>QRDG01002125.1:393258-625072 GCA_012064385.1 Puccinellia tenuiflora
ACACATGCCGCTAAAGAAAGGCGTTGGTTGATTGCTTCATGAACCAAACTATCCTTCTCTTACGATTTAAATCACCAGGCCTGTCTTCATCTAAATGAGCAGTAGTCTGCTTATAAAAAATAGAAAATTCAGTTCACAAAATGAGCACTGCTCCGCTTGTAAGCATCTGAAAAATCTCAGTAGCAGTGCTGCAGTAATACTACATCAGATCTAGACTATGCATGTTTTATCCTCCTAAAAATTATCAGTACGTACATTAGCAAAACCAGGAAATCGCAAGTACACAAATCAGGTAGATTAGCAATAGAGCAGTTGTGCACTGTAGCATCTTACTTAGAGCACTGATACACAAATCAATAATGCTAACCTGGATCATATCAGGTCAAAGGGAAGAAAGATCCGGTGCAGCTCACCTTGGCAGGGGATTGAGGCAATCAAATTGCGCTAGTCTTGGGTGAGCACGGCTCTGCTCGCTCCCAGGGAAGACGATGACGAAGACGATGAAGTGCTGGTGGTCATCGATGACAGCTCCAGCACATGTCGCGCAGCAACACCGATACATGTTGACTTTTGCACACTGCACTCATCCGCCTCCACAACGGGAGCCTCAGGTGGTCATCTCTCCTCCAAGTTTGATGCGGAAACAAAGTTGTTGTGGATCCAATTGGGCAGGGGGCATGAACCCTGCGTCCCCGCGAGACAACGCCGGCGTTGGTCGACACCTGGCCGCCGATTCGACCAGCAAAAATCAGATGGGCTAAAGAAGCAGCGGTGGGAGGATGTGATTCCATGACCTCGCCGGCGTGCTGTGGAATTAGTATGATACGGAGTAGTCCACCCTCGTGAGAATCATGGAGGCAGCGTTGACACTTTGAGCCACAGAGGTCGGAGTTGAGAGCTCGGGGAATTGGGTCCGGGGAAGAGGATGGATCGAGGTCGGAGTTGATAGCTCGGGGAATTGGGTCCGGGGAAGAGGATGGATCGAGGTCAGAGTTGATAGCTCGGGGAATTGGGTCCGGGGAAGAGGATGGATCGAGGTT
This sequence comes from Puccinellia tenuiflora, assembly GCA_012064385.1. Taxonomy (NCBI): domain Eukaryota; kingdom Viridiplantae; phylum Streptophyta; class Magnoliopsida; order Poales; family Poaceae; genus Puccinellia; species Puccinellia tenuiflora. The sequence goes on from QRDG01002125.1 coordinate 394,299, forward strand.
TTCGGGGGCCGGGAACCTGTTCCTCCCGCCGGAGGAGGGCGGCGGCCCCGGTCCCGGGGATCAAGCGGCGAACGACGACCTCCTATTCCAATATTATAGTTTAGATTAGAGGGGCTAAAGTAAAAATGACCCGACGTACGACGACCTCCTATTCCAATATTATAGTTTAGATTAGATTTAGATAGATGAGAGGCCAAAGATCGATGCTCAAGCGTGAATAACACAACTCAGTACCACGGCAACCTCAGGGAGTATCTATACACCGATAAGTATTTCTGATTAAGGCTAAGAAAAAACTTACTAGTGTACATACTCACTGAGGTTTCTTGTAACGCCCCGACCCCGGAATTATACAGAGAGGCTATGTAGACAACACAACCATCAATGTATAAAACAAAGATCGTGACTTGTGGAACAGAACTGGCACAAAGCATGACTCTACGACACAAAACATTTATATAGCAACTCATATAACGAGAAGAAATACGAATATTACAAGGCAAAAGGATCACAGATCCTACAATTCAACAAGCGGAAGCGAAGTAGCGTTGTCTAATACAACAAGAAGCAAATTATGGCCTAAGAGGCCTACAAATAAACATCACCCAAGCCAGCTTGTTCCACGGTCCCAAGCTGCCACCTGGGAACCCCAGACTAGTAGTCGACGTCAACGAAGAAACCACCTAGTCGCTCGGTGTCGTCCTCCTCTGAAATACAAATACATAGAGGCAGCAAAGAGAGACTGAGTACGATGTACTCGCAAGCTTAGTAGGGCGATATAGGCCCAATGACTGACGGAGGCTCTAAAACTTTATATGTAGTTCTTTTGCATAAAGCTAATTTTCATAAACCAAAACATAAATGACACAAGGCATTCGTCTACTCAGAATATTTTTATAAACGGGGTAAGAGAGTAACATTTTCATCTTCGGTTCTCGGCGAACCTACTTGCAACCATCACCACTCATCTCACACAAAGGCACTCCCTCGAATCCCCCTCGAGGAAATGAACCTTTATCTCAAGTTGATTAATGCAACCTTTAGCTGCCATATCAATTAGGTTAAAAGTTATCTATGAGCTGATCCGCCTTTCCCAAGAGTTTGTCCATAACCGTGGACACGGCTTTTCGAAAAGATTTACCCTGCAGGGGTGTACTACTTTACCCATCGGTACCGTCCGGCTCACCTAGTTGGCCCTCTTCCGGGGAAGGCCGGCGAACGGGCGCGGTTAGACCTTTACATTGCATGAGGCTTACTCAAGGACCATCAGTGTGCGGAAGGACAGGATCAGCGCTATCAGCGCCCTGCCCCGCGGCCACATTCCTAAACACCACCATCCTCGTTCCTTTTTCCACCCACACAACTCACGCGCAAATGGAAAACTCGAACTAGAGGACCCTTGACAAGCCCCTCACAACTTATTCGGTCAAAAGGGGGTTCCATATGCCCCCACCTCCGGAAGCACGCTCGTTTTCTTGGTTCTAGCTAAAAGCACTCTCAGCCTAGGCGGCAAGAATGAGGCAAACCACCCTCCCCGAGGGCAACTCATCCAAGCCTTTAGCAATTTAATTAAGCATTACATTCATCCACCATGCCCGAATCATTCCATCATCATCAATAAATATGGAATTCAATAACGGACATTACTAGCATTTCAACTAAGCATTTCTAAGCATGGCTAAGCATATAACCAACAATTATAATTGCATCCGGCCAACACATCAACTCTAGGGTTCATAGGTAGGGGTACATGTGATTGGCTCGGGAAAACATGCATTCATAGGATTCCCTATTATTGACCCAAAAGACATTTGAACCGCATGCAATATTATGGTGGATAAAATAATTTGATAAAAGCATAGGATGCTAGATGCCAAGAAGGTTAGGTTATCTCTTGCCTTGCTGCCCGGTCGCGTAGTACGGCTCGTCGGGGTAAGTTGGGGTGACCTCAACTCCGGAATCTATCGGTACCCAAAGAAAATACAAGCACACATAAATCACAAGAACACAAGGTGCAATGCTCAATCACATGATGGCATGTCAAAATTTATGCAAGGATTCCATTATATAACTCAAAGGCACAATTAAATGGGGAGCCAAATAATTAAGGAATTTATTTGGAGAACACCTCGTATTTGACTTAATGTCCAATTGTTCATAAAGATTCCATCATTTTAGAAATTGCTCAATTATGCATGAACATGACATGATTAAAGAGGTTTGGTTCTTATGTTCACTTTGGTGTCTTATTGGTAGTTTTCGGAGTACCGATGGACAATTAGCAATTTAAGAGGTTATTTGGATTTATATCCTTTAACCAAGTAAAGATTTAAATCAAAGGGCAAGTTGTTGTCATGGGGTGATTCTAGCATATTTAGATAGCATTTGAAACACTGAACCAATTAGTAGTTCATTTGCAAGTTTTAACAAGAAGGAGCTAAATTACAAAGTTCACAAGTTTTTTTCAGCTTGGTTCGGAATTCATCCGGATTGGGCCGGAATATTCCGGATGGTCCGGAATAATCCGGGCTCATTCCGAGCCAAATCCGAGGTGGCCTTAAAATCTTTCTGTTAGGGTTTCGGAATTCGTCCGGAAAGGTCCGGAATTTTCCGAGTTACCCGGAATCGATCCGGAATAATCCGGGCGATTCCGGACGGCTCGATACTGGGCAGAAAAAGCAACGGCGGCGGCTGCTTCGCACGAAGAGCAAGCAACAGAGGAAGAGGAGGCTCGGGAGCATGTCCAGAAGAACGTGTGGCTCACCAGGGGCAGGTAGGCGCGGTCGGTGAGGACGGGGACGACCGCGGTGGTCGGATTTTAGCGGGGACGGTCACGGCGAGCGGCAGTCCAACCTCGGGAAGCCGAGCTCGATTAGCTCGACTCGTGGCCTCCCAGCACGCGGCTTGGGTAGAGGAGGTAGAGGGCGACGCGGCGTTCCTTCCTGCGTGGTCGGTTCGTCCCGGGCTCGACGGAGACGACGGCGATGCGGCGGCGGCACGAGCCCGAGCTCCGGCGGCGAGGCGAGCACGCGGAGGAGGAAGGGAAAAAGGGGGAAGCAGGGGAAAGGGGAGCAGGTGAGCACGAGGGCGTCTTGGTGCTCTTCTTTGGCCTCAAGGGGGGGCCACGACGGCATGGCGTGCGAGGGGAGCAGGTGGCATCGGCGGCATGGCGCCAGTGTCCATTGTCGTCACTGTGCTTCATCCGGAATTTTCCGGATGGATCCGAAAAATTCCGACTGGCCCGGAATTGATCCGGAAAAATCCGGGTCATTCCGAATGACCGGAAATTGGCAGAAAGGCTAGATTTCATTTGGGCATTTAAACGTCTCAACAAATTATGAAAATATTTATGGAGGCTCATTTTATAATAATGCCGCACCCCATATTTTTATTTAGAAATTTGGGGAAGTTTAACTTGGTTCCAAACATAGGAATTGGATTGAACCAAAATGAAATCTCAATTTTATTTAGCTGCTTGTTAAATTTTAGCCTTTGGCAGTTATTTATAAATTATATCCTTGAGTTTACTGAACAATTTGGAGACTCAAGTATAATGTATTTTGCCAACTTAAGCTTTGCATTTGATTTGGCCATTTTTGGGCAATGCATTTAGTTGGGAAAATTTGAGGAAGGGTTTTGGCTTCCTTTGTTTTAATTTTTCCAGGTGTTGCTTTGTTTTAACATTAGCAATTTAAAAGGATGCCATGATGCAATGCAACACAAAAGTGAAAATTGGCCCATATTTTAGGGTACCAAATTAGGGCTGTTACATTTCTAGTGGTTTGAGTGCAGATCTTCAACTCAAAGCAATCATCTGACTCGATCACAGTATGGAAGTTCTAACTACACAAAGTATATATCGTTTGCGGTACGTTTGATTGAAAGAACCATATATATACTACATGATTCTTAAAAGATTTTTTTTATGTGTAGGCCGGATTGTTCAACCTCACAGGACTCGAGTCATTTCGTGATGCACCCACATGGGACGTACACGAGCCGCGGGAGAGTAATCGATCCAACCATCCACGGAGAAAGTATCGCGCGCCATGGATCGAGACCGGGAAAGGGAATGCTGCCGACGCATTCGCGCATCTCGCGCCTGGACCGGCCAACGGATGGAGTCGAATACCAGACATTTGGCGAGTAGTGGTAGCTTTGGCATCGATCGAACCAGCTTTGTACGGCACCCTTGAGGCAAATTACGAGCCATCCGTTTCTTATTAGGATTTCGCAACCAAGACTAGTTCATATTTCAAGGCTGGTATCGTTATATATCCTTTCCATGATAATTACTATGATGGAGTAGAATCACAAATTTCTAAGGATTCTAATCTTGGGAAAAGTCTATGAAATTCCTTTGAATCCTAAATATGTACTCTAGAGAAAAAAATTAGGATCGTACTTTATCAATTTTTCAAAGTATTCTAGCAGCTCGATCGGGGACCTGTTGCTCACTAAGCGTAGTTGTCATATTACTCATCGTTTTGCTGTCACACGATACATTTCTCATGCTTCCGTAAAACTCACCCATGATCTTCATAGTCGCTGCAATACCTAAGGTTTACTTCATGTGACAAGCCGATGAACTTTCGCATTGTCAGACATGTCCGAAATTACATTGACATGATCGTGCTCTTGACCAGCAGAAAGACCTCCAAAGCCCCCACATTCTGAAATTTCAAACAAATCCCTATTTTAGGTGGTTGGTTAAGATCAATTGCACCCCATTCTTACTTCGTCGAGCCAACGGCAAACGACAACGAGACTGGACCCTCTCACTTGGTCGTCCCGGCGGCAAACAACGACAGGCTGGAACCAACGCGCCTTCTCCCATCATCTAGATTAGGTTTAGCGTAAATTTTGTTGTAATATGTCAAGTTTCAACGAAAATCGTGATCTCGTTAAAATTTGCGAATGTTCGAATTTGTTAAGTAAAATTTCTTAGAACAATACTGGTGCAGCTCCCATTGTGTCCGACATGTACCGAAACCCCCAATAACAAACATATTTTTCGGGATGACGGGAGTGTTTTCAGGCCGCATGGTGGAGATTATACCTAGCCATTAGTCGGGTCGGGCCTAAAACAGCCTGACTCTCAAAATGCAGGCCGGAGCCCGGCCCGACCCGACCATCGGGCCGCAGAAGTCGGGCCCAAGCACGAAAAAGTCCGACCGACCCGACCCAACTAGGCTAAAATCCCATTTTCCGCAAGCCCGAGCCCGACCCGGCCCGACCACGGGTAAAATCCTAATTTCCGTAAGTCCGAGCCCGACCTCGCCCGACCGTGAGTCTAAAAAATTAGGCGTGAGCCCGACCCGATGGGATGACTTGGCCCAGCCCAGCCCAGGATTTTCGGGTTGGATCGGTTCGGGCCGGCCGGGCCAGGCTGCCCCCCGGCCAGGTATAGTGGAGATCTTCTAATTGCCACGCGAAAGTATCCGGGCTTGCATGTTTCGGGCTGAGCCAGCGAGCCACTGGATTGGGCCAGATCCAGTGTGCGTACTAGGTGGGCCTGCACGCTACGTGGCCAACCAGAGCACCGCACCCGCACCGACTCCCCGGCGCTTCCATCTCGCGAGTCGCAACACCTGGGCCGTGACCTCACCTCCACAGCAAGGCTGCGAAACCATGGCGGCCAGCAACCACCTCCGCCGCCTCGCCTCCGCGTCCGCTCCCGCTCTCTCCCGCACGTCCCAGCCTCCTCCGTCGCTGTTCCTCCGCCTCGCGTTCTCCAGCTCTGCCTCCCCCGCGGATCAGACCTCGCCGGCGGCGGGTAACGAAGCAGCCTCGAAGGAGGCGGGCGAGGCGCAGGGCGGTGGTGCTAGCGCAAAGAAGGAGGGCGTGGAGGACGAGGAGGATGATGACAACAGCCTGGACTTGAACAAGGCCACGGGCGAGATCGGCGGCCCGCGCGGGCCCGAGCCGACGCGGTACGGCGACTGGGAGAAGGGCGGCCGCTGCTCCGATTTCTGAGGAATTGCCACGAGCTGTGGGTAAACAGTAAACTTGATCTTGGATTCGTTCTCATATGTTGTAATCATAAATATGGCATGGTGGTGTATGTTCATGTTAGTGTGTTTATGTTACTTTCTGGGTTGGGGGAATAAATCTAGTTGATCGGCGAAGTTTCAGGGTACTCTGTTCATGCACTGGTAGCATGTCAATGTTGAACTTCTGTGTGAATTTTTTTTTTTCGAGTGGTCATTCTGTGTGAATTGTGATGAATGAATGAATGATAACTAGAGATTCCCTTGTTTATTTGTTTGATTGATGGCTTTTGACATCAATGAAATTGAACACTGTGATAGATGCAGAGCATGTCACCTCATGAGGTTTCTTTTGTGCAGAGGTGATCCGTAGAATGGAATATATGATGTGCTTGCTTCTTACCGCTGCGGCGCTTATCATCGTCTCCTAAAACACTGTGTCTTGTTAACTAGCATTTCTGGTGTGTGTTCATTATAGTGTTTTCGGTTGTTGAATTGATCACGCGGGGAAGGAAGTTGGATTGGGGGTGTCTGGCTGTTGTATCTTGAGTATTCGGTAATGTGAGAGAGATCAACCATCTAGTCGAATTGTAGTGGCCTGCATAGTTTAGCATAATGCCGTTTTCTATATACGGTTGGTGAGTTTGAAACTGTAGCAGCTGAATCTTCAGATTAACAGCAGGGTGATCTTTTTTCTATAACAGCCTGGAGCCATCTCATGATTAAATGTTTATAGTAGAACATAGCATATGATGTACTTGCGCGGCACCATTGCGGCACTTCTGATGTCCTAAAACAAGATACCTTGTTGACTAACATTTCTGGTGTGCTCCTAATTGTTCTTATTTTTTCTCCTTGGAGTATTGATAATGCAGCAGAGAAATTTGGGACTTCCACTGGGGTTGCAGCTGGTTGTATCTTAAATTTGAGAGCCTTTCAGCTTGGGGGGGGGGGGGGGGGGGGGGGGGGGGGGTTAGTTGCTGCTGATGACTCATCTATTAGAATTGCAGATAACAGTAGTAGGCTCAAGCAATCCTTTGTGTATAACAGCCTTCAGCCACCTTATTAGCAAATGTTTCTACTAGAATGGTAGGTCATCAGGTTCGCCTTTCTGTTCGCTCTCTGATGTTTGCTTCCTGATCAGATACTACATGTTTGTTGAATCATGTCGCTTTTGAATATATATCCTCTCTAGCCCAGTTTGTCTGGTTAACTTAATTCTCAAATAGTTCCAAAAATCAAGATGGCATACATTATGGTGCGTCCACTCTGTTCTGGGATGATAGATGTCTGGCTCTATTCCAAAGAACGTGCTCACGATGATGGTGGTAGGTCCAAAATCGAAGGCGCCGTTGAAATGTGGGTTCCTTTTTTTGGCTGGCAATGTGTAATCGTTTCTTTTCACCTGCGAAATACCCTCTTTGTGATTAAGGGCGTGTTCGCAGTAGTGTCCCGGCCAGCTCCGAGCTTATCAAATATGTGCTCGGAGCCGCCCGAACAGTCCAGCTCCGCGGAGTTGGATCTGCAGATTTAAGAGGAAATTCTTTGCAAATGTAGAGCATTAATTTTCGGGATCTATAGATATTAAAAATGTGGAGTTGCACATATTTACTTGAATTGTCACCTTCAAGTGAAAATGAGGGTTCGTTTTAGAGAGACAGGAAAAGATGATGTCCCCCACGAGCCCCTCATGCGCCTTCTAGGCCTCGCCGCACTCCCCTGGCTCCTCTTGGCCACCGCCCCACGTCGGGCGAGTAGTAAGCTCCACCCATTCACCAAAGTCTTCCGTACATATGCTTGTCGGGAGCCCTTAGGCACATGCTCGTCCAGGCCTGACCTCCTTTGACCTACGACTCTGGGCCTCCATGTCGCACCAGGGCCGAGCTTGCCATACCACTGTTTTATCGCGGATTTCCTAGTTTCCCATCATTCTATGTGTGGTGGCGCCTCGATCTCGAGACGATGGTGACATTGTTGTAGCCTTGGCTGGGTGTTGGGCGCGCTGCCTGTTTGGCTATTTTGAGAGGTGCATGGTGAGGGATTTGAGGAAGACGACCTAATGAGTGGAGGTCACTTGTGGCAAAAAAAAAGGAGTTCCCTTGAACGTTTTGGGTTATTTGTGTAGCCAGATTTCAAAACGGGAGCCAAAATTGAAGATTTGGTGGAAGTGGAGTGTGTCCGAACAAACCCTAGAGTCCCTAGAACCTAAATCCATCTCTTACTTGCTCCTGGGTTGTGTAACCCGCAGGAGCCTAAGCTCAACACACCTGTTACGTCGATATGTTGATGTTAATTAGTTGGATCAGCTCCATCTGATTTTTTTACATTATTAATGGAGATACACTATCCCTGATTTATTGTAGAAAAAAATCAAAATGATTTCGTTTCAGAAAACAGAGTATTGGATTTCCACCCTCGAAGTTACCTGCAACAAGAGTGCGATAAGAGGCCCTTCACATGCCATAGGCCCACGACCTCTGAAGAATCAGGTCTGCAGAGAATTTACTACCTCTGATCCCAAATAACTGTCGTAAGATGTGGACACACCTTTCGATGTTGATTCTGGTTCAGGAGGTACAGGAGTAGTCATCCGTGATCACGGGGGTTTCTTTGTTTCAAGTGGACGATGGACGCTTCAGCATGTCGAGGATGCAACGACTGCATAGGCTCATGCTTTACGAAATGGTCTTCTGCTAGCCGGTGAGACAGGGTGTTATCGAATGATTGTTGAATCGGACAGCTAGGAGGTTGTGGAGATTATGCAGAATGGCGGGATTTCCCTAGACACTGCGGCTGCTATCTACGAGGAGTGCTCGTTTCTTTGTCGCAATTTTACTTGTGTTTCTTTTAATCATTGTCCTATAGGAAGGCTAATAGAGCAGCTCATACTTTAGCCAAATTTATCGAGGTCGACCTTGATGTATGGCACGGCGATCCTTCTATTTCTATTCGATAATCACGGACGGAACTCTTGGGCAATCAATAAAATCCGCCGTGGTGGCTTTAAAAAGAAAATCGGATAGGAGAGAGTAACAACAAATTAAACTGCCGTCTTCCGGACTATCCCGTTTAAAAAAGCATATACTATGCTTGTCTTTTTTTAAGAAAAAAAAAAGGTTTTTTCATAAGGAATGAAGCGGTAATTACGTCATTAATCGCTGCTTCCCAAAACGAAACGAACCAGAAATTTACGGGATTCCTAATTACACATTCTCCTTTCAAATACGAAGCAACAAAATTACCGGAGATGGTTTGCCTTCTCCTCAATAATTTCTCGACAATCAATCAGGTAACGTATCCGTTTCCTTCTCCGCTCGAACATTCTGCCCTCGCTCGATCTCCGCTATAAAAAAACGCGCACGCCTCGCTCTAAATTCTCCAAGCCAATCGCACGTCGCATCCTCCTCTAGAGGTACAGCGCAACCACCAACATACCATGACGCCGACCCGCCGCCAGTCGACGGCCGCCATCGCCGCCGTGCTCCTCGTCCTCCTCGTCTCGGTCCTGTTCAGCGGCGCCGCCGCCGATGCGGGGGAGGACAAGAGCGACTGCAGCATCGCCCAGACGGCGTTCAGCGAGTGCACGGGCTACGTCCTCGGCATGGACGACAAGGTCTCGCCGCAGTGCTGCAGGGGCCTCGACGACGTCAAGGACTTGGCGCCCAGCGCCGACCTGCGACGGGACCTCTGCGCCTGCATCCTGTCGGAGATGCTCGCCGCCGGCAAGGTCAACACCGGTCGTGCCGTGTCCCTTCCCACCGCGTGTGGCCTCCGCGGCGTCGCCTTCCTCCCTACCAGCCCCGACTTTGACTGCTCCCGGTACGTGTATTCGCGCTTCAGTTGCTTTGTGATGGTGCGTTTTATCCTTTGACGAAAATTTTGAATATAAATGCTTAAATCTCTTAATTTGCAGGATCCCTTGAGTAGATTAACAAGAGACTGACGAAGATCAGGAATAAGAAGACTTGTAGTTGGCCTAATCCCTCCGTTTATATACGTGGTGCGCAAGCATTTCAATGTCCAATTTTGACCATCGATTTGATCGACGCGTGTCACTAGTGGAAACAGGGGCTTCGGTTTGGCCCTTCCGTCCCGGTTCCCTTACGGACCGGTACCAATCGTAGCACTAGTCCCGGTCATTGGTCCCAGGGCGCCCGCCAGGATCAGTCTCGGTTCGTAGGGGACCTACCGTCCCGGTTCGTGTTACGAACCGGTGACAAGGGGATGCGGGAGGAGGCGACAGAGGTGGGACCAGCCCGGACAATGCACTGTCCCGGTTCTATTTACAGACCGGGACTAATGGAGTGACTTTAGTACCGGTACTTGTTACGGACCGGGACTAAATATATTCTATATCATCTTCCACCCCCCGACCCGGCCGTGGCCAGGCCGTGGCCATTTTTTAGCTCCGGGTTCATCTCCATTTTCTTAACCCTTGCTCCTCCCAACCACGAGTTCGGCCCCTATTTTCTCCACCATTTGTCAAGTTTGGCGGCACCTCATCTACCCGACGGTTAGCACTCCGGTGTTCCTTTTTTAGCTCATTTTGGTGCTACTTAGCAAATTTTATTTTTCTAGTGCTAGCAAGGTGTTTGATGAAATGTCTAAGTAAGAGATTTCATTTTTTTTATGCAATTTTAGCTCAAATTAAAGTATAATGTATTGGGTTTACAGTTGTCCGGTGACCATCTTTACCATCGTCGATCGCCCGCGCCATCCCGTCGCCGGCACCTACTCGGTGAGTCTTGTTTTTATCCCTTTTTAACTTATTGATATACTTTAGATGCATGTATATTATCTTACTTTTTTTATATGTATAGTGTGTCATGGTTTTGATATCCGTCCCCGTCGGTCCTCGTCCGGTCTATAACGATCCGGATGTCGTTGTTGAACCGGAAATTCCAACCGACCCTATCATCGAGTTTTTTGAAAATGAAATTAATGATTTGAAAGCAAAACTGGAAAGAAGTGAAAATCTCCGTCTCCAAACCCTAGAAGAGAAGATGAAATTGGAGCTCCATATTGCCGACATCGTCGATGAGCACAAGATCAAGATGGATGCAATGCGCTTGAAGATTAGAAAAATTAGAAATTATGCCATTCATAAAGAGGCTTGGTATCATTATGGTGTTGGTTCGATAGTTATCATAGTTGTGATTTTTATCGCATTTGTTGTTGGGCTTAAATTCTTTAGATAGTTGTATGTTAGTTTGAACCAATGTATGTTTGTGAGACTATATGTATTACATTTGGTTATTTGCTCTACTTTGGTTTGAATGTGATGAACTTATATATTAATTCACTTTATCACTGTTATATATTGAAGAAATAGTGTTAATGGTTTTTTATATTTTATTTATATAATGCAGATGAGTCAGATGAGTCGGCAATGGATGTACAGTGACCGACGTTATCCCGACTTTATTAATGGCATGCATTATTTTCTCCAAGTGGCTGAGAAAAACAAGCCGCCGAATGGTTTTATTTCATGTCCATGTAGTGTCTGCAAGAATACTCAGTACTACTCTACCTCACAAACCATTCACGTCCACCTATTGAAGTCCGGTTTCATGACCGGTTATAATTGTTGGACCAAGCATGGAGAAAGAAGAGTTATAATGGAAGACAATGAGGAAGAAGAGGATAATGACAACTATCCTATGTTCACTGATTACGGTGGTACATCAATGGGGGAAGATGAAGCTGAAAAAGAGCCCATTGTTGATGAGCCCGATGACGATCTTCGTCGGGCCATTCTTGATGCGAAGATAAACTGTGGAAGTCAAAACGAGAGGTTGAAGTTGGAGAGAATGTTAGAGGATCACAACAAATTGTTGTACCCAAATTGTGAAGATGGGCAGAAAAAGCTGGGCACCACACTGGAATTGCTGCAATGGAAGGCAGAGGAAGGTACTTCTGACAAGGGATTTGAAAAATTGCTGAAAATAATAAACAAGATACTTCCAAAAGATAACGTATTGCCCCCCAGTACGTACGAAGCAAAGAAGGTTGTCTGCCCAATAGGATTAGAGGTGCAGAAGATACATGCGTGCATCAATGACTGTATCCTCTACCGCGGCGAGGAGTACGAGAATTTGAATGCATGTCCGGTATGCGGTGCATTGAGGTATAAGATCAGGCGAGATGACCCTGGTGAAGTTGAGGACGAGGCGCGCCCCAGGAAGAGAGTTCCTGCGAAGGTGATGTGGTATGCTCCTATAATACCACGGTTGAAACGTTTGTTCCAAAACAAAGAGCATGCCAAGTTGTTGCGATGGCACAAGGAAGACCGTAAGAAAGACGTGATGCTCAGACACCCTGCTGATGGGTCGCAGTGGAGAAAAATTGACAGAGAGTTTCCGACATTTGCAGATGACGCAAGAAACTTAAGATTTGGTCTAAGTACAGATGGCTTTAATCCCTTTGGAGAGCAGAGCTCCAGTCATAGCACCTGGCCTGTGACTCTATGCATCTATAACCTTCCTCCTTGGTTGTGCATGAAGCGGAAGTTCATTATGATGCCAGTACTCATCCAAGGCCCGAAGCAACCCGGCAACGACATTGATGTGTACCTGAGGCCATTAGTTGAAGAACTTTTACAATTGTGGCGCGAAGAAGGTATACGTGTTTGGGATGAGCACAAACAAGATGAATTTGACCTACGAGCATTGCTGTTCGTGACCATCAATGATTGGCCAGCTCTTAGTAACATATCAGGACAGTCAAACAAGGGATACAATGCATGCACACACTGTTTAGGTGATACTGAAAGTATATATCTGGGAAACAAGAATGTGTACCTGGGGCATCGTCGGTTTCTTCCGGAAAGGCACAACGTAAGAAGGAAAGGCAAGCATTTCAAAGGTTTGCCAGATCACCGGCCAAAGCCTAGACGGCCTACTGGGGATGTTATATATGATATGGTAAAGGATTTAAAAGTAATCTTTGGAAAGGGTCTTGGCGGACAATCTGTTCCAAATGATGCTGACGGACACGTGCCGATGTGGAAGAAGAAATCTATATTCTGGGAGTTACCCTATTGGAAAATCCTAGAGGTTCAGTCTGCAATCGACGTGATGCACGTGACGAAAAATCTCTGCGTGAACCTACTAAACTTCTTGGGCGTGTATGGGAAGACGAAAAATACACCGGAATCACGGCTGGACCAGCAACATTTGCACGAACGAGACAACCTGAATGCAGAGAAGTATCAAGGTCCTGCCAGCTACGCTCTTACCAAAGAAGAGAAGAAGATCTTTTTTGAAGTACTAAACAGTATCAAGGTCCCGTCAGGCTTCTCGTCGAATATAAAGGGAATAATTAACATGACAGAGTTGAAGTTTCAGAACCTAAAGTCTCATGACTGCCACGTGATTATGACACAATTACTTCCGATTGCACTGAGGGGGCTCCTGCCGGAAAATGTTCGAGTACCCATTGTTAAGCTATGTGCATTCCTCAATGCAATTTCTCAGAAGGTCATCAATCCAGTAACTCTGCCGGATTTACAGAAGGAAGTGGTCCTATGTCTTGTCAGCTTCGAGTTGGTGTTCCCACCCTCCTTCTTCAATATTATGACGCACCTCATAGTTCATCTAGTCGAAGAGATTTTCGTTCTCGGTCCCGTATTTCTACACAACATGTTCCCCTTTGAGAGGTTCATGGGAGTCCTAAAGAAGTACGTTCATAACCGTGCTAGGCCAGAAGGAAGCATATCCAAGGGCTATGGAACAGAGGAGGTCATTGAGTTTTGTGTTGATTTTATTCCTGACCTCAAGGCAATCGGGGTTCCTCAATCACGCTATGAGGGGAGACTGCGGGGAAAAGGCACGCTGGGAAAGAAAGCAATAATATGTATGGACGGGCATTCTTATAGTCAAGCACACTACACGGTTCTACATAATTCCAGCTTGGTGGCTCCGTATATCGAGGAACATAAGAATATTCTACGTTTGAACTTCCCAGAGCAATCTAAATATTGGATTGATGAAGAACACGTGAAGAATTTCGGAGGTTGGTTGCGAACACGTCTCTTTAATGACAGCACTGTTGGAGAACAGCTATACTTGTTGGCCAATGCACCATCTTCGACTATATTGACTTATCAAGGGTATGAGATAAATGGAAATACATTTTACACGGCCAATCAAGATAAAAAGAGCACCAACCAAAACAGTGGTATCCGCTTTGATGCAACAAACAGCAATGGGCAAAAGGACACATATTATGGTTACATAGAGGAGATATGGGAACTTGAATATGGACCATTTTTTAAAGTCCCTTTGTTCAAGTGCAAATGGTTCAACCTGACAGGCGGGGTACATGTAGACCCGAAGTACGGAATAACTACAGTGGATATGCAGAATCTTGGATACGACACCGAACCATTCGTCCTAGCCAGTGAAGTGGCTCAGGTTTTCTATGTGAAGGACATGTCTAGCAGACCGAAGAAAAGAAAAGATAAGCAAGCAGTGAATGCATCGTACGACGTCGAGCCAAAGCGCCACATAGTTCTTTCAGGGAAAAGAAGCATCGTGGGAGTGGAGGACAAGACAGACATGTCAGAAGATTACAATAAGTTTGATGAAATTCCCCCCTTCACAGTGAAAATTGACCCAACCATCGCGTTGAATGATGAAGATTGTCCATGGATACGACGCGATAAGAAGAAAAAATGACAGACACGAAGAAGTGTTGAATGATGTTGATGTATTGTGGTCATTTGTAATAATGTATGAGATATTTATTTATCCTAACTTGTTCTATACATATGTGTAATAATTGGTAGAATTTTGTTTTGACTGTTAAAAAGTTGAGGGTTTTTCATTAAATATTTAAAATGTTAAATATATTTATCCTAACCTCGGATTTTATTAGTACAACGGTTTTACTCAACTCATCTATTTAAATGTTCAATATATATAACATATTCATATTTACATTTGGAAACATGTAAAGTTTATAAAATATGAACATTTGAAAACATTCATAAAATGAAGAAAAAAATACAAACGGCCGTTTAGTCCCGGTCCGTGGCTACAACCGGGACTAAAGGCCATTTTCGGGCCGCTGCGAAACTTAGCGCGCCAAAAAGCCCACCTTTAGTCCCGGTCCGTGACACCAACCGGGACTATAGGGGTCTTTAGTCCCGGTTGGTGTCACGGACCGGGACTAAAGGCCGATTTGAGCCTACTTGGTCCCTCTCCGCGGATTTCTTCCCCATTTTTGCCGCCAGGCCCAAGACGCAGACGCCTCCGGGCTCCTCTCACGCGACGACGCCGCCAGGCTGCCAAAATCTGGCCGCCGCCGCCGCCGTCGCTCGCGTCCCTCTTCCTCGCCGCCGTCCCCCGCGCGCTCCGCCTAAGGTACGGCCCTCTCAAACTCTAGATCGGCGCGGCGGTGGTCCGATGGCACGAACCCTAGCTAGAATCGGCGGCGGCGGTGGTCCGATGGCACGAACCCTAGCTAGAATCGGCGGCGGCGGTGGTCCGGTGACCTTAAATCGGCGGCGGGGACAGTTCGTAGATCGGAAATAAACTTCATTACATTACTAGGGTTCATTACATTTACTTAGGGGGGGGAGGGGGAGGTCCTAGCTAGTCCTCGTCGCCCTCCTCGTCGGAGAGGACGACGTACGGTGGTGCCTCCCACAGATGCGCAGGCGGCGGCGGCGGCGGCTGCTGCTGCTGCTCCATGGGGACGTCCCGCGGCGGCGTCCCTGGCTCCTCCGGGATGGCGTCCTGGGGCGGCGGCGGCGGCGGCAGCTGGGGCACAGTCGTGAATACCCACGACTGCCCGAACAGCTCCGGTGGGAATCCCACCGGCTCCTGGTACTCCTCCTCCGGCGGGTCGTAGGCCTCCTCCTCCTGGGCGAGGGCCTGCACCCAGTCCAGCCCCGGCTGTCCCTGTGGCGGAGGCGGGGGTGGAGGCGGTCCCTGCGGCGGCAGACCGTGCGGCGGCGGCGGCGGCAGTGCGTCCTGCACCACCATCTCCCAGCGGCGGCGCTCGTCGTCGACGAAGGCCTGCCGGGACGCCGCCATGGCTGCCTTCAAGGCGTCGTCGATGTCGTCGTCCTCGTCCATGGGGGCGGCCTCGCCGTCGGAGTCGACCTCCAACCATTGGTCGAGGTCGTCCATCCCCTCCGGGAGCGCCGGGTACTCCGTGCGCTCCACCGGCGGCACCGGGGCCGGCGCGAAGTAGCTCCGGCGGCGCTCGTCGTGCTCCTCCCGGAACCATTGGTCCCAGTAGGGGGAGCCCGGCGCGTACGCCGGGTCGTCGAGGAGGTGATTGGGGAGGAGGCTGCGCCGGCGTGCGATCTCCACCGCCCTGGCCGTGGGGTCGGTCGGGATCGGCGGCACCGGAATCCGTTGCGGATTCAGGTGCCAGTTGTCCGGGAGGTGGACGTCCGACCAGCGCACCGGGACGGCGTTCTCCCAGTGCCACTGCGCCTCCTCCACCCGGACGTACCGGCGGTAGCGCGGCGTCGGCTTCTTCTTCTTGGCGGCCGGCCCGCCGGCCTGCGGACCGGCACGACGTGGGTCCGCGCCGACGATGCGCACTCCGCGCGGCGCCGACGATGGTGGTGGTGGAGGAGGAGCAAGGGGAGGCAGTCCAGCGCCCCGGCGACGGCCGGAGCGGCCAGAGCCCGAGCCGCCGGACTCGGACTGGTGCTTGCCGCCTGGCCACCACCGCTTCGACATTGCTCCGGCTCCGGCGAGGGCGAGGGCTAGGGCTAGGACTAGGGCTAGGGCACGTTCGATGGAGTGTGGGGAGGGCGGCGGGGCTAGCTGTGTGAGGTCGCCATCGCGTACGGCCGGGGTTTAAAAAGGACGGGGGCCGCGTCCACCGTGGCCAGCATTGACTGCGGGACGGGAAGCCGAGGAGGCCGTCCAGTCGCTGGCAGGTGGGCCAGGAGCATTGACTGCGGGGCTCGGACGGTTGGGTGGCGGGGGAGACGAGGGAACGTGGCGGTCGGGTGCCGGTTCCCACGCGCGACGTGGCCGAGTGGGCTGACCGCGCGGCGGTTGGGTGGCGGGGTGGCCGGGTCGCTGGCTGGTGGGCCAGCCTTGACCACGCGCTACTGGCCAGTGGGTGGACGCGGGGGCTGGATTTTTCTAAGGGACCAGCCGCTACTGGCCAGGTGCCGGGCAGGGTGCTGATTTTTCTAAAGGACCAGCAGGTGCCTGGCCCTATTTTTTTTTCAGGACCAAGGGCTGTCATTTTATGTGACAAGTTGCACAATGCCACCCCTAATTATTTTGGGGTGTCATTTATGTGTAATTCTATGTCAAAAAAATTACAAACACATATAATTGATTGCAGGTACATTGAGCTATGGCGGACATTCCCTTAATTAGAGACGAGGAGCATGAAGATAAAATGCAACGAATAATCTATGCGAGTGCCCGTGAAGAAGGCGGTGGAGATGATGATGGACAACAAGGCGGTGGAGAAGATGATGGACGACAAGGCGATGAAGATGATGATTTCAGCTCACAATTTCTGAACGACTGCGGTGAGGGACTCCAGTTTGACGATGAAGCGCCCTTAACGACAAACTCCGGCGAGGTATATACATATATTATATAGGCTGACAATTGATCGATCGATCATGTATATATATGCATTTGTTAATTAACGATTCATTTTCCAGCCCTCTGGATCGAGCAAATCTGTAAATAATGTTCCTCCTCGAGGCCTGACGAAGAGGATGGCCAGCGATGCTCCGAGGCTAACGATAGAGGAAGTTTCTCAGAGTGGCGAACCGCTGGCACCCATAGCGACCTGTCGTAAATTTGTAAATCAAGCTGGAGTCATTGTTAGGGACATTCTCCCGATCACCATTGCAGAATGGCATAAGCCGAAGGGTGTGGATGAGGATGATGCTTCTTATGTCCCTGATCATACGAAAGAATTGCTTTTCGATACGCTCATGATACATTTCAACATACCAGAAGGCAAGACGGAGAAAGTGAAGGAGTGGACTCTTAAGAAGATGGCCACACAATTCCAGAGCTGGAAGAAAACACTATGGAGAAAGTATGAAGATGAAGATCCAGCTAATTTCACCGGAGCACTCGAGAAGATAAAACATTCCTGGCCCGCATTCAAGGCGTACAAGAATTCCTCTACTGCCGTGGCTCGATCGGTCGTAAATAAGAGAAATGCTGGGAAGAAGGAATACCACCATAGGTTGGGTACAGGTGGCTACAAGTCTGCCATTCCCAAATGGTTAGCCTTTGAAGCGGAACTGGTTGCTAAAGGGATCACTCCACAGACTTTGAACTGGCCCGAGAGGGCCAAGTTTTGGTTGTTCGCGCATGGCGCAGTGTTGGACTCAGAGACGGGGTTGATTGTTGCAAAGGGAAAATGGAAGAAAAAGGTTGAAACAATCGTTCCGTTGCTTATTGACGCAATAGATAAAGTTCGAAAGGGAGAGTACCATCCCGAGAGAGAGAACGACGAGCTGACACTCGCACTGGGGAATCCCGAACACAACGGACGATTACGAGGCTTTCCCGGCGGTACCAACTTGAAGGAAGGGTTTCCGGACTGTGCTGACAGTTATAGAAGCCGTGGGAGAAAGAAGCAGAAGGAGTTAGACCGTTTATCAGAATTGGAGCGCATGGTTTCCGGACTGCGCTGTCAGATTGACTCAATCAGCCAGCACCGGGCACCTGATCAACAGCAGCAACAAGTCGACGTCGTCCAAGAACCGCGAAGAAGCAGCGTGGGTTCCACGCCGCTACAAGTATCTGCCGCAATAATAGAACAGCCGGCGGCTCACTACCCCGTGGATGATATCACGGAGAAGACGGAGTGTGAGCTTCATATGTTAATGAAGAACATATCCTTCAAGGTGGCGGTCGGCTATGCGTTACCAAACGAACCTGGAGCAAGCTACCATCTTGGTCAGATTCCAGCTGGCTATGCTCGTGTCGGGGTGGATGCTATTATACCGGGATTTGAGGCACTTGAGCTTGACTATCCTGGAGGTGACGATGAGACGACACTGGGACAAGTCAAGCACGGTTTCGTTCTATGGAACAAGAAATACATCGTGCTTCCAGGCTCAGCACCAAGGCCACCGACTCCTCCAAGTAGAAGTCCACCACCTACAAGTCCACCCTTCCTACCCCAGAGGGACCCCAGCGCGAGTCCGTCTCCATCTCCAGCTACACCAGTACGGTCTCCATCTCCAGCTACACCAGCACGGTCTCCATCTCCAGAGCCAGTCCAGCGGTCTCCGCCTTATAAGTGGTTTGATGCGAAGAGGGCCGTTAATGGTTCGCCTCCTAAGAAGAGACAGAAAAAGCCGCGAAAAGTGAAGACTCCTGAGAAGTTACCTTACGAGAGGACTGTCGAGGAATCCGAAGCCATCAGGAGGGCCGAGGTTACAGCCCATTTTACAAAGAAACCGCCCCCGGAAGAACTACCCAGCATCAAAGGGCTTCCTCGTGACAAACTACATCACACTATTAGGTGCTTATACAACCCTCCACCAAGGCCGTCATCAGACTATGAGCGCTCTATTGAAAAGTCATACGACTCGGTGTTGGAGAACCGGAAATGCGGGAAACAGATAGCCCAGCTGGGACAACAAGCTACGCAATCGCTCCCTCCGCTTAAGGTACTTACCGACAAAGACGCCCACCGTATGGTACCTCAGGGAAGTGTCCGCCACTTCCCTGAGGAACCTTATAGGGTGCCTTATCAATATGTTCAAGGCAAGTCTTTGGTCACAACTGAGGTGGTCAAGTTACTACCAACAAGGATGCGTCAGTTGAATTCATGGTACATGAAAGTCGCAAAGAAAGGTATAATAGGTATCATGGCAAAAGTTAGAAAGGAGGAACACTTCTACGATGACTACGGTGTGCAAATTGATTTCTCCGAACTTTTCCAATTATACAATGGTTTACCCCTCGATAAAGCAATCATCAGTATCTTTTGTCTGTAAGTTATTTATTTTTGTAATTTAATTAAGTCTTTATATATATATATAGCTCACAGCACATTCTAATTTTGGTACGCTATTTGTGCAGAAAGAAGATGATCGACTACAAAAGGGAAATAATAAAACCGGTGGAGATTGGTTTCATGGACCCTAATGTTATTCATGAAGTGAGCATAAGGGAGAAACCACAAGTTGTAAAGGGAGTAATGATAGAGGCTTTCAAGCGACACCAAGACAAAAAAGAAATATTTCTTCCTTACAACTTCAGGTAAGTGTTACTAATTGCTTGTACACATTCTATTTTTGCTCACCCGGTATCTTAAGTCTAATTGATGAGTTATATGCGCATGCCTCTGTATGTAAATTTGCAGCTACCACTTTATTCTCGTGGTCATTAGATATCACCAGGGAATAATTGAAGTCTACGACTCATTAAGGAGAGACCCTAGAGAGTACAAGAGCTTGTTTGATGTCATGAAAGAGTAATTTAAATTCTTATCACATTACTATACCGACCTCTCTTTCATTCATTTCGTGATATCAAGTAATTAATTAATAACAGATGTTTTGTTCTTTCTTTGTCGAGTAGAGCATGGCAGACATTCGTCAAGGAAGTACCCGGTAAATGGCACGAGAAGCTGGTATGGACTCTGAACCAAGTAAGTAGTACTATACCTATATCCATGAATTAATGTAGTTTGCAATACCATTACCAAACTTAATGTGTTGAATTCTATTCTCGAACAGTGGTGTCTGGAACAGCCAAAAGGGACCCTCTTATGTGGGTACTACGTTTGCGAGTACATTCATAGGATGACTTATGAAAAATTCGAAAATCGAAGAAACGCAGAGGTACGTAATTATACATTGTTCACAAGTTTTTTTTGACAAAATAATATGCATATCAATTGTGTGGAGTTTCATTCATAATTGTTTAATTTTCTCCTTCTTTTAAAGATTGTAAGGAAGCGGGCCGGCCTCCTACCAGATGACCGTATAAGAGCAATTGGGGAGGAGCTGGCGGGATTTCTTCTTGATGATGTCATACCTGAAAATTCAGAGCACTATTATCTACATATATAAATGTACTATGATTTCATGCATGTATAATTAATGCATTTGAGTACTTTGTGTACGGAAACGTGACGACAAATTCATGTGTTACAATTAATTTGTAAGTGTGTTATATATATGCATCAACGTGTGATCATAGTACAATATAATTTATATCGACGTATCGACGTGTTTCCGAAACTATCCAAAACCCCGGCACTAAACACAGTACACGACACCCGGTCCGTGCAATTCTGAAAAAAATTATAAAAGAAAAAAAAAGGCCTAACGGTAGTCCCGGTCCGTAACACGGACCGGGACTAAAGACATCCAGCCCGCGGGCTCGCCCGTGGCCACGTGGGAGGCACTCTAATCCCGGTTCGTAGCCAACCGGGACTATAGGGGGGGGGGGGGCTCTAGTCCCGATTTGGTAGTCCGGGTTGCCCAGCCGGGACTAGAGGCCGTCTGGAACCGGGACTACTGCCCCGTTTTCCCACTAGTGTGTGCTGTGTACTACAAAAATTATTCCAGCGAATTTGTATCCAAAAAGAAAATTCGAATGGTATAACTTTTATGATACTCACTCCGTTTTAAAATAGATGACTTTCATTTGTTTACATGCGAATATATTTAGATATCTTTTAGTGTGTAGTTACATCCATATGTAGACAATAATTGTTAGTCAATTTGATGGTCAAAGTTAAGTAATAAAAATCGAGAACGTCATCTAACTAATTAGGGGGTATTATTTTTATCCTTTTTGTTTTTTCCTGGTAGAACGTATAAAAGTTAGCTGGATGATTTATAATTAATTGTTTTTGGAATTGAAAGTCACTGCAAGCTTTATTGAATCGGTTTTGATAATTCTCAGCTAGCTGAGAACTAACTTAGAGCTCAGTCGATTTTGTAGCCATTGGATCTCACGTGGAGATTCGTGCAGCTTTGTTGTTTGTTTTTTCTTTTAAGTCGTGTTGACCGGCCCAGAAAAATGAGACAGAATTTGCTTCTAGCGAGAAGCGAACCCAAGACCTACACAGTAGGAGCATCCAATACGTAACCACCAAGCCAATAACCTGTTAGTGTGATTGTATTTATCAATTGTGAATATATCTAAACTGCCGCACTCTGTATTGTTCTTTGTAAGCTTTTTTCTTCTCTTTTCGTACATAACCAGCTAAATCATATGCGTTGCTAAATCGAGAAATATGATTGTTTAATCTTCATATTTTTGACTTTTTTATCTTTATCTTCTTTTTGATTTTTTAAATTTATAAATAATTTATTTTCATTGTACTAAAATCCTTGTCAATTATGCATATAAAAGGTGTATTATCAATACGAAATTACTTCCTTATTAGTGTAATTTAAATATTTTATGAGATTACTGAATCTCATGTGTTCTAATTTGTCTCTGCATTATTATTTGTGCTTGTTAAAAAAAGCACTGATTTGTTCTTATAGCTTTAATTCAACATTTTTAAATATTTATTAGACATGGTAATTTTTTACTCTGTTTATATCAATTAGTTTTTTGGAATTACTAATTCCTAGTCGTATGAGAATTAGTTAATCTTAGTCAACTTTGTGTCCGTTGGATCTAAGATGCTAACATCTTGTGTAGTTGGTTTGTGTTTTTCGTGTACGAAGACGAAATTTGTTCTTTTGTTTTCTACGCTATGGCATTTGATTGTAGCGATGCATTTAAAAGATTTGATATGTGTTACAAGTCGGGTTGTAACTGAGATCTTTTTTGTTCAGTTGCAAGTTGGCTTGCAACTGAGATTTTTTTTCAGTTGCAAGTCGGGTTGTAACTGAGATCTTTTTTGTTCAGTTGCAAGTTGACTTGCAACTGAGATTTTTTTCCAGTTGCAAGTGGAGTTGGAACTGAGTTTTTCTTTTCAGTTTCAAGTCAGCTTGCAGCTGAGATTTTTTCCAGTTGCAAATGTGGTTGCAACTGAGTTTTTTTCAGTTGCAAGTGGGGTCGCAACTGACTATTCTCAGTTGCAAGTGTGGTCGCATCTGACTATTTCCAGTTGCAAGTGTGGTCCTAACTAAGATCTTTGTTCAGTTGCGGGTCGTCTTGCAACTAGGATTTTTTCCAGTTGCAAATAGAGTTGCAACTGATTTTTTTTCAGTTTTAAGTTGGCTTACAGTTGAATTTTTTTCCAGTTACAAGTGGGGTTGCAACTAAGATTTTTTTCTAGTTACGAATGTGGTTGCATCTCAGTATTTTTTTAGTTGCAAGTGGGGCCGCAACTAACTACTACTAGTTGCAAGTGGGGTCGCAACTGATATTTTTCTAGTTGTAAGTGGGGTCGTAACTGAGTTTTTTTTTGTATATCCATTTAGGGTTGGTTTCCTTTTTTATTTATGTGAGTCTTTCGTGGGGTTGCAACTAAATTATGTCAGTTGCATGTTGAGTTGCAACTAAGTTTTTTTTTCTAGTTGCAGGTTGAGTTGTAACTGAGATTTTTTCTATTTACAAACGAGGTCGTAACTGAGTTTTTTCGAGTTGCAAGTCAGGCTGCAAATGAGTATTTTTCTGAGATTTCTCAGTTGCATGTGTGGTTGCGCTAGAGATTTTTTTTTCCTGTTGCAATTGAAGTTGCAATTAGGATTTTTTAATTGCAACTAGACTTGGCACCTGAGTTTTTCAATTACAAGCAGGTTGTAAGTGTAAGTATAATATTTTGTTTGCAAATAATTTTTCCAAGTTGTCAAACTGAATTTAGCAGAGAACCGTATGGGCAACATCAAACAAATAATTAAAAACTAGAACGCTCTGACACTCTCACCGGCCGGGCTGTGTGCGTGCGTATCTGCATGTGCATGTGCACAGCTCCAGAGGCTATCGGTCTGGAACTAGCGACGAATGAATCACGAGCCGGGCGGGTCGTACGCATACGCCAGCTTATGTCAGCTGAATGAGAATTAAGGTAATTCTCAGTCAGCTGAGTGTTAGACAAACCCTTATTGAATTGCGCAACCATTTGTTTCGCTCAAGTCACATTCTTGTTAAGAAGTCTCTTTCTTTTTTCGCTCCTGATTGAAACTTGGTTTGGCACTTTTGCTTTCGTGGAATATATACTTCACTTCAATGTTATCATCAATAATGCAAGCTACGGCTGTGTGGGCATGTACTTACATTTTCCGTCTGTATGGGCATAACATAAGAGTTAGGGATGTGGAGAAAAGAGACATAATATAAAGTTTATAGAGGCAAGTTTAGGAGTGCAGTGATATGCCGATATGGAGGCCGAGCTCCAGAGCGGTTCAAAAAATTTGAGAAAAAATCTCGATGCAGCTAAAGTCGAGATCTATAACTATGAAAAATTCAAGTCTAAATTTGTATTATTCGGTGGTATGCAAAAATAAAAAATCTGGCAAGATTTCAAAAATTACAAAAATTTGAGATTGTACACTATTCACTGATTCATATCTGCATATTTTTCTTTTTTTCCCGAGTCAGAATACAACGAATTTGTGATTGAAAATTTTCATAGTTATAGATCTCGATATTATCTGCACCTATGATTTGTTTTGAATTTTTTGAAATAAAAAATGCGGATTTTTTTTTAGGAAACTGAGCTACATGTAGCTCGGCCTTAGTTTGCACTTTTCGCAATTTAGTGATGAAAAACAATATATTCTTCTATGAACTTTGTTTCTCCGGCGAGAAGACATGTTGGGCCAAAAATCAACCGATTAGCTGGTCAAAAAAAAAATCAACCGATTATCATCAAAATGTTGTCCAGCTAGGCATGTACTTGGTTATTTGGGTTGAAGACCATCAAAGTTCGTATGTATAAGGCCATCTTGTGAAGCATGTTTTTTTTTAAAAAAAATTGTCAAAATGATGCGATGCTTTTTTGGTGGCAACTTGTAGCCAAGGAAGGACTTCATGCAAATTATTGTCCACATATTCTTTGATTTATTTCAACATTAGGTTCAAACAGCGGGTCTACTTTTTCATAGAAAAATCTTGAATATTGGAACACCGTTGCGGATCATTTATACATTTCTACTTGCTTACATGAATATGATTTCTGGCGATTTTTATGAGCATTCTATGGCACAAGTCTAGGTCAATTTGAAATTAATTTAATTAAATTGGCAAACATTCACTTAATCAATGTAAAGTGGTACTTTGTTTTTTGAAAATACTTAGTTCGCACGCACAAGCCATGAAATATGGTCTCTTGTGTGTGAAAAATGGAAAGACTCCATTTAATTTGCATCGTATTTCTTGTAGTTCAAATGCTAGACTTGAGTATGTCGTTAAACGACAGGTCTCCAGATCGAGAGGACCTGTGTGGGAGGAGGAGGAAGACTGGTTGGAGTGAGGATTACTAGCAAAGACACGAATATGTATTACCCGAAATAAAACTAAGATTATCCGCTATGCTCTATAGCTGATGAAATAATATGATAGAGGATATTATAATTGTAAAAATCTGATGCGACCTTATACACTTACATCCCTACTAGTAACCATGTATATAATCGTGGTAATTGTTTGCTACTAATCTGACAACCGTAGTACCATAATCTGGCAACTGGTGTGACAAAAAATATTCGTCACAAAGCTCTGTAGTTGTGCATATCATTACAATGTCTAAAAAGGTGTAAAAGTTTATGTGGTAACCATCTATAATATTTGTGATAATTGTTCACTACAAACTTGGGAAGTGGTATGACGGAAAATTTCTTTAAAACATAGCAACATGAGATATAGTTTAAACAATCAATTGGAAGAGCACTACTATGCATACGACGTTTCATATCCGATTCCTATACGACGTTGCATGCAAGCCTTTGATTCTTCAGGCCAAATCAAGTGAACCCATAAGATGGCAGATCTATACTTCTTATAACACAACACCCCACTAACACGTATTAAATTAGAGCTATCTCTACATGCAAGGTGTCCACATCATCCACTATTTGAGCCATTCATTTATCCATGTCATCACCACATCATCCACTATTTGAGACATTTTTTTATTTATGCTATTCCATATTTATTAATGACGTTCATCCCATCATGCATGCTATGCACATTATAAATTATTTTTGCCATACAAATTTTTATATCAATAAATTTTGGCGGTTAAATATACAAACATTTCATACTAATTAAATTTAGATTTTCGACTATTGTGGCTAATCAAATCCTCCATATTTCCAAAAACAAATTCATTTCATAAATATCCTTCTTTTATACTATTTTTTAACTTCACGCTGCAATGCGCGGGTTATATTTCTAGTTAATACGTATTGCAAAACCTACTGTGCATGAGAGTGGCTCAGGCGCGCTGCCTCCACAAATGTATTTTGCGTCCTAGTGCACCCAGTTCAGTGCATACTATATGCCCTCCGGTTCAAGCAAAAGTTAAAAGTAAATTCTATTTCTCTAGTAGGACCAAAGGCAAGTTGTTATTGGAGAGGTGTGGTATATATAACATATTTCAAAACGATTAATATGCACCCGAATTAAGCTCAAAGTAATATGGGAAACGCTCCACATCGACCGACTTACACGAGCAAATGATCGATCCTTCAGTGTATCGCGCATCCTCCTACCCTGAAACACTAGCCTCAACCCATCTTCCGCGTCTACAGAAAGCCCAATAGCCAGCATGTGCATTCCGGTCCAGTTTTCACGCTTAAAGGGAGCCTGACAGCCCATCATAGCTAGCTAGTTGCGCCACAGTCCTACTTACTAAGGTTTTTCATGATTAAATATTGCATACATCTTTACCTTTTGTAATAAAGTACCATGGATTTTTTTTGTGAAAACATACACAGAGTTATTGCAAGTTTTTCTGGGCGTTTGCTACAAGTTGTGTTTTCTCCAATTTTTGATGTTGAATGCATTCTTCCAAATTGTAACGGATCGTACCTTTTTGTTCACACACAAAATGTTGCGAGGTTTTTGAGTGTTTTGCTAGTAGTTTGTATATTCTCCCAAATTTATGATGTTTACATGCTTTTCAAAATGATGCAAATACGAGTCTTTTTTTTTTGTCCTGTAATTGTTTACGGCTTTTTTTTGTTGGAAGTGGTGATTTTTTTTTGCCAATGAATATGCAAAAACTACAAATTTGTTACTTAACTACTTTAATGGCTCCAAACTCATGGTTTTGCTGATTTTTGTTGCAAAGCAACCTGGAGCAAAAAAATGTTATTTAACCATTATTTTAACATTTCTTTTTTAAAATGTTCCGACAATTTATTGCAATAGTTTATTTATATATATGGATGAGGGACTTCTGTTGCAATACTCGATTTTTTTGTTGCAATTTTAGGTGTAATCACCATGGTGATATTTTGGCTATAAATACTGGTAAGGTAAGGGGCAATGCGATATACTTTTTCGTTTAAGTCGGGCTGCTCTGCAGTTCCGGTTGATTTCCAAGAAATAAGGAAAAATACGAAATCACGCCGTGACTGATTCTGAGTGTTAAATGGCGATCCGACGGGTTGGAGGTGACCGATTTTTGGGCTCTTGTAGGTCTATCTATGCCTAGCGTTGGCTAAATAAGAGTAATGCTACACCTACGGGGAGAAAGCTACGGAATTCATCCTATGGAGTGACATGGCATTGCTTGGTTGGTGGGGGTGGAGGGCCCACCCTAAAAATCAGGGGGGGGGGGGGGGGGGGGGGGGGTTAAGGAGGGGAAGACACCTACATCCCCGTAGGTCCTAAATAATATGCACCGGACTGAAACCCATCGAATAGGATGAAGCGTTAAGCATGCATTCTCGATGAGATGTTAATATTTGCGTTACAAACGAAGAAGGAAATTACTGGAAATCACCCCATAGCTTGGAAACGGAGTAGTATCAATTCAATGAGGAGCCGATCGAGAGCAAGAAACGTTTCCATGTCCGCTCAAACTTTTTTTTTTTTGCGAGAATGCCCGCTCAAACTTAAAACTCCCTATAAATCCTGGACGCACGTAGCCACGCCTCCTCCTCGTCGTCAAGTGCAACGCAACCACCATGACGCCAACCCGCTACCTCCCAACGCTGGCCACCGTTGCCGCTCTCCTCTTGCTCGCCGGCAGCCGGCATGGCGCTGAGGCGGGGCCGGAGGACAACGATTGCGCCGTCGCCCAAACGGCGTTCGGCGACTGCATCGCCTACGTCGCCGGCTTCGAGGACAAGCTCTCGCCCCGCTGCTGCAGGGGGCTCGCCGACATCAAGGACATGGCGCCCACGGCTGACCGGCGGCGTGCCCTCTGCGCGTGTATCCACTCTGAAATTGTCGCCGTTGGCAAGGTTATCCCCCGACGCGCCACCACCCTCCCCACCAAGTGCGGCGTCCCTATCGCCTTCCTCCCGGCCAGCTACTACTTCAATTGCTCCCGGTAAGTGCGTGCATATACAACAAACATACACTTCGTTTTTGTTCATGATGATCGATGCTTCAAGTTCAATTGTGTTCATAGTTGTTTTTGACTATTTAATGGAAAGTTCATAAAAAAAGCTTACTTTCTCTGAAGGATTCCGTGACTGACTAACAATTCGGTTCACGGCGCCTAAGGAAGAGCATCGAATAAGATGACGCGCAAAAGCTTGTGGTCGACAGATTATCTTTCTCGTCGTTTTTTTTTTTCATTAATTTTCCAGCAGTGAGCAAAAGAATTATCTGTAAAGAATTTTGGAATAAAGATTCTTGTACCATTTGTCTCCTCTCAAACAATTTTTAGAAATTTAGTTTGCTTCCTCTCACCAATCGTTAGGCGAAAGTAATTTGCTTCCTCTCAACGCGCATTCCAAGATATTGTTAAGAAGTCACTTCCCTTTTTGACTCGTGATTGATCATTGATGCCAACTTGACTTGGCAGTTTTGCTTTCCTTGAATAGAAGGTGGATGCTATCCAAAACTCCCAATTGCTAACTGCTGTTCAAGAAGTCGAAACGGCCCCACACGTTGATTAACTTTTTTTTAGATCAGAGGAGTCCCATATTGATTACCACTAAATGGGTGATTATTGTAAATTTTTGTAACAGAAAAATGGTCACATTTGTAGCTCTCCTTCGTTGATTCAAGCTTTGCTATAATCGAGTTGGGATGAATTGTGTACTTTGTACTAAACACGCACGTGAAGGCCCCCGCATCGCTCGCCGGCGACTTAGATCTACCGACATTGTCTCTCCTTGCCGCCATTAACGTCGGCATGCCAGGCGTTGGCGGGGCCTGCTCCTAAAAGGGGTTACGATCTGGGCGCTTAGGCCGGGATGACTACCTTGGGTCGGATGACTGGCATCGGCGTGTGTATGACGAGGGCCATATGCTCGTTCGCCTGGTCCTAGGGCATGGAGCTTGACGGCGACGGTCAGGGCGAGCAACGGAGGTGACAGTGGAGGAGAGGCTGCATGACGGCGGTCCGGTTGTCATGCCGGGGGGTTGGGGGGGGGGGACTTGTTGGGAGGTGTGCTCCCTGGACTGCATCGTGTCGTGGTGTGGTGGATGTGGGCACACACGACTCTAGAGGTCTAAGACATGGGGTCATAATGACAAGGAGAGGACACCGTGGCAGCAACCCGGGGATGTTACCGACGGCATTCGTCGTTAGAGCTGGGAGCTCGGTCTTGGTCTCCTAGATGGTCGTGATGGCAATTGTTGTGGCTTGGGATGTTGTGGTGGTTGTGTTAAGTGGTGGTGCTTGGAGGACAGTGTGCAGTGCACCGACGACCTAGGTGCTCCGGTGTCCTAGTTTGCAGAGTTCCCCCTTGCTCGAGGGAGGAGTTCCATGCGAAAACCTTGCACCGACCTCGTTGGTGTCAGCAACGACTGTGTATCTACATAATTTTTACCCTTGCAGGTGCTTGTCCTGGAGATTACACCCTCTCAAGGGTTTGGGATCTCGGGTGAGCGATGGCAGCGACTACCTCGCTTTTTTCTTGGAGGCATCGTTTTATAATTTTCAAAGCAAAAAAATATTATCTCATCTTTACTCTGTTTTAAGCTGAAAGTCTTATCTCTATTATATGAGATTACAATAGTTTGATTTTTTTAATGAAGACTTCATTCGAAATTAAACCAAGAATTTAAGTTCCGCTAGGCAAAGTTATCAACCATTCATTTGCTTTTTCTGAAGAGAGTAGGGAAACAGCTTGACTTTACTTATGTCACAACCAACATCTTTACAATTTTGCATGTCACATATCACATATTTTGGTATGTTCATAGTAGAATCCTCATGGGAAATACCTACATGCCGAACCTTGCATATTAATTTTATTAAACCTGGACTAACTCCAAATGATTCAGTTTTAATCTCAAAGGGGTATGGGATTGGAAATAAATTGAGCATTTGTCACATTGGTAAAGTCACATAAGTTAGTAGTGTCGCAATGGAGACTACAAATGGAGCCTCAGCTACATGTACATGTAGCTCGTCATTTTATAAAATTCAAAATATGTACTTTTATGTTTCAAAAAAAATTATAACAAAATTCTAGGTGTAGATAATGTTGAGATGTACCAGCGTGCAATTTTTTGATGCAAAACTTGTATTATTTTAGGCTACATAAAAATGACAAATTTTAAAATTTTAAACTTTTTACAATTAACACTGTTTGTTGATCTAGATCTACATATTTCCATTTTCCTAGCCTAAATTATAAAAAAAAATACGTTGAGATTTTACACAATGGTAGATCTCGATATTACCTACACCTAGCAATATTTTCTGTTTTTTTTTTAAATTTCAAACATCGATTTTAATTTTTTCAGAAACCAAGCTCCATGGAGCTGAGCCTCCAAAACGCCGCACCCTTAGTTGCTGAAATAAAAGTTACACTGATTTAATTATTTTTTTAGATTTATGCTATATTAAAATAAGATGACTAAATTAGTTTATGCAAAATCTAACAAGATAGAGAAAGCTCACAAAGCTCCCCGGAATGTTGCCGGAAAAAGGGTGTTCTTGATGATGGAACAAAGACGGCCACAGAACAACCTAGATGGTGGAAGGTTGTATACTTGTCAAGTTCCCTAGCAACCAGGGGCGGAGGGGGCCATGGCCCGGGGTATAGGAATTTCTTTATACCTATATGTTAGTGAAATGGTTGATTTAACCTAGCAATTAGTCTAATTATAATGATAAATAAAAATTTGACCCGAGGTATGCTTCGATCCTGCCTCCGCCACTGTCAGTAACGGTGTCATAAAAGATTTAAAATATGTGTATACCAAGTTAAGTTTGGGGTTAGTGACCGTGCAGTACGGTATTCTCGTCAACTCTCCATATGCGTGTGATATAGTCAAACAGAACAAATTGCCATCAATTAGCGCGTTTTTCTCTCTGGAATTATCAATTATCGAGTTGCTACCAAGCCCGCGAGGAGGATTGGTGGGTTGCCTGTACGGACTTGTTTTTTGGACACAAGTTTGCTGTATTCAAACGCGTTGCGATGCGATCAGCCTGACGTACGACTTGCACTTGCAGTTGTCTACACCACGTCTCCTGACGGCTATATATAAACTAGCTAGCTTCCAATCTCCATAGCAGCAGCTAAGCAATCTACCTTCTCCGATCTGTACTATTCTCCCATCTTCTCGTATAGTCGTCGGAGGCAATGAAGTTCTTGACGGAGTCGGGCGCCGCGACGGAGAATGCCGGGCCGACGTACCGGAACGTGAAGGCCAAGGACGCCGGCCTCCTGCAGTCGCCGGCGGGCCTCCACTCCTGCTGGGATCTCTTCCGGTGAGCTAGCATACGCAATCCCTAGCTCACACCTCGCCGGACGAATTACTTTCGCCGTCTCTGACGACTCTGATGATCGACCATGAATCGGTTACGATTGATCTTGTGCCCGCAGCGCTTCGGTGGAGAAGTACCCCAGCAACCCGATGCTCGGCCGTCGGACGGTTGTCGATGGCAACGCCGGTGACTACGCCTGGATGACCTACAAGGAGGCGTACGACGTTGTGATGAAACTGGCAGCCTCCATGAGCAAATCAGGAGTCAAACAGGTACGTACCTAGCTTGATTGCGATCAGGAATTAATATCGGTGTGAATTCATATTGCATCCGGTTAGATTCTCGAAAATATTGCATCCAATTATGTATATATGCTAAACTTTGGATAGTCAACCTATGCACATGGCTGTAAGATCAGGGTGTATCACTACTACACATCCAGCGGTATGGGAAAAGAAAATTCCAAAGCATCAGATTCGTCGAAAGTAAAATAATTAGAGTATAATTTTAATTATGATATATATGTCAGGTGTTCTCTATAGTGTAAACACATCACATATATATCTCGTAGCAAAAAAAATTAGCATATCGGTATCTCACTCATATATTAATTGTTGGTTAACTAGCTTAGCTGGAACTTGGAAGCTAGCTAGCACCATCCTCTCACGTGCCAACCCAGCTAAGCTAGGCTGTGTTGAGGAGTCAAATGAAAGAGGCCGCATTTGACTTTAGCAAAGCGTTAACGTACGGCGACCTATTCCTTACAACTAGGCTTAAGTTTGATCCAAACAGGCATTTGTTTTTAAGAATTACCTGTCAGCTAAATACGCCTTGTGTGGCTGGGATGAAAGTCCACTCTTGAAGTTTTCTCCCTGTTGAAATAGTCTAGTCTTCTTTAATTAAAAACGTCCCAAGTCAGAACAGCTCATAATGAAGCTCGTGGAGTTGACCAGACCATGCCCTGCAGTAGAGGCCACGTCGTCCGTCCCTATCCTATTGGTTAAACCATATGGTTTTTTTAGTGCCAATTACTCCGTGTTCAAGAAAACAAAACGTCGCTTGCGTACAACAGTAGTAATCTGCATATCTTTAATCAACTTAATTAGATTTTCTTTTTATCTCATCTACAGAACTCAGTAAATCGTTACAGCTAAAGCGATTTAACATTTTCAGGGTGAACGCGGTGGAATCTACGGTGCAAATTGTCCAGAATGGATCATCAGCATGGAGGTAATTAAATCAATCAGTTAATTATTTCTCACGGCAATGTTTATATATATTTGTATAGTTCATAATCGGCTTTGTTTTCTCTTCTTTGTTCTTTTTTATTTCTCTTGAGCATGATTGTGCTATTTGCCCTAACAGTGGCCTTACAGTTGTATCGGTTTATTGCTATATTAATATAGCGGGGCGAAAGTCTGTTTCGAGGAACCGCCATAGAAAACTTTCATATCAAATGCATATTCTGATTAAACTAATTCCACCATTGGTGTACGTGCAGGCCTGCAATGCACTTGGAGTTTGCTGCGTGCCACTCTACGACACACTTGGTACACATGTTTGCCACGCTCGTTGAAAGAGACATGAATATACTACTCCCTCTGTCCCATATTATAAGAGGTTTTACAAATTGTTATATTTTACCAAAAAGCCTTATAATATGGGACAAATGGAGTATATGCTAATCTGCAACTGTCACTTGCAAGCTGCCAGTTCCAATAAAAGATTTTTGCTAACGACTCGCTCAAGAAACTATTTTGCTAATGACTATCTTGCCCTTGTCCTTTTGTCCAGGTGCCAATGCAGTGGAATTTATCACGTGCCATGCCGAAATCAAGATTGTCTTTGTGGAAGAGAGGAAGATCGGAGAGGTATAAATGGACTAATCATGGCTACCAATATTTAACAATATACAATATTTTTTCCACTTACACTTTTTTTTATTTCTACATTAACCATTATGAGAAAATGGAAGATGCGTAGGCCATCATTTCTATTTTGTCAATTGTCAGCATCTTTGGATATAGAATTGAATATATTGATTAAATACCACACATTGATAACAACAAAACACAAACTAACAATATGCATATGAACTATTGTCCAACTCTAATTTGACATCAGTATGGTTCAGTCCTCCAATCATTACTCAACATCACATAATATAATAACATTTCAAACACAAAATTAAAAATACATAATACAAATGATATAGTTGAAACACGAAATTCAAACACATAATCCGAATGATATAGTTCAAACACGAAATTTAGAATACATAGTTACGACTTGAATTTAAACACATAATACAAACAACATATAGTTCAAACACATAATTCAAAAGACATAGTTCGGACACAAATTCAAACACATAATTCAAAAGACATAGTTCGGACACAAATTCAAACGCATAATACGAACAACATAGGTTGAACACAAACCTAAACGAATAATCTGGGGCATGTGTTTTTATTAACACGGTTCTTAATCCTTAATGAATTGATTTGGGGCAATTTTGCCCGTGATTAATTTTTTTTTGGACTACACATCTCGTCTGAATTACAAATACTCGGCCTGACTAGTGTTAGCCTTTTTTTGGCTCGGCCCAATAAGACATTGCGTCGAGGCCTCGCCCGTGACGAACGGACGGCGAACACCAGTCCCCCATTTCCGGCGCAGGCACAACGCCGTGTGCCCGTCTTGCCGCCCGGCGATCTGCCTGCCAGGGTCTCTGTGCAGTGGATGGCGCCGCTTCGCCGCAGTGGTGTGGCGGCGGTCTGTTCCGCGAGAAAGGCGAGCGCGGTGGACTCTGCGCCGTAGGCAGTCCCCAGTTATTCCCCGCCGCGGTGCTTCACAACCCACCCACCCCCGGGTCGACGAGCTCGCGCGACGGGGTGAACTCTACAGGTTGTTAGCGTCATATATTCGTTTCTGGTGCGGATCTTGGTTCCTTAGCCAACAGATTGATATGCTAGTACTTGCCTAGTGTCTCCCATCTGTCCAGCGGAAGCATTCTCGATTTTTTATTTGTCATGACGGTCCTGGAGACCAATTGGGCCAGATGCAACACATGATCTCAGGAAACTTGTTTGGAAGAGAAGATGTGCATGTAGTATTACTGCTTTAGATTTCACGATCCCCTATTTGCTAATGCTTTCATTTATGGCAGCTCTTGAAAACCTGTCAGGCCACTTCAAAGTATTTGAAATGTAAGTTATTTCGAGATACATAGTATCGATCGTTTACATGGTTCATCACTGAGGAATTCACATGGATTTTCACTATGTCATTTGCAGTGATTGTCAGCTTTGGAGGAGTCACGAATGACCAAAAGGAAGAAGCTAAGAACCATGGGCTGACCATTTTCTCGTGGGATGAATTCATGATCATGGTTAGCTTTGGTGGTCCACCAACTTACTTTGTACATTACGTCAAGTGTTTTTGCAGAACTTTATGGAAGTGCTTCATTACAGAATAATTGAAGTATTGTCTTTTGCCTTATTTGATAGTCCACTCATTATTATTAAATACAAATTGCTAACTTGCTCATGGCAATGTGCTAATGGAACCCATCTAAAAGTGGATATGTGACATGACAATGACATATGTCTTATTTTTATTCGTGCATTTTTTTTTGTCTAGACCTCAGCTGCCCAATAGATCCTTAATTTTCCCTGCAAATGACTGAAGTTACTTTTTTAATATATCATGTTGCATATGACATATTAGGTATCTGTATTATACACGCATGTTATAATAGCATGTACAACCAAGACGAGAAATTCTGTGAATGCTCTTAGTCCCTTGTATTGACTTAGTTCAAAATCTTCTAGTTAGGAACTCTAAACTTTCCCATTCGCAATGTATGGTCTGAGAGTTATATGGCGTGCTATTGAACCATTGCACGTTTACAAATAAATCTGTGTGTCTGATATGTCCATAGGGTGGAGATCATCATGTTGATCTTCCTGAAAAGAAGAAATCCGACATCTGCACAATAATGTACACAAGTGGAACTACAGGAGACCCTAAAGGTGTTATGATATCAAATGAAAGCCTTCTTGTTAACCTGGCTGGTGCTGACTCTGTAGTCCAGTCTATTGGTGAAGTTGTAAGTATATAATCTTGATATATTGCTACCACACGCTTCATTGAATCATACAACTCATGTTGGTTGCTCTCCTTTTTTTTGGCAGTTTGATCAAGATGATGTTTACATGTCATATCTTCCACTAGCTCATATCTTCGATAGAATGTTTGAGGAAGTGTTTATTTCTCATGGTTCAAAAATTGGATTCTGGCGTGGGGTATGTCTTGTGAATATTCCTTAATTACTTTCAAGTAGTCAAGTCAACGGGTTCATACTAAAGTTAGTTTCCACGCATCTGTAGGATGTTAAATTGTTGGTTGACGACCTTGCAGCATTAAAACCAACCGTATTTTGTGCTGTACCACGTGTACTTGACAGAATATATTCAGGTAAACTCCAGATTTAATTATTAACATTGTCAGATATTTATAACCAGGCAGTTTTCTTGCCTGCAGAAACATTTTTCTGCCTGCATAACTTTTTAAGAAAGTATAACTGAATAAGTTTCTCATACGTCTGGTATTCTTCTATCAATGGCGCCAACATGTTTAGTTTACTATTTTTATCTTGGTTTCATGATTTCTTAATGCATTAGTAAAATTTGTGTATGTGCCGGACTCTACGCACAGCCTTTTCTGGAGCAAGTTGACTAGAGTGCATACCATACTTTAAATTAATGGATGAAGCAAATGTCTTTTTAGAGTAAAATGGTTCAATAACTCTGAAAAAGGAAACATACAGACTAAATTTATTTGATCCACTAGCTATTGAACTATCCAGAGAGGGAGTGCATGTAATGAAGAGGTTCAGTGAAAGATTACATGTAATGTCTATCTGTGCTTGCTATAATGTGAGTATGTGACATTGACTAATATTTGATGCATTTATTGTTTTTATTTAGGTCTTACGACCAAGATTTCGTCTGGTGGCTTATTGAAGAAAACCTTATTCAATGTTGCATACAAGCTGTAAGTTTGTACATGATTAGTACTGAGATTTTTTTTTCCGGAAGAGTGCACATCTTGTTTGATATTTATGGCCACATATTTTTTTCTGATGTTCTTCCAACGTTCTGTAAGGTTTCGTTTTTTGCTCGTCTTATGTGTTTCCCGAATTTTTGTGATATTCACGAATCGTGATAGAATTTCACAGTTGGTAATTATTATTAAATCTATAGGAAACTGGACGGCATGAGGAAAGGAATTAAACATGATAAGGCATCTCCGCTCTTCGACAAATTAGTTTTCAGCAAGGTAACTTGACATTCAAGAGCAACTGTTTACTTCATCAGATAGAATTGCAAATTTAAATGCAGATCCATGTATATATTATTGTCCTAACATAGTGCTTAAACTGTTCATCTTTCAAGGTGAAAGAAAGACTGGGCGGAAAATTACGTATTATCGTGTCTGGTGGGGCTCCTCTTTCTGTAGCGGTGGAAGAATTTTTAAGGGTGGTGACATGTGCACATGTTGTTCAAGGATACGGTATGCATCTTTGGTGTTTAAGTTCCTCCATTAAGTATAGGCAAGACCTTCAAATGATTTCAACATATTATTGTTCGACAGAAGCACTATAAATAAAACTTACACAATTCCAATTTTAGGACTCACGGAAACTTGTGCGGGAACTTTTGTTGCACTACCAAATGATTTCTCCATGCTCGGGACTGTTGGCCCACCACTTCAACATTCGGAAGTTCGCCTTGAGTCAGTTTCAGAGATGGGTTACGATGCTTTGTCAAGCATTCCTCGTGGGGAGGTATGCGTGAAGGGAAGTGTTTTGTTCTCTGGATACTACAAAAGGGAGGACTTAACAAAGGAAGTCATGATTGATGGATGGTTTCACACAGGTTAGCAATATCCCAATTTCAATACGAGGCGTTAGTTAACTTTCTTACATAGCTGGATGTCATAAGTTAGTATATTTTAGATGATGAATGTACGTTAAATAAAAAATGCAGGGGATGTTGGTGAGTGGCAACCAAACGGAACCTTGAAAATCATTGACAGAAAGAAGAATATATTCAAGCTTTCACAGGGAGAATACGTTGCAGTGGAAAATCTAGAGAATATCTATGGTGTTCTTCCAGAGATTGATTCGGTAAGTACCTACTCAATTGTTCACTTAGGGAGGAACTGTCTCAGTTTCTGTCTTCACTATGTTTAGGTCCTTCTCTCCTGCCCATACACTTGGTAAAAGTGTTGTGTACAGACCCTGATTTGGAACATAGGTAATTGAAGTGTTAGTTTGAAGATAACTTTGTAGTTAATATAGTGTGATGACTTCTGACGCCAGGGTGTGTTGCTAAGATCGTCAGCATGCTTGGAAGCTAGTTGGATACATAATAATATGTCTTAGATTTGCATAGTTTCTTGAGCCCTATAACTTTGATCACAACACCATCAGAACAGCCTTTCATTATGGGCATATAATTCAAACATGCATAAATGTTGATCCCTAAAACTGCGTGGAAATGAAAATAGTGGTTTCTCGAAATTATGTTGCGTCACCTGTCTCTCTT
The DNA here is from genome assembly GCA_012064385.1 of Puccinellia tenuiflora. Lineage (NCBI taxonomy): Eukaryota > Viridiplantae > Streptophyta > Magnoliopsida > Poales > Poaceae > Puccinellia > Puccinellia tenuiflora. The sequence goes on from QRDG01002125.1 coordinate 432,631, forward strand.
GTCATTTTGTCTGCAATCATTTGAGAGGCTATCCAACTCATCGGCCATTCATCTGAATTTTAATTCTTTCTGCTGATCAATTTCAGATATGGGTATATGGGAACAGCTTCGAATCTTCTCTTATTGCTGTCATAAACCCCAACCAGCAAGTGCTTGAGCACTGGGCTGAACACAACGGCATTTCTGGAAGTTTGGCTGAGCTATGTGAAAACTCGAGAATCAAAGAGCATTTTGTTGCCGAACTCTCAAAGATCGCCAAGGAAAAGAAGGTAAAACACCTTATTTTACATGTCATCCACTCACTCTTTGTTCCAAATTTCATTAGGGTTAGCATTTACATGTTCCCTATGTTTTTCCCGTGCCAGCTGAAAGGCTTCGAGTTCATAAGAGCCGTCCATGTTGACCCGTTACCATTTGACATGGAGCGCGGCCTTATCACCCCGACGTACAAGAAGAAACGGCCACAGATGCTCAAGTACTACCAGGTTAGATCATCTCGTATCAAAGCATTTTCCCCCGATTTCGGCTTATGTTGCCCCTCTTTTTCCAAAGTAACTTGCAAGTATGTCTAGTCTCCGTTATAGTTAGCTGATATGTTTCGTCGAACGTCCTATATGTCCAGGGGGCAATCGACGCGCTCTACAAGAGCATGAAGTAAGAGAGCGGCCGTCTTGCGGCGCAGCAAATGGGTTCCCTTAATCCCCACGGGTCCGATGGAATCAGAACGCACATGTAAATTAATTAATGAATTGGTACAACACTTTGTGATGGTTGCCTTTTTTGTTTTTATACACACAACACCTGTTCCGTGTGAATCATTTGTTTAATTAAGAATATATTCCGTGTGAATCTTATTCGTGGTATTGTGTTCCTGATTGGATTAATGGGGAGGTGTTCACCTGTGCCGTGCGGATGTGCCTCTTTTCTCCGGTCAGCACGGCTGCGTCAGCGCAGGCCATGACCCCTGCGTCACTTTCTCTTCGTTGCTCTATACGTGGAGACAGGATTGAAGATTCTCGGTCAGTTTTTCCGAATCTTGTGTTTGACCTGATGTATCCCACAAATATCATTGTGCTCTACTTGCTCTCCTCTATGTCTGTGATCGATCCTCTGGACCAATGAAATTGGAGTGTTGAATCAGCGGTCAGCAGTCAACATTCTGATGGTTTTGAACATTCCTAGTTCCACTGAACTTTCCGAAAAGCAGTCCACATAGTGAGTGAATGCCAACACACGAGAGAGAAAGTATATCAAGTAAATGGCAGAGAAGCTGTCCTTGTCACAGTGACACTCTGCATACTGCTGCCGGAATTACATTGTAGCATCGTCGAGCTTTCAGCTGGAACGAATGAGTCCATCACACTTCATATTTTTTTTTCGTTTACTATTCCTGTCCGAAGGTTCTAACTTGGAAGGCCAGCTTCCAAGTTGGGTCGTGTAAGGCTCCAGGTGAACATGTCGTTTGCATGACATTTCTCAGACTTTGAAATAACCATCAGAATATTCGCAACGAGTACAAGAGATCATCCAGGAATAACAAAAATGTGCTGAACTTTCGAACCTTTTTCACATACAGTGGTAATTCCTCCCAGCCTTCTCGTACGGTGTGAAGTAGGAAGACCAGAAGACTGGTCAACGGGAGACAGGGCACCCAGACAACCAAAAAGAAAGGACGAGATGGAGTAAAATCAACTCGGTTTCCCTCGGTCAGACTGAAGACCAGATGCGCATCACAGCATATATATATACCCCTTTCAAAACCCCCAGACCACTTCATCGTCGTCCTCTCTCTCGCTCGATCCACTGTACGTACGCGTTGGAACTTGCCGTGATCCTTCCATCCACCTGGTAATAATGCAGGAAGGTGGAGGAGGGGACAGCGTGCATCTGCTGCTGAGCATCCTGGCCGACGGCGAGGAGCAGGCGAGGCGGCTCCTCGGCGAGCTGCCGCCGGCCGCCGACGACCAGCTGCCTCTTCGGCCAGCGGAGGAGTGCTGCAGGGGCGTGGCGCGGCAGCTGCGGTGCACGTTTGCCAAGGCGATCGCCGTCGCCAAGGCCATCGAGGCGGCTCATGGCACCGACTCGCCTCGGTCGGCCGACGAGAGCTCCGGCGCCGCCGGGGTCGCGACGCAAGCGCTGGTGCGCCCGGGCATTTGCAAGAGAAGGTGCGTCTATATGTACGATAGTACGATACTATGATTCAAACGCTATATATGTAGACACGTGGCAGGTAGTACAACTGTACATGCAAGTTTTATTTGAATTATTAGAACATGCATGTTTGTCCCGGATGTTTTTTTTGGTTTACTTAAGGATTGATTTTTTTTTTTTTTTTTACCAAATCCAGTACAACACATGCGCTCACATACACGCGCGTACACTCATAACACACGTACGCACACCCTACCCCTATGAGCACCTCCGAAATACTGAGCCGGCAGGCAGGTCTTGAGATTGACGAAGTCAGCACAAGCGCCTCGCTATCGACGGGAACGTCGCCTCACTGAAGAATATTCCGCCTATAATGAGAAACACCTGTGTCAAACCTGTGATTTGAACTCTGCTGTGCTGGAGATACAACCAACCTCCTAACCATCCAACCAAGGTTTGGTTCTCTTACTTAAGGATTGATTGGAGTTGAATCGAATAGTCTTAATCAGCCGTACACAATCGGATCCCAGGGCCACGAGTTAATTAAATTGGAGCCTAACATATATGTGGTGTCATATATGATACTAGTCTATGTTACTACTTGCATAATTGGAACGTCACAAAAAAAAAGATAGCTTAAGGAATAGTTAATATATATATTAATGGGCGAGTTCATATTAGTTGTTTTGTTAATTCTTAGTGGACCAAGAATTTCTTATTTGTTGGTCGATGTCAACAATCGTTGACCTATATATTGTTGAGATCTGTGTAAGATTTAATATTTTTGTTTGAACTGATCTGAAAACAAACAATACATCCTTTTACGAGATGAATAAAATGTTACGAACGTTAGATTTAATACCAAGAATTTCTAATTTCTCGGTCGATGTTAAGAATCATTGACCTAACGTTGAGATCTGCGTAAGATTTAATATTTGTTTGAACTATGAAAACAAACAATACATATTTTGACTAGGTGAACAAAATGTCACCACATGCGAATATTTTTACGTATGTATAAATTGGTATGGCAGACAGAATTTTGTTAGTTGAGATACATTTGTTGCACTAATTAAATAAACAAATTGTGAAATCACAAACATGTTTTAGCATTGCTATGGACAAATTTGTGAAACCGACCGAGAAATAGTTAGTTAACTCTCGGTCAACCAAGTCATAGAGACACCATAATATTAATTGTGTATTTTATTTTATATATCCATGCTAAACTCGGCCTTCACCACATGTCAATGTACCATATAAGGTTGGCTTATGCACATTCCTTTCAACACACGTTTTTCTTGCATTACACATGCCAATAACAAGACAAATATTCCAGTTCACATTTCATAACAAACTTATGCTAAGTTTTTCTCAAATAGTTAATTTGTTAAACAATTCTTGTGATTAAATTATAATTTTTCTTGCAACTTTTAATGTTAATTTTCTAGGATTGGTCTAGGCTTTATTATTCCTGTTCTTGTGTATTTTTGTAGATTCATAATACAATACGTTTGTATCTATATTACATAAGTACTTGTTGTTCCTTTTCATTTTTTCTATATATAAGAGATGTCGACGCAAGATTCTAGATGATCGGATTTCCATCTAATTAATGGCTAAAAAGTTGAACGTGTTTAAAAAAATCAAGGAGTCTTTTAATTCAGAAAAAATGGAGGATTGAGTGCGAATTCTTCTAGTTTTCCGATTATGTAGGATTTAATACTACATGATATTCCAACCACGTGTTTTTCCTATTCATGTCCTCGCGAAAAAAATGCAAAAGTATTTTATTGGTGTTTATGTTTCATGGAACTAATCATATGTCACTAAACATTTAATAGACAAAATTTCCATAGTGTGCTCCATTGCGATGCCATTGATAGGTAAAAGAGTAGTACTTGTAAACGAGTCTTTTTTATAAAAAAAAAATGTGTGTTAACGGGTCTTTCTTAGTTCATTTGTCCACTTGGTTAGCAGATGTACATTGTGGCTACTTAAGTTAAATTACTGTGACCTAAATTTGGGTACTTTTATTTCTCATGACTTAACATTTTGTTTAAAAAAATAGTGTTTCCCCTGATTTCTATTAATAGAAACCATGACTACACAGTTCGGTCTCCACTAGAACACAGAAAACCACGTCAAGAAAAAGAGAATATACATAGTTTGGAAATGATAAAAATGACATTTTAACATACATAGTATAGAGTCGTGTAACTATCGGCCTCACTTTTTGAAATAAACATCAACATGTTCATTTGGCCATTCCCTATAGAAATAAGTCATGTTGCTACGTTTTGAAATCCCCCACAATCTCCACCATAATCAATTTCTTATTTTCTGACTAAAGTTTTCAAACCAGAAAAACAAAAAATCTTCCAAGTTTCTGAAATTGTGGTTAAAACCATGGAAAAAAATAGCCCGCTATATCCCGTATAATAGCGCGCTATAGCTTATTTGAAGAGGCTACGCTATATTTAACAAAAAATAGCCGCTACGACGCTAATTACGTTTTATACCCGCTAAAACACGCTAAACACGTTAGCGTTATAGCACGCTATTTTTTTTAGAAATAAACGAGATTCCATCGGCCCAAAAAAAGTCCAACACGCACCTCCTCCTCACTAGGTCACTCCCCAGTATCTAATTCAATGCTCCTCGGCTGTTCACGAGAGCGACGACAGCGCCTCGTCGAGTTGCAGGCTTGTAGCGACGACGGGAGCACTTCCTCCACCGGCGGATCGAGCTCTTCCTCCGCCTCGAGTTGCATCGGCGGCGGGAGCGCTTCCTCAACATCACAAGGAAAGAGAGTTTCTCGTCCTAGGAAGAGAATGTTTCCTGTTTTACGTGGTGATGATGGATTTTCTACTGAATCTGAAGATGACGCCGGTCTTCTAATTAAAAGTTTAAAACGGGTTGTCTTTTAGAGTTTGGTACTTTGTTTATGGATTTATGCCTCATATTTGTGTCTATGTCATGAATTTGGCCCTTGACTTTTGTATCTGATTAACTAGTTATGCATGTATTGGTTTTGGAAAAATATTTAGTGCTGAAATCCTTAATATTTAGGCTATATATTCATTGTCTTGCGAAACGCTATTTCAAATATAGCACGATATATCACGCTATAACTTCTATAACCTTTTCAGAAGGGTCACGCTAAAAATGATAGCCCGCTATTTTTTTCCTTGGTTAAAACCAAAAGCACAACTAACTATATACATTCCAAATGTATCTAGCCATGGGGCATGTGATAAAAAAGATGATTAATAGTCCCATTCATCCCGTGAAAAATACATTAAGGTTCACAATTCCATCATCGTTTCAAAAGAATGTCACGTGTCAGGATACTTTTCTTAATCACAAGCCACATGAAGTTCTTAATTTGCAGGGGAATTTGAACCTACAAGGCACTATATAGTAGTTTCGCAAGGCTTTGTAAAAAGACCTGATACTAAACTCCCCATATTTTGTCAAGATCCAGATCAGCTTGTCCTCTTCTTTAGACTGACTCAAATCACCACAAATTAAAGCTTGTCCAACTCTGTCCACTGATTTCTTCTCTCCCCAAGCAAAACCCTTATGAATCTCAAATCCCCCAGCCAGTCTAATAAACTTACTAACTATCATGTTTTTGTCTACAACAATGTTGTAGAGTCTAGGGAAAATGGTAGCTAGGGGGTCACCGGAGATTCATGAATCCTCCAACAATCTTGTATTTGTACCATTTCCAACTGTAATGGTACAACAAGCCCATTTTTTCCAATTTCCATCAACCCCCCATTGGAAAGTGTGAATCTCCATTTTTTTGCACCTACAACACCTGAAGTGGCTTTTTTGAGGTATTTCTTAGTTAGAAGGTTCTGCCAAAATCTCTTCTTCATTAAAGTGGTTCCACGGTCATTTTGATAAAAGGGAAACGTTCATGAATTCTAAAAATAAAATCCACAAGCTCTCCTTATCCTTAGATATGCAAACAGTTGGCCAACTGATCATATGATAATTTTCTAATATTTATCTTCACTCCACATAAATATTGATTTTACCATATCAAACTTCTCTTTCACCCCAACAAGAACCTTGTAGAAGGATAACATAAATAAATGCACACTAGAAAGAGAAATGTTTTCAAAACCCATTTCGAAAAAGAACCGCACGAGTGGGTAGACTAGAAAGCGGCAGATAGTAATTAATGGCACAAGTGCTTCTTAATTTGGCGCTTTGGTTAGAAAGAATGCACGCATCTAGTACGATGTATCATGATCAACGGATGACATTAGCATTTGCATCAGTCAACGAAAAAATTCCACAAGTGATCGTTGATTTCCGTGGTCGTAAACCATGCATGCATGCACGCAGGAAGGGCCTGCCAAGATGGACAGAAAAATTCCGAATACCAGATGCGAATTTGGAGTACACACCAGACGACGGGCTCAGCTGGCGGAAGTACGGCCAAAAGGACATCCTCGGCGCAAGATTCCCAAGGTTTCTCCATTAATTTCCAAGTATTTGGCTTCAATCTCTAAAACGGGATTCGAGCTAGTTTCTGACACTGACAGGAGTAGTATATATGACGATGCAGGGGCTACTACCGGTGCACGTACCGCAACGCGCAGGGGTGCCCGGCCACGAAGCAGGTGCAGCGCTCCGACGCCGACCTCGCCGTGTTCGACGTCACGTACCAGGGTGAGCACACGTGCCACCAGAAACAGCGCCACGCCGCGCCGCCGCCTCCTCCTCCCGCCGCCGCGGTCACGGCCGCGCACGACGACAGCCGCCCGCCGGCGACGTCACTGGAGCAGGGCCCGGACAGCATGCAGCTGCTCGCGAGCTTCAAGAACGGCCTCAGGGTGGAGACCGACGACGCCTTCTCCTTCCACGGCCACGACGGCGCATTCTGCTTCCCCTACGCCGCGTCGGCGGGCTTCTCGCCGGTGGACTGCGGCGGCCATGAGCAGCTGCCGGCCGGAGGTGGCTGCTTCTCCCCGGCGACGTTCGTCTCGCCGACCGGGCCCGGCTACTTCCCCGTGGTGGCGCCTCATGAGTCGTCGGAGCTTGGCGAGGTGGTCTCCGCGGCGATCAGCTCCGCGGCGCCGGCGGTGGATCCCGCGGCCGGGTTCGACTACTCGGTGTACGAGTACCAGTACCACGACGATCTCGACTCGTTCGTGCCGATGTTCGGTTCCCATGGCCAGCACGGAGACGCGTGATGGAAGACTTAATTTTTTTGGGGTAAAGGAGTACTACTTAACTTAACGAATGTTCTTGTAGCAAAAAGATCATATTAAACAAGTTTTTTCTATGTATTTTCATCAGATCCAGTTTTGCTTAGTCATTTTCCGCCCAAGTGGAGGCTGACTAGACTTGCAACAGATCGAGGTATTATATCAATCAAAGAAAGCAGGTTAAACATTGAAAAAAAACAAATATCCCTTTTTATAGTGACCCGATACACGCAAGTTGCAGAGACAGATCAAGAATTACATACTCCTGTGTCATTCTTCGTGCATGGCCGTAGCTAGCTAGCGTAGAACATTGGGGTGTGTTCGGTTCCAGAACGAGAGGGGACAGAACGAAATGGTTCCATTCCGACGTCACGGAATGGTTCCGATCCCATGTTCGGTTTGGAAAAATTCGAGGAATGGAATGGTTCCGTTTCCTGTTCGGCTGGGAGGAATGGAATGATTCCATATTGATTAACTCACTAGTGGAAAAATAGGCTATTGTCCCGGTTGGTTTGGGTCATTGGTCCCGGTTCCCCAACCGGGACTATCCAATCGGGACGAATGCTAGTTCCGGTTGGGACACCAATCGGGACGAATGGGGGGGCACGTGGCCCGGCCACAGCAGGGGCGGAGGCTTTGGTCCCGGTTCGTATTACGAACCGGGACTATTGTCCCGGGGCTTTCGTCCCGGTTCGTAATACGAACCGGGACTATTGTCCCGTCAGATTTTACTTTTTACAAAAATTTCAGAAAATTGTTTAAATTTATAAAATAAATAATGCTTATTCTGTAATTCATAAAAATATGAATAAAATACCAAAATGTTCAGAAAAATAAGACCTATTTTATTATGAAAAATGCATGCATGTTTAAAAAACTTAAATTAAATATTTCTTAGAACTACAAAAATGCCACTACTAGTTAAATAAGAGGAACCACTATTACACATCATCGCCACGAATATATATATTACACACATCTCATTCGTCGTCCTACATATATACATCTCTTTTACACTCTCACTATTTAATTTCAACCTTACAGTAGTATTCTCCTTTCGGATCTAGGACCTCTGCAAGTAAGAATCCGGCAATTTCCTCTTGAATTGCTCGTATGCGATCGTGTGGTAGAAGGCCATCCCGAAACCGTTCGATCTAATTAAAAAAGGGTCAATATATATGAATGAAAGTTAACAGAATTGATGGCAATAAAATAAAATTATGAATATTGCATACGCACTTCAAGTTGTTCTAAGATTCTGCCCTTCTCACAGCACGTCTGACGAATGAACTCGCAGACGTAGTATCCACATAAATGATTCCCACTTCCCTGGCTCAAACACTTTATGGGAACAGAGTTCAATCAAAATAATAATCAAGAATGGTAATGATATTGAACTAGAATCAAAGAGATGCGCGGATCTAGATAGTAGTACTTACATTTATTGGTTTAAATGTAAGCTCCTCCGCCCATTCACCCCTAGCCGTGGCGGTGAATCGTTTCCAAGCCCTGCCCGGCAAAGAAAATGAATAAAGGAGTTATATATTAATTACTTGCTATCAGTAAATGAACGGAAAGTTGCCGATAATGCCATAATGATTGAAATTACCTCTGGAGGCATTCCTGCATGTCCGCCCACTTCTCAAGGGGTTTATGTAAGGAGTCCATGACTTGTACTACTCCTTTGTCAGGCATAATGATTAGCAGAATAAAGTGGAAGTTGCGCACGCACAAGTCATCAATTATACACTTAACATCGAGAAATTAAGCGAAATAAAATGTGTAGAAGAAAGTAACACTTACTTTAAGTTGTAAGGAAATAATATTTCTCTTTTGATTTCGTTGAACCGTAACGCATTTACCATGTTATTCTCGGTTTCATCGTAAAAATCAAGGAGACTTTTTTCATGAACGAAATTTGGATCAACGAACCCAATGTCATAGATTTATCCTCTTTTGCATTGGAGAATCTTCATTCTGCATAATTAATATAGTGATGAGTAAGATTATAAATGCAATGAACGAGGTGAGCTAGGTAGAGACTTAACTACAGAAATAATACTTACAGACAATAGGCGCTGATGATAGCTTTGTCAAGGGCTGCTTGTTGGTATAACTGAAATAATTCACAAAATTCAATCATTACCACGTCATCTCCATGCCCGTAATGCTCGTTCTTATATCCCACGTAGATCCAATTTTCCCCTTTCTTTGAGGCTGCCATGTACCAACTATGCAATCTTCACATTTTTGTGGGTAGATCTTTGACTAAATCAGATTTGACGAGAGGATGCCCGTGCCGGTATTTGTATTTTGGAACTATTTCTTCGTGGAATTGTAATTGGTCTAAGTACTCAGCAATAGACAAGCCGTGAGCAGCGGCTGCTTCTCCGTACGTTGCAACAAACTCAGGATCAATGCCGACCGCAGGTTTGCTCGACCCCACCTCGGTATCGGAAAACACTTTGAGCGGGGGGCACGATTGTTTTTGCTGTTCTCCTAGCTGGGCAACTGTCTTCCGGCTTGCACTACTACTCTTCGACCGCTGTTTATTTGCCCGAACCGACTTGAGAATAGAGCGGTCATAGTCTGGTGTCAGCTTTGGCGGTTGGGCCATATTTTTCAGCATTTGCACGACATCGGCATGTTCTTCTGGGGTGTCAGGGAACTCTGGCGCTTTCGCCTTCTTTACCTTCAAGTTAGCAAACCACTTATCCGTTTCCCCTTTTGCGATCGCCTTATTTTCCTCCACCGTATAGTCATAAGGTCTCTTGGCAAGATTCTTATGAGGTACTTTTGGGAGGGGTGACCTTGTACGTTTCGGTGATCGGTTACGACTCCTTGTAGTACCAGCAGTGGTACGCTGAGCCTGAGACGATTGACGCGGCGGCGAAGACGGCTGCTTTGGAGACTGGTGAGGCGACGGAGATGGCGCCTGAGGCGGCGGCGGAGAGTGGTGAGGCGGCGGAGACGGCGCCTGAGGCGGTGGAGAGTGGTGAGGCGGCGGCGGTGGAGAGTGGTGAGGCGGCGGCGGTGGAGAGTGGTGAGGCGGCGGAGGCGGTGGAGAGTGGTGAGGCGGCGGCAGTGGAGAGTGGTGAGGCGGCGGAGGCGGCCAGTTTGGAAGCACGATGAATTCCTTTGGCCATAGAATAGTCCCTTTCCTGGCTTCTCCAAGTTCAACCACCTCCCCATCTTCACCTGCAGGGTGTTCCAGCTTCAACTCCTCAAATCCTTTACTAACTTCATCCACCCCGACAATAGCGTAGCCATGAGGAACCGGGGAGCAATGGAAAGTTGGTGTAGGTCCAATTGGTACGGCATAGCCGACCGCCACCTTCATGGTTAAGTTGAACACTTTCAGATGTAGCTCACAAGGTGTGCTCTCCGTGATATCATCCACTGGGTAGCGACGAAGAGCATCCGTCGTCAGTGCATCATCATCACCAGCCGGGACCATGCTCGAAGCCACGCTGCTTTTCCGATATGATGGGTCGGTAGCATCGACTGCAGCTTGTACAACGTGCTGCTGAGATAGGCCGGCAGTGCCTTGCTGGCTAAGTTCGTTAATTTGATCCTGCTGCCGCTTCATTTGATCCTGCTGCCGCTTAATTGTTTCTTCTATATTACGCAGCCGGTCTGCAGCAGCGATTGCTTCCCTTGCCTCCCTTTCCTTTCTCCTCTGATGACTTTTATCGGGAAATATTTTCCTTTCCACGGGAAACCCATGTACCCACGGCTTGGAGCCTTTCGTGCCTCGTGTTCGTCCTTCGTGTTCGGGATTCCCAAGGGCGCGTGCAAGCTCGTCATTCTCTCTATCGGGACGGAACCGTCCCTCTTCAACATCCTTGTATGCTTTCCTAATTTCTTCGATGGGTAGTAGGGGATTATCCTTGTGTCTTCTGGTATATATGCACTTTCCTTCTGCGTCCAATGTGCCCCCATGCCCGTAAAACCAATTTCTTGTCCGTTCGGTCCATCCTTCTTTTATAGGCTCTGGAACGATCCCTTTAGCCAGCAGGTCGGCCTCAAGTTTGTCCCACTTAGGCATGGAACAGGCGTAGCCAGCAGCCCCCATAGTATGGTGGTACTTCTTTTTAGCAGCATTTGCCTTGTTTATTGCAGACTTTAACTGAGCTTCCTCTGATTTCTTGTAATTCACAAAATCTTCCCAGTAGTCTCTTATCTTTTCATACCCGTGATCGAAATCCGGAGTTTTATCTTTCAAGATAAAGTCGGTGACCAATCTTTTCTTAAATTTGTTGAATAGCTCGGCCATCTTCTTAAGAGCCCACGCCTTGACTTTATCTTCTAGAGCTTTTTTTTGGGCAGCCATCTCCTCCTCATCTGGCTCCCCCTCCTCTGGATCCACCTCTGGCAACGGCAATGTGAAATTAACCATGACCTTTTGAAAAAGGCGTCTTTTGCCTTCGGGGCCGATATAGCTAACTTTAGGATCCCTTGGTTTATTCCATTCTCGGATGGTGACCGGGACGTAGTCCCTAACAATAACACCGCATTGCTTCACAAATTTTTGTCTAACATCAATTGGAGCAATGGGTTCGCCGTCTGCAGCGACTTCTTCGATCCTGTAGCGGATATTGTCCTCCAACTTTTTGGTTGGGCCTCGTTTCGTCCTCACAGAGGATTTGCTCGATCCGGATGGCTAAAAGAAGAAAGACCGTTAATATGTGTATATGGACAACAGAGGCTAAATTAATTAATATAAATATATATGCACCTCGTCGGAGTTTGTAATAATCAATGTTGCACCGGAGCCGCCGGCTTCTGCCTTGTCGGCTTCTCCCTCATTGGAGATGCCGAGTTCGGCCTCTTTCCAGGCGTTGAGAGACTCATCCCCCTCACCGGAGTCGTTCAGAAAGTGACTTGTTTCATCATCGCCGCAGATTATATCCTCGAGGATATTTTCCTCAATTTCATCTCTGCCGTGTGGTTCCACAGTTTCTGCAAAATACGAAAGTTATTTTCGGAGCCGTCTCTGTCGTGTCGTTCAGAAAACTTGTAGGGATAGAATGGTACTACAAGGAAAGGCGCGCATTGATGCGCCTGTTGTTTCTAAGCGTCGTCATGGTGATACATTTTTATGAACATGTGTGATTTATGCTCATCGTCGGCACTTAGGTGACTAAATCGTCGATGACCTAGCTCATCAATTTCATCCCCCGCAACACGGTAAAAATATCGCGGTAAATCACTCCTCACAAAAATGAAACACTTAGCACATTCGTGGTTTGTCGAGTTTTGACTGAAATTTACATCACTAAATAAAAATCAACATCGCTACATCACTGAAATTTGCACTAGCTAAATATTACATATGCGAGGATGATCCACTAAATAAAAATCATCACAGATCAATTTTGCAATTATCATGTTCTATGTCCAGACCAAGTTTACAAACTCTAAACTCCAAGCAACTAGGTATCACAGATCAATTTTGCAATTATCATCGGATACTTTATATACACTAACCGCTGTCACATATCACAGATCAATTGCAAAAAATTATTGACAGAAAAAAAGTAAATAAGCTATTGCTCAATATCATTTCCTATTTTAGCTATTGAAAATAACCATACATGATATTTTATATAGCATATAATAACGTTAAATTAGCTATATATTGATCGATATCATTTCCTTTCACATTGTGTGACTATCTATGAAACAATAGAAATTGGTAAACTAAAATTGCTAATTAAATTAAAATTGCTAAACTAGCATTGCTAAACTAGAATGGCTAATTAAACTAAAATTGCTAAACTAAAATTGAAAATGGCAAACTAGAATTGGTAAACTAAAATTGCTAAAGTAAAATTGCTAATTAAACTAAAATTGCAAAAGTAAAATTGCTAATTATACTAAAATTGCTAAACTAAATTTGCTAATTAAACTAAAATTGCTAAAGTAAAATAGATAATTAAACTAAAATTTCTGAAAACCTAACAATGCTAACAATTTGCTAAATTGCAATGCCCTAAAAAAATACAAAAATACTAACAATATCTAAAAACCTAACCTAGCTAACTAAAATTACTAATGCACTAACTAACAAAAATTACTAACTAATAATTTAAACAATTTTAATTAACTGCTAACCCTAATTAGGGAGTGGATGCTCACCTTGCGTTGGAGTGGAGGCGCAGCAGGCCAGGGGCACGGAGGCTCCTCCTCGGCTAGAGCAGCGGACGGGCTGGAACAGAGGAGCTTCGACGGCGGAGGAGCTCGGACGGCGGAGAGGTGGCACGGAGGAGCGGGCGTCGGAGGGCGGCGCGGAGCGGGCGCCGGAGGAGCGGACGACGGCGAGCGGCCGGCGGGAGAGGTCGCACGCGTGGCAGAGGAGGCGTGCGTAGAGGCCGGCGGAGGAGCGGCCGGAGGAGCGGGCGGCGCGGAGTGGGCTCCGGAGGAGCGGACGACGGCGAGCGGTGCGGCAAATTTCGGCAGCCTGACGGCGTCGATCTCTGTTGCGCCGCGCTGGTCCTTAGTCGATTTTGGGATGGATTGGGGAAGGAGAAGGGCGCGCAGTTATGTATCAGGACTCATTGGTCCCGGTTCATGCCACCAACCGGGACCAATGCCTAATCCGTCCCGGTTCGTAGCATGAACCGGGACCAATGCCCTGAAAATTTAATGATAATTCCCTGGCGCGAACCGGGACCTTTCGTCCCGGTTCTTCCTATAAACCGGGACCAATGAGTCCTTTTTCAAAAAAAATTCAAACTTTTCAGTTCTGAATGTTGTTCCCGCCTTTTTTATTCGTATTAAGGTGTTTGAATATGAATTTCAAATTGTTTTGAATTTGAAAAGACTTTCAACATGAAAAGTGTTTATATTTGAATAAATAATTCAAAACCATTTTCTGTTTTATATAATAATTATTCTATCTATACAAACTATTAACCATTTTGTCATTTTTTTTAAGATTAGAGGTGAATTCATTTAAGTAAAAATTTTGGAATGTGAACTTAATTAATTCATTAAACTAATAAATTCAATATATTTTCATGTGTTTGTCAGAAAAATGAAATTAAAATATCAAATTGTTGATAAAAATGTAATCTATCTATTTATGACTGTCGTGGTATTGTCGAATCTAGCCGCGGCAGGGGTGCCATCGAGCTAGGTAGAGAGAGGGGCTTTGGAGTCGTGGGGTGATCCGGCGACATAAAAGCGAGTTTACCCAGCTTCGGATCTCACGTCGGTGGCGAGATCCTACGTGCTGCTATAATTCACTATATGGCAATATCGCCGAGTTACAGTGGATTGAGGTTGAGATTGTACGTGCCCTTAGGCGTCCCAGGGTCCGGCTTATAAAGGCGTCCAGACCCTGGGCTTACAGGAGGAAACCTAACCGACTAAGAACTGAGTCCTACTCTAACCCGGCTTGGGGCTTGCCTTGCGGGCTAAGTCTTCTGCAATGCGGGCCGGCTTCTAGAGTCTTCCCTTAGCCGGATGGGCCTCCCGTGCTTCAGCATACTGGGCCACCCGGTAAGCCGGATTCGGCTTACCACCACTTTGGGCCACCCTGGTCTGCTGGCTTTTATCTTCTCTGTGAGGACCCCTGTTCGGCATAACCCCAACAGTAGCCCCCGGAAAGCTTCAAGTACTTCAGCGGCTGGCTTCAATCTCCCGGCAATTTGCTGTCCGGGAAATTCATCGTCCGTCTTCAGTCTTGGAGCATTCCCAGAACCCTGAAACCATGTCGAACAGCTTTGTCGAATTTAACTGCGTCGGCTTACATATGCCGAAAAGTATTTGAGCGTGTAACGACACGCTTCTGCCGATTTGATGGTTGTGTCAGACCCGGACGTGTGAGTGGAGGAGCATCTTTTGAATGTAGGGGCTAGTTTCCGTTTTTCCCGCGCTGGAACCGAGGCGTCGGAGAGAAGGAACCGTCGCCAACGGCTTGATCCGAGACACGTGGCGCAAAACCCGGCTACGAACCGTTGCACACATCTCGGCGCAGCACTATAAATGACAACCGCATCGTCTCCTCCGCGATCTCCACGCCATTCGCAGCCCTAGCTCCAACTCCTCCAGATCTCATCTCATTCCCGAGCGCCATCTTCATCTCTTCTTTGATTTCCATGGCATCCAGTGCTCCGAGTTCTCCAGCGCTCGACGCAGCCGCGGCCGGCCCGACTCCGCCGATGGGAGGAGCCGCTTCCACGTCCGCCGCCGCCGCCACCGAGCCATCCGCCGCTACTCCTGCATCCTCACCAACTCCGGTGAGTTCTTCCGCCGCTTCGGGCCACGATACAGTGGCGTTAGCGAAAGCCGCGGCCGAAGCCGCTGCCACAATAGCTTCTACCGCTCTAACCGCTGAAGCCGCCATCGATGATGCAAGTGTCGGTGAGGAAGAGGAAGAGGAGGAAGCCGGCAACAAAGACGCGGCCAGCAACCCGTCCCGCAACTGGGCCTGCTCAGCCGTGGACGAGGTCGAGTTGAAGGGGATGGAGACCGACGGAGCAATTGCTCCAACTTCTGAGTCGAATCCGACTTGGCGATCTGCCTGCGGCGATCCCTACCCGACTCCTATCAGAGACGAGCGGGTACTACTTTCTTCCCATGTAATCAGGGGATTCTCCTTGCCGCCTGTCGGCTTTCATGATAGACCTCTTAGATCACTACGGCCTCCAGCTCCACAACATAACCCCGAACAGCCTGCTGTACATCTCCGGCTTTGTAGCGCTGTTCGAAGGATACTTAGGCATAAAACCTAGGTTAGACTTCTTCGAACGCTGCTTCCTAGTCAAGAGGCAGACCGTGAACAAAGAGCTGCTGGTGGCCGGCATAATCAGCTTCAATTGCCGCCGAGACATCGACTGGTACCCTCAAGTGCCAATCGTGGATTCGGCAAAGGGATGGGTGTCTACATTCTTCTACTGCAAGGATGTGGCGACGCCAAACCGGCTGCAGGGGCTCGCCCCTTTCACAGACGAAGCCGGCACGCCGCTGCCCTCCTGGAAGAAGAAACCGTCAGGTGTAATGCCGACGGAACATGCCGCCCTCCAATCGAGGATTGCGCAACTGACGTCCGACTCTCCTCCCTTGACTGGGGAGGACACCATTATTTGCTGGATGAAGAGACGAATTCAGCCCCTCCAACATCGTGCTCGCCTTCTGTGCGAGTACACGGATAATTCTGATCCTATGAGGATCAACGAGAAAGATTTGGAGCAGGGCCTCTTTGAGGCTCGCTTCAACAAGCTCATCAAAGCCCGGCCTGGAGCAGGCCGGCAATATGAAGAATCGTTGCCGATGTTTACGGCAGCCAACCCTCCCCCAAAGGTACTTTGTCCTAACCAAAGTTCAATTCTTTGAGAGATTCGGTTTTACCTTTGTCGAACTAACGTGTAATACGCCAGATTCCCGGAATCACCGATGTCCGCCCTTCTGGCAAGCCGTCGTCCAGCAAGGCGCCCACGCGGTCCATCACCTTTTCCTCGGCTACTGCAGAAAGCCGGAAGAGGAAGGGCCAGCCGACCGCTAGAGGCGCTAAGTCGTCCGAAGACGACGATGCGCTTGCTGGGCTTAATATCCCCAGCAAGAAGTAAGTCGACTGATAACATCTCTTCCTTCCCTTGCATCAAAGCCGGATTTGCTAAACATCTTTTACCTTTGCAGGATGAAGAAAGGCGCTCCGTTGAAAACTAAGACGGTCGCCATGAGGAAGAAAACCTCTCCTGCCATCCCTCCACCAACTCCTCCGGTTCCAGAGCCGAACCCAGCAGAGGAGAATACGCGTGCCATGGTGACGGCTCCACCTGTTGGGAGAGCCGGGGTCACTCCCCCCACACAATGGACGGATATGACGGGGAAGGTGACTGAAACCTCTTCTCCAAGGGCTGAAGCTCCGGCTGATGATGCCCCAATCCTTCACCCAATCAAAGCCGAAGCCTTTGACGAGGAAGGGCGCATCAAGCCGGAATTCATGAGCCGGTTCATGAAGGCACCTCGGTTTCCCCGGAAGAAGGGAACGACCGTCCGGGATGACGAACCGGATCATACCAAGGCCTATGATACCTTTGATGTCATAGAGATCCTTGAAGATCAGCAGAGTTACTTTGCTGATAGCTTTGAGGCCGGCATGACGCTTCTCCGCGAGCACTACCAGGTAAAATATCTTACCCAGTAGCCCCCGAGCACTATGCCGGGTTAAGTTATTAAGACTAGCCGTCATAGTGATCCGAGTTAATGCGAATGCATACACTTAGCCCCCTAGCCATGAAATGTCGCCATGTAACCACCTTAACTTGTAAACATAGCTTTAGGCTTTTAGCAATTCCTTACGCAGATCCACCGAAAAATTGGCGCTGAAACCCTCAATTCTTTGGGTGTGCGAAATCAGGAGATGCGCCGGCTCAAGACTGAACTGGCGACAAAAGATGCCATCATCGAAGGGTTTGAGGCGGACCGGGTTCAATACCAAGGTGCAAACGCCGAATCTTTAGCTTTTGAGTTCTAGGCTTTCTTTTATACTGCTGACACTTTTGTTTTGCAGACGCCATTATCAAAGCCAAAGAACTTGCCGAGAACGCCGGCATTGTCGATCGGCTCCGCGACTAGAATATTGAGCTGAATAAGCTCAACCAATCGATGGCGGTAGAACTAGAGCCGGCCAGGAAGAATCTTGCCAAAGCCGAACAACTCCTGGAATCAGAGAGGCAAAGCCACAAGGATGCCTTCAATGAAATCCAGGACCGGCTTAATAGGCGCCTCGATGAGTCGCTGGCCATCGACAACCAGCTTTTGAGTAAGTATTGAAAAAACTTAAACTCATCGCTTTGTCTTAGGCAAATATAACTGAACTTCGCCCTTCTGCAGCTCCGGCGGGTTACGGCCATGAGCTAACGGCGGAAAACCGGCTTGACCGGATTCTGGAAGTAGGGGAGCTTATCCCGAAGATTATCTCTTCGGGAAAAGATCTTGCTGAGAAGTTCTTTCCCGGCAACCCCGAACCCCCGACGGATCTTGCCAGCTTAGAAGCTGAACTGAGCGAATCGGCTTCATTCTTCGATGAACGCCTTCGTTCCAGTGCTCGTGGAGGTGCCAAGACGGCTTTGGGCTTGATGATGGCACATTACCCGGAGGCAGAAGCGTGGCGAGTGGCATCCGGCTTCCCTCTTGAAAAGGAGGACGGCACGCCGCTAGACGAGCAAGATCGTAAGAAGATCCTTCGGTCCGTCTCCGGTTATGCCAGCAAGATTGCCAACATGGTCTCCTTGACCACCATCTTCAAGGAAATGCCGTGTCCGCCAACTCCTGTTCAATCAGATGAAGATACTGAGGCGGTGGAGAAATCTTCCTGAGCCGAACTTGCTCGTTGAGCCGGCTATCCTGAAAATGTAATGGGCAACATGTAAAGCCGTCCAAACAATGTATATGTCTAGAACTAATTTAGCCTTTTGCTGTACGTTAATCAGCTTTATATTTTGCAAACTTGCAATTTTTATGCCTCAGTTAAATCTGGCCTTGACGCCTTAGCCTTTAAGCGCCGGCAAACCTATGGCGAAGCTAACTCGCTGAGCAACAGGGTACGCAATGACCAATCTGTTTAGACTCAGAACAAGTGCCGCCTTTAGGTGCCGAAACGCTTTGAAGCAACCCGGCGCAAAAAGCTAGCAGACAAACATTAATTTGGCAAAACGTTGATTTTTCACCACCTTAAGGCGTATTCAACATGAAAGAGTTTACCAACAAGAGCAACACAGGCAATTTCGGGTAAACAGACTAACAATAAGATCATAGGGAAATAAAGGATGGTACAGATTCTCGAATTCGACATGAGAGAAACCAATTTTTATTTCATGATCACATTGACATGGTTACAATAGAATTTGCTAAGTGTAAAAAGGACGTAGCTGAGCGATATTCCACGGACGTTTCGTCTCATCTAAGTCGTCATCTACATGCCTTTTCCTCTTGCGACCTTTCTTCCTGAGATCTTTCTTTGAATCCCTTAAGTCGAGGAGATAATATGACCCGTTTTTCAGGACTTTGCTGATAACGAAAGGCCCTTCCCATGGCGGGGATAATTTGTGCTGCCGGCTTTGCACAAGCCGAAGCACTAAGTCGCCTTCTCGAAAAGATCGATTCCGCACTCTACGGCTCTGGTAACGACGTAGATCTTGTTGATAGATGGCGGATCTTTGGAGAGCTAACTCTCTTTCTTCTTCGAGGATATCTAAGCCGTCTTTGCGTGCTTCTTCTGCGTCTTCTTCGACGTAGGCTGCGACTCTAGGCGAATCGTGGATCATGTCGGATGGGAGCACCGCTTCTGCACCATATACCAGGAAGAAAGGGGTGAAGCCGGTTGACCTATTTGTGGTAGTACGAATACTCCATAAGACCGCCGGCAATTCCTCAACCCAAGCGCCGGCTGCTCGATGCAAAGGAGTTTCAAGCCTCGGCTTAATACCCTGCAGAATAATGCCGTTAGTGCGCTCTACCTGTCCATTGGATTGTGGGTGTGCCACCGATGCCACATCGAGTCGGATCTTTGATCGGCTACAGAACTTCGCTAGCTCACCGACGGCAAAGTTTGTGCCATTGTCAGTGATAATGCTATGCGGTATGCCGAATCGAGTTGTAATCTCGACGATGAACTTTGTTGCCGTTACTCCGTCGAGTTTCTTGATGGGCTTTGCCTCCACCCACTTCGTGAATTTGTCGACCGCCACCAACAGGTGGGTTAAGCCTCCTCTCGCCGTCTTAAAGGGTCCCACCATGTCGAGCCCCCAGACCGCGAACGGCCAAGTGATAGGGATCGTTCGGAGCTCCTGAGCCGGCAAGTGAACCTGCTTTGCGTAGCGCTGACATCCTTCACAAGTCTTGACGATGTTGATAGCATCCTCTTTAGCCGTCAGCCAGAAGAATCCGTGCCGGAATGCCTTGGCGACTAACGCCTTTGCCGCCACGTGATGACCACATTCGTCGGAGTGGATTTCTTCTAAGATTTTCCGTCCTTCCTCTGGGGAGACGCATCTTTGAAAGATGCCGGATGTGCTCTTCTTGTAGAGTTGCCCGTTAATAATCGTGTACGCCTTTGCTCGACGCTCAATTTGACGGCTTAGCACCTCGTCGTCCTTGGGCAGTTTCTTATTAACCAGGAAATCAATGTAGGGTGTGGTCCAATCTGGGGTTACCAAGCACACCTGAACTGATTCTGCCGACAAAGGGTAATCTTCATCGCCGCCTTTGATGGACGGCTTGTGAAGGTGATGGAGGAATACGTCTGGTGGTACTGCCTTTTTCTTGGATCCTATTCTGGCCAAGGCATCAGCAGCTTCATTGTCATCTCGGGAGATATGTCGAACCTCTAAGCCGGCAAAACATCGGCCGAATTCGTCGACTGTTCTTCTGTATTCCGCCATTGTGGGACTCTTTGTGTCCCAACATCCATCGAGTTGCTGCACAACCAGGTCCGAGTCGCCATAACAGAGGATGCGCTGTACTCCCAATTCCTTAGCCATGTGAAGACCGTGTAGGAGAGCCTCATACTCTGCTACATTGTTGGTGGCATTGAAGTGGATTCGAAGGACATAACTAAGCTTATCACCCTTAGGCGATTTAAGAACTACTCCAGCCCCCGAGCCTTCCTTCATTTTCGAGCCATCGAAGTGCATTATCCAGTACTGAGAATCCGGCAAAGGTGTGCTTTCCATCGCCTCTGTCCAATCTGCAACAAAGTCGGCTAAGACCTGAGACTTGATGGCGGTCCTTGGCTTGTACTGTATGTCGAAAGCTGCTAACTCGATGCCCCATTTGGCTACTCGACCCGTTGCGTCGGCATTGTTGATGATTTCCCTTAATGGAGCCTTGCTGACCACCGTGACTGTGTGATCATGGAAGTAATGACGCAGTTTCCTGGCGGCAAAGAATACGCCATAGGCTAACTTCTGGTAGTGGGGATAGCGCTGCTTTGAATCTGAGAATACCTCGCTAATAAAATAGACGGGGCGCTGATCCGGCCATTGCTTTCCCTCTTCCAGGCGCTCAACTACAATGACGGCACTGATAACAAAGTTTGTGGCCGACAAATAGAGCAAGAGTGGCTCTCTTTCCTTTGGAGCCGCCAAGATTGGAGCATGCGTCAATGTATACTTCAGCTGAGCTAAAGCTGCTTCTGCTTCCTCCGTCCAGACGAAACTATCCGACTTTTTGAGGAGTTTATACAGAGGCAAGGCTTTATCTCCAAGCCGGCTGATGAAACGGCTTACAGCCGCAGCGGAACCCGTAAGCCGCTGTATGTCCTTTAGACAAGTCGGCTTCTCGATGTTCTGAATCGCCTTTATCTTTTCCGGGTTAACTTCAATTCCCCTTTGGGAAACAATGAAGCCCAGAAGCTTGCCTGCGGGTACACCGAAGACGCATTTTGCCGGATTAAGCTTCATCTGGTACTCCCTTAGGTTTGCAAAGGTTTCCGACAGATCGGCGATGAGGTCGCCGCGCTTCTTCGACATGACTGCAATGTCGTCAACATAGACGTGAACATTGCGGCCAATTTGCTTGTCCAGACACCGCTGCATACACCTTTGGTAAGTAGCACCGGCGTTCTTTAAGCCGAACGGCATTGTGACATAGCAATAATTGCCATACGGCGTAGTGAAGGATGTCTTGATTTGATCTGACTCCTTCATCTTTATCTGATGGTAACCCGAATAAGCGTCCAGAAAACATAGCATCTCTGAGCCGGCAGTTGAATCAATGACCTGATCGATGCGCGGTAAAGCGAACGGATCCTTAGGGCAGGCTTTGTTTAAGCCGGTGAAATCAATGCACATACGCAGCTCCGAGGTGTTCTTTTTTGGGACTAGCACGGGATTTGCCAACCAATCAGTGTGGACAACTTCACGAATGAATTTAGCGGCTATGAGCCTTAGGATCTCCTTTCCAACCGCCTTGCGCTTCTCAGTTCCGAGCCGACGAAGGCCTTGCTTGACCGGCTTTGCGTCCTTGTTGACTTTTAGGGAGTGCTCGGCAAGTTTCCTCGGGACACCTGGCATGTCAGATGGTGACCAGGCAAATATGTCCCGGTTCTCACGGAGAAACTTGACGAGCTCGCCTTCCTATTTGTCGTCGAGACCGGTGCCGATGATGGCCTCCTTTGTCGGATCCTCCTTTGAGAGCTTGATTTTCTTGGTGTCATCCTTTGGCTTGAAGCTTGAGTCGACTTTAGAGGACGGCTTTTCAGTTGCCGGCATCTCATCGGGACCAATTGTTTTCTTGAGGTCCTCCAACTCTTCCCTGCAGATTGCTTGTTCAGCATGGACGGCATTGGAGGCCTCGCATTCCTTGGCTTTCTTGAAGTCTCCCCTAACTGTGATGACGCCATTGGGTCCCGGCATTTTCAGCATGCTGTAGATGTAGCAGGGCCGAGCCATAAACTTGGCGAAAGCCGGACGTCCAAAGATTGCATGGTATGCACTTCTGAAGGGAACCACCTCAAAAGAGACGTCCTCAGTCCGAAAATTATCGGCTTCACCAAAGGTGACCTTCAGGGTAATTTGCCCCATCGAGGAAGCTTGTCGTCCCG
Source organism: Puccinellia tenuiflora (assembly GCA_012064385.1). Classification (NCBI taxonomy): domain Eukaryota; kingdom Viridiplantae; phylum Streptophyta; class Magnoliopsida; order Poales; family Poaceae; genus Puccinellia; species Puccinellia tenuiflora. Next base: position 455,566 of record QRDG01002125.1, read on the forward strand.
GCACAATCCCATGAAACTTCACAGTACTGTGGGTGAGTTGTGACTCAGAAATTCGCATCCTCCTTAACGTTGCGGCGTAAAGTATGTTGATACTGCTGCCGCCATCCATGAGAACCTTTGTCAACTTGTACTTGTCGACTATTGGGCTGACGACTAAGGCGTAGGTGCGCTTTGCAGGAACTCTATCCGGGTGATCACTGCGATCCCATGTGATGGGTGTGTCGGACCAATCCAGATATTGAGGGACTGCGGGCACCGTAGCGTTGAGTTCTCGCCAAGCCGCCTTTTCTTTGCGTGAAGAATCTGTTGCCAGGTTGACGATGAGACTTTCGGCATGCTTAGGGAATTTGTTGCCTTTTTCTTTGGAGGCGGCGTCATCCGACTCTGAAGCAGCTTCTTCCTTCTCTTTGTCGTCCTTCCTGGACTTGCGCTTGTTCCTTGACTTGCCGGCCTTGGGGTCCTTAGCGATGTCTCGATTAATGTGACATTGCTGGAGCGTGTGGGAACTTGTCCCATCTGGCCTTAGATGATGGACACAGGGGTTGTGCTTGATGTCGTCATACTTCACCGCCGGTGGCCGGGATGATTGGTTATTTGCCGGCTTCTTGCCTTGCCATTTGCCATTGCTTGAACCACCCTTTCCAAAGGCGGCAGCGACCTCATGAGAAGGGCCGGCTTGATCTTCAACCTTCTTTTTCCCGGACTCGCGTCGACGGTTTTCGGCATCCTCCCTGTTGTCATCATCAGCGGCGGCGTACTTGTTTGCACAAGCGAGCAAGCCCCCCAAAGTTTCCGACTCGTCGCTGTAGATCATGAAGCGGAAAGTCGTCCCCTTCCTCAGAGATTGCTTGAAAGCGTGGATCGCCTGAGTTTCTGAGACGCCTTCGCAAGCGTTCTTGATTTCACTCCATCGTGAGACGAATTCACGGCTAGACTCGTTCCTTTGCTGCATGCATCGTTGTAAGTCGAAAATCGACTTTGGGCGCTTATATGTGCCCTGGAAGTGCTAGATAAAAACACACTTCATATCACTCCAGGTATGAACTGTCCTTTCGGGCAGGCCTTCAATCCACATGCGTGCCGTCCCGGTTAACATCAGGGGCTAAGAATCGCACTGCCGAGTCGGCGCTGCCTTGATATATGTCGCAGGCACTAACATAATCTGAGAGCCAGGTCTCAGGATTAGCCGTACCGCTGTACTTCTCAACCATCTTTGTTACGTTCGACAAAGTGGGAGGTAGAATTTGCTCTCTGATTGTTCTGCCAAAACACTTGGGGCCGAGGTATTGGGCATCTCTGGCCGACTTCCTCTCCTCGATTAGGCTTCGAACATCATTGGCTGGTGGCGGTTTAGCAACCGACTTTTNCCCCCATCAGAGTCCTTTGTCGTCGTGGAGGGGGTATGTATTTGGAAGTGTTATCTCCCTCTTTGCGCGGTGGAGGCGGCGGTGGAGGTGGCATATGACCTCTGTTTCCCTCCCTTCGGGTTTGATTTTCCCCTTCACGTCGTCGCTCCTGACGAGGTGGAGCCACCTTTTCCGTGCGAGGATCCTCCTTTCTTTCTCGGCTCCGATGCCTTTCCTGACCGGCTTCACGATGGCGTGAAGAACCTGTCCGGGATTCCGCGCCTCTAGCCTGCTTGTCCTTCGGGTCCTTGCTGCCTTTGTTGTGACTACTTGAGCCGGCCGGGTCGTCATCTGGGTCGGCGGGGGCAGCATCCATTGGCTTGTTAGCGGTTTGACTTGCAAAGGCGAGAATCATCAATGAGCCGCCCTGTTTTGACTTGCGAATCATTCTGCTGCTGCTGTGCAACCTCCAGTAGATAAGCCGAATATTTAAGCCGAGCGTCACGATCCAGAGATTTGTCAAACATGACCTCCTGGGCAGCCTCCATATTTTTGGCTGGGGTATTGAAGTAACACAGATTTGTCACCGGGTCACGTCGGTGGTGGTACTTCCTCCAGACTGAATCTACATGGTCGGCTTCCCACTTGCTACGGAAATCCAGCCTCTTATGCAGGTTCTTATCATGAGGTGGACGGAAGACATCGTCAGCCCCCTTTTCCCCCTGCTTTCGGATGAACTCCGTTTCCTTGTTTGTGAGCTCAACTTCACGCTCTACTATCTGGGCGGCTTGCTCCTCAAGTAGGGCGCGGCGCTTCTCAATGTCGTCCAGCGATGCGTTTGGAGGGAGTGGCGTCAACAGTTGCTTGCAGCTTGCCATCCTTCTTTCGTGTTCCCTCTGCGCCGCGTCGCTGGTCTTAACGTCAATGTCGTCTCCTCCGGCCGGCCTTCTGTCTACCCCCTTTGATGGAGCCAGTGGTGGTACGAAATCTACCTTGAGATTTCCGGCTTGCGGAGTTTTTTCTTCGCCATTGGCGGTTTTTGAGGTGTTGGGGTCGGCAGTAGGATCCGAGATGTTTCCCATCAAAACCTCGACAGGGCGTCCCAAGCAGGACGCAACCTTCCGACTGAAATCGTCGGATTCTCCTTCGGATTCAGGGTCTTGCTCCATAGGAGCGGTGTCCACTGATCCGGCTTCTGAATCTGCCTCCATCTGCAAGGCAGGGAGGATTGACTCAGGTAATGTCGTCGACTCGTTTGAGCCGGATTCTCCAGCCATGCCGACGAAGTGGTAACCCGGCGCTGCCCCCGAGGTTGCGTCATCTTCGGAGTCCTCATCGTCAGCATCAAACGCTAGATCCAGATCAGCTAGCTCTTCAGAGTCCAGATCCGATCCGTCTTCAATGTTGTAGGGGTGGGTGGTGGGCAAACTCGATGTGAAATCGAGATCGTCCAAAGCCTGGGCGGTGAAGCCGACGAAGATGTCGAAGCCGCCAATGGAGATAGTGGACCAGCCGGCGGGATCCTCCTTTGCCGGCGTCCAGAGGCCGTCGTTGAAGACGTGGCCGGCTCCCGATTCGTCGAAGTAGCTCACCATGCCGACCGCGATGGTGTCGCCGATTCCGCCTGCAGCTCCTGGACAGATCGAAACCCCAGAGGTCTCCTGCCCCACGGTGGGCGCCAACTGTCGTGGTATTGTCGAATCTAGCCGCGGCAGGGGTGCCATCGAGCTAGGTAGAGAGAGGGGCTTTGGAGTCGTGGGGTGATCCGGCGACATAGAAGCGAGTTTACCCAGCTTCGGATCTCACGTCAGTGGCGAGATCCTACGTGCTGCTATAATTCACTATATGGCAATATCGCTGAGTTACAGTGGATTGAGGTTTAGATTGTACGTGCCCTTAGGCGTCCCAGGGGCCGGCTTATAAAGGCGTCCAGACCCTGGGCTTACAGGAGGAAGCCTAACCGACTAAGAACTGAGTCCTACTCTAACCCGGCTTGGGGCTTGCCTTGTGGGCTAAGTCTTTTGCAACGCGGGCCGGCTTCTAGAGTCTTCCCTTAGCCGGATGGGCCTCCCGTGCTTCAGCATACTGGGCCGCCCGGTAAGCCGGATTCGGCTTACCACCACTTTGGGCCACCCTGGTCTGCTGGCTTTTAATCTTCTCTGTGAGGAACCCTGTTCGACATAACCCCAACAGAAGTACTCTCCTAGTTACTCGCAAACAAGGGCCATGATACTCAAAATTGCCTGGAAATTAAATTCTGGATAGACTGTTATAAATTTGCGAGCAACAAATAATATTCTTAAATACTATAAAATTGATGTCATTTCGGGAGAACAATTTCTCTCTTTCTCCTCAACGACACACTTTAGTGTCAATTTGCAAAAGTTAATATTCTTCCCATCTAGTAAAATACTCCTACATGTCATTTTAGAGCTAGGTAAAAAAGTTCAATTTCAATATTGATCATTGAACATTGAACACCAAAGCACGACACTTGAGGAATTTGAGAGCCGCACATCAAGAATTGTCCTCCTTAGGAAAGGACTTGCATCGTGTGTATAAGAGGGACAACATCATAAAAAAAAACTTTGGAGAAGTTCTCCCAAGGTTGATTTGGCTAGTGTGCTGTATGTTGCATCAAACGTGGATTCCACATGTAGAATCGCTAGTGTACTCTCTCCGTTTTCGCAAAGAATATTCTGCTTTCTTGGAAAGTCAAACATTTTTAAGTTTGACCGTGTTTGAAAAAACACCAACATTTAAAATTAGTACATTTTTTTTATAATTTTAATATATCTAGATGTATTTTAAGTTTTTAACATGTAGATTCACTCATTTCAGTCCGTATCTAGTACATATTGAAATATCTAAATGATAATGAACGAAGAGAGTACCATTGATTAATATATGACTTTAGCTTAATAAAGTAATAATGAGGCTATATACATCAATCAAAGCAGAGGTCGGGGCTTTCCCCTTTTCGATTCTTTTTATCATACTAGCTAATATGCCCGTGCGTTGCAACGGGTGAGAAAAAATTACGTCGTGGAGGCTTTGAAAGAACAAGCTATGCCCGGATGTCGCCTAGAGGGGGGGGTGAATAGACGATTAAAACTTTTTCTATTTAGGGGCTTGATAATTGCGGAATAAAACTAGGTGTTTAAATTAACAAGCCAACAACCTAATATTCTAGATTCACCTATGTGCACCAACAACTTATGCTAAGCAATTCAAGCAACAAAAAGATAGCAAGATATGAACTTCAATCACGAAGTCTATCACAATGTAAATTGCATAAGTAAAGCTCGGGTATAGAAATAACCGAGGCACGTGGAGACGAGGATGTATTCCCGAGTTCCTCCTTGTTAAGGGAGTACGTCTCGTTGGAGGGGTGTGAGCTCGCCACAAAGGCCTCACCCTATTCTCCGATGAACATCACCCAAGGGATTGGTTCACCTTCCACTATCGGAATCCTTCGAGGCGGATTCCGGAGCCCTTTACAACTTCTCTTGGGGCACACACCCACAACTTAATTGGGGGCTCCCAAATTCGTGCCGAAGCTTCACAACTCGAAGTCTTCGCGGCACCTCCAACCGTCTAGGGTACACAATGCACCCAAGAGGCACAAAGCTCTTGGGAACACAATGCACCCAAGAGTAACAAGCTTCTCAATGTCGATCTTCACGTATCACCATAGGGAGAGCAACCCGATGCAACAAATGCAAAAGGCAAGAACACACAAAGTGGTCAAATCCTTCACTCTCAAATTCCAACCAAGCAACAAATGCTTTGGGGGGAATAAGAGAGGAAGAACAAAGGGGATGAACACAAAGCAACCCCAAAATCTAGATCCACAAGATTCCCTCACTTAGAGGGGATTTTGATTGGTGGAAAGGTAGATCTAGATCTCCTCTCTTGAAACCCTAAAATTGGGCAAGAATCATTGGAGGGGAAGAGAGGAACCAAGCTCACAAGGATTAGAGCAAAGGGGAAGAGCAAGAACAGGTGAGCAAGGTCAGCAGCCTGGTTTAGGGGGGGGGGGGGAGAAGGCTTTTTATAGCCTCCCCCAAAAACTAGCCGTTGGAGCCTGTCCAGGCCGGAGACTCCGGGCACCCTCCGGGGGAGCTCCGGGCCCCTATCCAGAGGCGCACCACACAGATGCAAATGGGCTGAGAAAAAGGAGGGCCGGAGATTCCGGGTCCTCGGGCCGGAGACTCCGGTCCTTCTCCGGGGGAACTCCGGACCGAGTCCAGAAGCGCACCACACAAAAGACGTTCGGCAGCGAAAAACAGGGGCCGGAGACTCCGGGTCCTCTGGACCGGAGACTCCGGTGAGACCGGAGACTCCGGACCATCTCCGGGGTAGATCCACACAGAAAAGCATAACCCCATAACTTTTGCTAATGAACTCCGTTTTCGATAATCTTGGACTCGTTGGAATCGTCATAGTGAGCACAACAAGATTATGCAGATAAACATCATAGTCCAACAAAATATTGTAAAACCAAATGGGGAAAGATTTAAAAGCTCTTTTTCGCAAACCGAAAAACCGTTTCTTTTGCAATTGAAGTCCAAATGAAGCAAAACCAATTTTGTTGGAAAGAGGACGTCAAAAGCAACCTTTGAAAAAGGCAAACTAGCAAAGGAGATTTTGCAAAGGATTTGAAATGTGAAACCTTCCAAAGGGATGAACCGGCAAAATCTCCAATACCGAGGAAGCAAAACGAAGATACAAATGCAAACCGTTTTTGGTGATCTTAGCCTTGTCATAACATGCACGACAAGCACCAAGACCACACCACGATAAGAGTCAAATAAGAACCAATGAAGATGATTGCATGGATGCAAAGGTTTGTGCTCTCTACGACGATACGATCACGATATTCGGTCGAGAGCCCCTCTTGATAGTACGGCTATCTATCCTATAACCCGGTCTCTCAACTAACATCATGAGACCGGTGAAATAAAAGCCCTATCAAGATCATACCTTTGCCTTGCGCTTTTAATCCACTTGAGGTCGACCTTCATCTCCTCAAGATGAACCATCTTCTTGATTGCCCTTTGCTTGGTGAAGATTCACATGGCTCCCCCATACACCAAGATGGGAGAAGCATCTCTTCGGCATATCTTCACTTGGCCTTTATCTTGACGACGAACACCTTGGCCTTGATCAACAAATGATCTTCTTCCCTTAACCTTGACTCCAACACATGGAGACAAGCAAGCTAATGGACACCTACAAATATAGCTCAATGCAAATATTAGTCCATCGAGATTGTCATTAATTACCAAAACCATGCATGGGGGCAACCATGCACTTTCAGGCTTGAAAAGTAAGGTTCAAGTTCTCGTTGGTACAATCGTAACGCGTCCACATCACGTTGTGCGGTGCGCCAATAGACGTATGGCGCTATCGCCACCTCGTCCAATTCACGAAGGCATTCACCTCCTGCCAAGGTCGAGGAGTAGAAAGCAGAGAAATGCAGATAAATCATGGGAACGAATAAAATTTGATCATTTGGACAAAAGTGATAGGTGGTTACAGAAATCATCCTATAAGAATTAGAAAACCAAATTTTGACCAACAACTACTTTTCCTACAGATTTTAGAAATTTCATAGACAAGTAATACACAATAACATTGATGTGAAGAAATCAACAGAGCAATTCAAGTCCTGCAATAAAGTACCATTGATTTACAAAATCGAAAAAATTCAGAGCTCATCCCCGGTTTCAATAGATGTGGAGTTGACAAAATTCAGCCCATCACAGCAGTCCAGTTCATGCCGGCGGGAAGGGTCTTCAAAAGAAAGAGTTTTAAGATCTGCATAAAGCATTTAGTCGATCGTCGCGAGTATAGATGTGCAAACACAACAGCAGCACCTCAACTACAGGATAGAAGAAGTTTCAGTACCTACGTGACTAATTATTTCTGGCCAAATAAGCCATTCAACCATTGCAAAAATTTAAGAAGTTTGGCTCAACGATCTCGTTGACAAGCTCCAAATTTATAGCTAAGAAACAAACTTCTCTAACGAAGCCCCTTATTACTATCATCACTAACACCGAAGTGATGTACTCCAGAGGACGGTAACACCATTGATCCAGATCTAAATCCTCACCGAGGTTGAATAATGCAACCTCTATACAACCTGCATGACCAAACTAATACATTACAGTCACTGGGAATTGGCAATTGTGAATAGAAATCATAAGACCAATGTATGATAGTTGTTCCAATAAAAATGTAATACAAGTCCCAATCAACTAATGTCATGAGAAAAACTATCAACTTAGCATAGGTAGACATTGACGTATGGCCTGCCGGGAGCATAAGTTTTAGAAAAGGCACTTTGGTGTATCACCAAGTTAAGTATAAATTTTACATGTCTAATTCATCTTGGAACGTCATCTCCGATCTCTTTCCTCGGCAGGTAAAAATAAAGAACCTTCTTCATGGGTGTTTCCTTCCATAATTTTTTTAAAAAAATAAAGGACCTTCTGCAGCTATGATAAATTGATAATCATGGAAGTGGACAAAAGACGAAATACGCAAGGGGGTGGGATCACTCAGAATGATAGAGTCGAAGTTCTTCTACCTTTTTCTGCACGTCCGTCCGGATGCAATCCATTATAGCATCCAATGTACAGTAACTTTATTTGGAATGACTTTACATTTCCTGTCTAGCTTTGTCTTAGTACATCAACGACCTGACAGAGACAGAAGTATTAGTCATTAGTCATCAAAACACGACCACTGCAAATACTGAATAACCATTGTCAGCTGTACCTCAACCCGACACTACAACACGGCTGATATATAGAGGCACTTCAAAATGCCACTAAATGGGGTCTAAGTGCCACTAATGACCTATTGTGGCACTTTGGAGAAGTGCCACCTTTGCTTGTGCCACTAAAAGCTTTTGTGGCACTTCTCCAAAGTGCCCCAATAGGTCATTATCTATTGAGGCACTTTGTCAAAGTGCCCCCAAAACCAATTAGTGGCACTTTGAGAAAGTGCCCCAATAGGTCATTAGTGGCACTTTGTCAAAGTGCCCCAAAACCAATTAGTGGCACTTTCAGAAAATGCCCCAAAATCATATTATGGCACTTCACAAAATTGCCCCGAAAAGTTAATAGGGCACTTCCGGTAAATGCCCCAGAACTAAATAGACATATTACACAAAATTCAACAAATGATTTAACAGTGTGTACAAAATTCTGAAAACATATTTACATATTACAGAAATGGCTCATCACTGCACTTTAAAATTTCAGAAAACATATTCACATATTACACAAAGCACATAATATCATCAAATCAGCATCTCATACACAAGTCAGGAGTTAAGAGACGACAGAAAGAAAATCTAACTGCATACGGGTCATCTTGAATTACCCCGAGAGGGGGAGAGAGGGTCCCTGCTGACGTTGTTGCTCACTTGACTTCCTCTGGTTCATGTGCTTAAGAATGCAAACCTTGGTCTACTATCTGCAAATAAAATAGCATGTTTACTTGCTCTGCTGCTATGCCATCGAATAAAACAAAACAAGTTAGCCATTTAATCTTTTGTGCACAACTCATCTGGTATTGATAAGCTCTGCCTGCGATCATAAAGATCCAGAACTCAATCCGCATAGCCATTACAATGGACTACAAGCAACCAATATATATGCGAAGTTCAAGTTAATGGCATCACCCATACTTGCAACAAAAGATATAACTTCAAACTACAAGGGATTCATCTGAAGCAATAGAAACCACATATTACCTTTACCGTGGCAGCTAAAACCTACAACTATAAGCAACAAAATAAGTTCCAGCACACATGTTCAAAATGCGATATAAGACACAAAGATAATTGTGAACAATAAAGCTGTATATCACCTGCCTTATGAGTTTGTGCTTTTGGCTAACAAAAATAGTAAAAATTTCATGGCCTACAGGCTTGTACTTATAATTTGCTTACATGAATACTTTAACAAATAGCATATGAATTTTGTGAACAGACAATAATTGCATGTATTTGTTAGATGGTGTACAGTAACATATATTTTTGCAACTGGAAACTTCCGTAGTTTGGTCTATGCTTACATAGCTACATTTACCACACATTCAAGAAAAAGCAGAGATAAGTGACTACTTATATAGTTAAACTGCCTAAAGGGTGCATATAAGACTGCATAGGGCGTAAGTACTGAACGATGACTCAGCTCCTCAGCTTTACTCCTATTTAGAAACATTACTCTCTAGTTATGAAAAATTAACATAAATCTGAAGCTGATTTCAACTAGGGAGTAGCAGCTCAAATGGTAGTGCTAAGTCAAACTAGAAGGGGGAACTCACTGAAATAATCATACTTATTTGTTTTTACATAAAAAGTTGGAGAATGTATTAAATATTTATGATGAGTCATATCTCCATCAAAAGAACAACAGAAGGTCAACACAAGTGCGAGCAAATGGACTAAAAAACTACCAATTTTCATGGTCAAATTAACCGCTCCTAAGTATATGCTTAGCACGCGTAGGCGCTGAGCGGAGGCAAAACGTTTAGCGTTTACGCGTGCGCTTAATGCTATAATCCTTCAGATAAGTGCAAAAGCCGAGACAAAATGCTTGCTCAGCGCTTAATGGAACCTTGCCTATTGTTCTACTAAATAATTATAAATATACAAAATTGCATTTCAAACAATTTTTTTAAACTCTGCAGCCATATCCAGAATATAGGATATGTCATAACTCATAAACCAAAGCCAAAATAAGTCAAAGAATGTGTTCCTATCGGCTATCATAATGAGTTCACGGTTAAAATGGGACCTATCTGCAAGGTCAGCTAATAATAAAATATTAGCCTTAAAAGTTTCTTCAGATTAATAACGACCACATTACTCTACATCACAAACAATTTCTTTGGAATCATCACCACAATGTCGACATTCATTATCCAACGAAGAAAATCAGTGAACTGATTCTTCGTATCTATTAGATAGAAGGTCTGGATGACATAACCTATGTACCAAAGACATAATTGCGGGTTTAGATTATTGATGTAATATAGTAGTGGTGTTTTTCTGTTTGATCCAAGAACAATGAATCACCTACCTATAGGCGCAGCAGGAACCACCAAATAAACTATCAGTACTAAGCGATAGTATCGCTACGCTCAATGTCAGGAACCACCAAATCACCAAATAAGAAATCAAATGATTATATTTATATATACCCCTCACACTTATGCACAACACTAGCACCAGGACCCTAATTGCCAATTCAAGCATGTAGATGAAATTAATACAGTCAACTGGAACTTATAAATAGTAAAAGAACACATTGAAATGATGATAACTAAATTCCTTCAGTTAACAGTGTAGTATATATTCAGTTTCGTCAGAGTTAAGTTACCACAAAGCCATTGTTGCTTGGATGAGTAACTCGTCCAAACAGGAGCATCACACTACACGCGCACACGCACCAGTTCATCACCAGGATGAACTGGAGGACACATCACAACACACCTTGAGGGAGGTGTTCATCACCAGGATGAACTGGGGATAGTAGCGCAACCATCACAGACCAACCATTTCATCGGCTCGATGGCCGGTCACAGAGAGGAACATACCTGACACGCGGCACACGAACGCTGTGTCGTGAAGGGGCAGGGCCCGTGCTACCATGGCGGAAGTGCACCGCGAGGAGACGACCACCACAGCACCACACCACCATCGTCGCAAGTCGCAACAGAAGCACCACAGCCGCACCATCACCCAACACCACCTCAGCGGGAAATCACACTGGGGCAGTTAGTGGACGCTGAGGTTGCATCCATCGGGGAGTCGTTGAGCAGGAGCTCGAGAGGCGAGTTGTTGGAGGAGATGAGAGAGCAGCCGGAGGAGTTGGAGTAGACGCGGAGAAGCAGCAACACCACCACCGGGAAGCCGAGCAGCACGGGGTCCAAGGGGATGCCGGTCGGAGAGGGACTTGGGAGGGACTCGGCGGCGTGGGTGGCGACGGCCGCCTCGAGCTCGGAGACCGCGATGGCGATCTGGTAGTTGCGTCGGTCCATCTGGTCATCGCGGTCGCGGCGCGCGGCGACGATCCGGGCGAGGAGGTCGTCGACGATGTCGAGTTGGAGGATATGAGAGAGCAGCCGGATCCGGCTCGCGGGAGCTACGTCGGCGAGCTCGAGCCACCCAACTAGGGTTAGGGTTCCGCGGGCGAGCTCGATTGGGGCGCGTGGTGGCGAATCAGAACCACAGCCGCGGGGAACCGATGGAGGAGAGCAGGGCGGAGCCACGCCGGCGACCTGTGGCGTGGGAGATGGCCTACGGAGGTCGGATGACCGGCGGCGGCGGCGAGTCGCCAGAGAGGAGGAGAGGATCGAGAGAGAAGTGTCATGCGTGAGAGAGAGAGAGAGAAATGAGAGAGATGGGCCTGGTTTTACCCCATACCAGTTGGGCCTAATGGGCTAGTAAACCAGTCTAGTTGGACCCTGTAACCACAACCCAGATAAATCGTTCCAGCCCAATTAAATTAAATTATCCAAATCCAATAATAAATAGATTAAGAATTACAAAAAAAATACCAAAAATTTGAACAAGGTAAAATAAGATAAAAATAAAATTTAAGTACATAATAATCATATTTAGGATTTTCTTAAATACATTCACTATAATGAATTATTAAAGTTTTAGGATTTTCTTTAGCTCACAACATATTTAGGTATGCTTAATCTTACAGTCTACTCTTTTAACTGCAGAAAATCTGCTGCACATGTTCTATGTTTAGCTCTACAAGAAAAAAAATTGTGCACACTTTCTAGGTTTAGCTATGCCAAGAAAAAACCTGCACTGAAATAACAATCTGAATACTGAATAACAAGTGTGATAGGTCGGCAAGGCCCTGCCCCGCGAGCAACTAACCAGCACAGATCATGACACGTTCTACTCTCACCAACATCGTAAATCAAATTAAACAGATTATAAAACGAAGCATATGATAAGGAAACAAGGGTGGTTTTTAGGGAGTGATTTTCCTTTTACCAACAAGCGGTAAGGTTTTTAGAACAGATAATAAATCCACAGAATGTATGCACACATATATACTCCTATGATTTATCTGAAGTTCTGAACTACGAATTATTTTGCTACTACTTCTAGGCTGACCGAAAGTCAATGCTTCACGTGGTTCTACTTTTGGACATTTCTTCTTCATGAGACCTTTGCAAAAGATCAGCCTTAAAAATATTATTAAAAAATGTAGTATGGAAGAGTTATATGTCCAATGTTCATATGCGTTTATGGTTCAGAAAACTCACAACAGTATTTTCTTTAATTTGACTTCTATTTCTCTCCTTCCGGTGCCTCTCTGCAAAACCATACAGAGAAAAGGCATGATCAGATCTCCACTGAGAGAAGGAGCATGTATTATTTTGTATAGCATTTTACTGAGCTAGTTCACCTTAAGGTTCACAATGGAAAGAAAAAACACACACACATAGTAGAGAATCGATCCCTCCACCAGCGCAAAAAAAAAAGAGAATCGATCCCTGCACTGTTATATTCCAAGCACTTGCAGAACCTGCAATAATCAAGAAAGTAACAATCACTTGAGGAATGTTGCTTACACGAAGAAAATCACATGAAAATCTACAGGAGTTCAATACAGACCAACCGAAACAAGAAATGCACAAGTCATAATTCAGCTCATTGTACCTACCAACGCGGTTGATCTGCTTGGAGAAGGCAAGACCTGTGTAACTTCTCCACGGGTTGGTTACTGGACATGTACAATTGGTGACTCTGTGCCTCTGTGGTCAGAACTCATGAACTGTAATGGAAGAACTCCAGTTACCGGTAGAGACGACATGGGAGTTTAAGACTCGAGGTACTTGCGGAGATCCCCATAGCTGGCGCGGGAGAAGTAGTCAACATGGTCCCTCGTCGATGGCCGAGCGCAGGTTCCATGGCGCTGCCGCCGCCACGCCTCTCGTGCCTGTGCCTACATCGAAGCAGATGCTAGTGCACACCGTGGCGCTCGTGACACAGCCGCGGGGATCTCGTAGCTGCGACGGGGGGCTCTTGGAGGCGGCCGTGAGCTCGTGGCTTCGGCTGCGAGCAGGGGGTGGGACCAATGGCGGCGGAGGCAAGCAGGTACTCGATTAGCGCGGAAGTGACGAGGAACTAGATTTCGAGGGATCGATTCCAGCGTTCGGTCACGATTCGGTTGCTAGAGGCCTCGATTATGCATCTCAATATTTGAAGTACTTGACCATCTCACATTCCATCCTCCTTTACACCGAATGACCTATTGGGGCACTTCTCTAAAGTGCCACTATAGGCAATGACCTATTGGGGCACTTTAGAGAGGTGCCTCTATAGATAATGACCTATTGGGGCACTTCTCTAAAGTGCCACTATAGGTAATGACCTATTGGGGCACTTTAGAGAGGTGCCTCTATAGGTAATGACCTATTGGGGCACTTCTCTAAAGTGCCACTATAGGTAATGACCTATTGGGGCACTTTAGAGAAGTGCCTCTATAGGTAATGACCTATTGGGGCACTTCTCTAAAGTGCCTCTATAGCTTATACAAATAGAGGCAGTTTGTTAAAGTGCCCCAAATTCTATATAAATTTAGGGCATTTTATTCAAAGTGCCCCTAAATTGCTAACTTTTGGGGCACATTCGAAAATACCTCTGTGAAAGTGCCCTTAATTGTAGACCGTGACGTAGTGCGATATGCGAGGCGAATGCAACAAACTCAAGGAAAAGTCAAAAGCCTTGAAATGGCAGCCATTAGGAAGGAAGAGTGCACGTACACTAAGTTGGTTGTGCGCGAGAAAGTTCAGTTATGAGTCGCCGAGCTCCTGTAGGGCTGCGTCGAGGTCACAACGGTGGTCCTTGGGGGCAAGCAGGTTGACCTCCTGCGCGTAGAGGTGCCGCGTCCCCTCTGTTCCACCGCAACCTCCCGCTCGCCACTGGCCATGACGAGACCGGGTCACACGAGGTCGACGAGGATGCGTGCCCTGGACAACCCGCGAACGGGGCCAGGCTCTCGGCCACCAACGCGGCCACGATGGTGGCGTCCTCCACGACCCTAGTCCGCCCGTCCATCATAACGCGCGCGGAGACCGCCCGTCCGTCATCACGCGCGCGGAGACCGCCCGCACGGCGCCGAGGTCGATGAGGGTCGCCCATTTGAGCGCGTATGACGCGACGCCGAAGAGCACCTTGAGGGCGTCCTTGTGGCGCGGGTGCCCCTCCATGCGCCACAGAGGAGGGCGACGAGAGAGGCAAAGATGGGCCGCTTGGTGCTGAGGATGGGGCTGTAGGCGCCGACGCAGAGGAGGCCGGCGATGGTCGGTCGTCGCAGCGTGGTGTGCGGCGAGCGCGTCGAGGATGCCGGCGGACATGAGCTGCCCCTACGATATGGAGATGTCGAGCGGCGCGGCGGCGTCCTCGGTGGAGGCAGACGTAGAGGGGCACGTGAGCTGGGAAGCGCGGTAGGGCACCGCGCCTGTGTCTCCAGCGGCCCTCCTGGTTGTCCTTGGAGGGGCGTCGGAGCCCACAAGGGTGTGTTCCATATGCAGCTTCACTTTCATCGCTGCTAGCTGCTGTATGAATCGATCTGGCTGGAGCTGCGTGCACGCTGGTGCGTACTGGGTTGATGCAGTTTTGGAGGTCTTGTGGATGATGCGGCTGGTTGGTGGGAATCGATCGACCGACGGGGACGGCAACCAACCGCCGATTTCACGCCGCTGATTCATTTTGTAATTACTGATGATTGATTATATCATTAATTGGGCGTGTAATTACTGTGCGTAATAAAAGAGACGAAAGACAAAGAACCAGTGCGGGACAACGGGATGTTGGACGAAAGAAGGGCAGAACGCATGGGACAGAATGAGGAACCAAACTTTCTTTTTATTACGTATATAATATATAATATATAATATAGTAGAGATATCTATTTACTTTCATAAATATTGTTATATTTTTTGTACAAATTATGTCAAGTTTTGAAATAGTTTATCTTTTCAAGAAGTTAGTACATTCTTTACGGGACGGAAGGAGTATTATACAAGAGCATGTGCAATATCACAAAGTAGTACCTAGAGATGTGAGATGCTTAGCAAAATAGACCTTTTTTGTCATGTAGAATAAAATGGCGTCGGAGCTCATCATAGGATGGTCATAGGTGCTTAATTACGCTTAAATGATTGGGAGGTGCTTATGCATTTAATTAGTATTTACTCTTGAGGCCTAGCATTAATTAATTCTTACCTTGTTTTGGAGTGGACTAAGGTCTAGGCGAGTCAGATTTTTTTTTTTTTGACCATGAGGCAAGTCAGACTTTGCTAAACTCAAATGATTTGATAAGAACTTCGGATCTCTAGTATCCAAACTAGATATATTCTCCTATCTCGAAACACAGCCCATAGTTTGATTATATACTCCTGATTTTTTCTGTTATTCTCTTGTGCTATGTTCCGTAAATAAGATATCAAATTGGCGTGACAACTCACAGATTTTTGGAGAAATTATTGATCAGAACTCGATTTTAGGTAGTCAAACTACATCTTACATACATAAAGAAACAGAGGGAGAATACTTTGTGCTGTTACCACATCTTTTTGTGAAAAATACGTCTTGAAATGCTCTACACATATACAAATCAGTTCAAAAGAACAGTCAAAGTTCACGTCTTATATAGCCGTTGCCACTTTTGGCCGTGCCCCGTTGCAGCACAAGACTTTATTAATAAACATGAAAGTCAAGGGCCTATGTGCAACAATCACAGGAGCCAACCCGAAGACGAAGACGCAAAATTCGAAAATCAGCAGGAACGCCTCCTCCGTCTGAAACCGAAAGCCCAGCCGAGGCCGAGCGGCCATCTCATCTCAAATCGAAACCCCGCTCAGTCACTCTCTCTCTCCCCCCTCCCCTCCCCTCCCCTCCGCTCCCCATTTCGTCCGCTTCTCCGGCCTCAGATCACAAGCCCTAAACCTAGCCGGAGATTTAGGGGAGGAGCCCCTCCCCCTCCCCATCCTCCGCCAGCTGCTGCTGCTGCTGCTGCTCCGCCATGAACAACTTCCACGTCTACGAGGCCATCGGCCGCGGCAAGCACTCGGTAACCCTCCGCCCCCTCACCTCCTCCACTTCCGTGGGTTTCGCGCCCCTACTCCGGCTTCGGATCCGCCCGTATCGAGCCGGCCCAGGCTCGAATGCGAGAGATTTCTGATTGTTTCGCTGTTTTTTTTTCTGGGTGCGGCTGTGGTGGTGGGGAAGACGGTGTACAAGGGGCGGAAGAAGAAAACCATCGAGTACTTCGCCGTCAAGAGCGTCGACAAGTCGCAGCGCTCCAAGGTCCTCAATGAGGTGAGCCAGCCCCCTCCCCGCTGCTGCTACTGGAACCTTCTCGACACTCCCCCTAGTCGATTTTGGGAGATATTTCGAATCGAAGCGGCTATTTGGTATCGGAACTGGCATCCACGTGCTAGTGGGTGTATGCTGTGATTCCCGTCATTTGACTATCGATGCTTGCTGAAGCATTTCTGATTTCTGGATAGTGTTTGCTTGAAAAAGGATGCAGTGTGAAGGGGCAATTACCACGCTGGATGTAACCGTGACAAAGATAATGATAAGATTGATGTGCTAAATGTCGTGCTGTTTTTCTCCTGCCACAAATCATCATGCTTGCTTATTTTTAAGTGCTGGACAAAACATGAAATTCCTGATAATTTTTAGAAGGGTTTGTTTCTCATACCCAATTATAGAAGAGACGTTCCTAGGAAGACAATTTACAACCTGGACTCGCCAATGAATGCTGTTTGACTTACATATAGTGAAAAATGCTGTTATTTGGTTGCGAATATACTTAGCTGTTATTTCCCCTTCTGTGGGCCTGTTTTGCTTTTATATGTGTCTTTATCTCTTTGAGCAACTGCTTAAGGGTGAAGATTAATAAGTTAGATAATACATTACCAAATAGAGAATGAATCTCAAGCTTGGTAAGCATTCTTAGATGTTCTTTTCATAAGTTTGAGCAATGCTTATATCCGCTAAGTTGTTTATCTATGGCTTGTTCCGTTGTGCCAATGATGCTTTTGAACTTACCTTTGCAGGTTCGGATGCTTCATTCTCTAGATAATGCAAATGTCCTGAAATTTTACTCTTGGTAAGTTTCTAGGGACTCGTACTGATTGCTTTGGATCGGCTAATTTTACAGTGTAACGATGAAAAGTTCTTTGCTAGTATTGTTGAGGTTATCCTTGATGTTCACTTAACATTTGATCATCCTAGTGCACACCATAATTATGTTGTACTTCTTTCCGCAGGTACGAAACCTCTGCACATTTTTGGCTAGTATTGGAATACTGCGTCGGTGGAGACCTCAAGGGCTTGCTTGAGCAGGTATCTTGCTTATCCTTTTAAGCAGTGTATGGATTTCTCTATTTTGAAGAAGGGAATGCTTTACTATAACTGATTGATTCAGCACGTATGCAAGATAAGTGAGAAAAGTTTGCACCTAGTGTGGAAGATATGGTATTATTGCTGCATTTTAAATAGAATTACAAGAAAATAAACTTACTGTGTTCATTAGTTTTTAGGTAAATTCCACATGAAACTGTACAAATAGCTTGCTAATTTCTCTTCCAAAAGAAATAAATGTTCGAAGAATCTGTTTATTGATGCTATTTATAATTGTGTACCTTGGAAGAAACTTCAACCTTGAGTCCTTGACAGTAGAAGAAACTTCAATCTGATAAAGTGACAAGTTACAGTTGTGAATGCTACTAAAACCATTTTTGATTGAGAAAATTATGTGCCATTACGTTGAAGTATGATCAGCCCGAACCAACTGCTTTTATGATCTTAGTTCTAACCTTTCCCTTCTAACATATTACGGTTTTGATAAGTGCTGCTCTCCATTGGTTCTCATAAAGATGATTGGCATGAGTTCTAAACACTTAATGCACTCTGCAGATTCTGCAACTCTAAGAAATTGCTTGATTTGCTTGCTATCCTGATAATGCTGTTTCTATTGTTTGTACTAGTGTACTATATTTGTGCATTGCAAAGATTTTGCAAGCCTGTTACTGGTACTTCAGTTCTTGCATGTCACCCTAAACAACATGAGTTGATAAGTGTGACCAACATAATTCTTTGTGGTGCTCCTTGTGGTTTCGATACCTGTTGTATGCTTAGATACTATATGTTACATCGGCGAAGACACTTACCCCATTTTTTGATTTGCTTTTGTCTATGTATTCTGTTGCATGTCTCATCCTAGGTATTTTCATGCAGGATAAGAAGCTGCCCGAAAGTGCCATGCATGACCTGGCTTATGATCTTGTCAAAGCCCTCATGTAAAGTTTCTTTGATAACCTCGTTTTCTTATATATGTTGTGTATGAGTGGACTTTGATTTACTTAAAACATGTTGGTTGTCAGGTTCTTGCATTCACAAGGAATTATATATTGTGATCTGAAGCCATCAAACATTTTACTTGATGAGTTTGGATGCATGAAGGTAAGTACTTGACTACTGCAAATGAAATAATACAGTAACGGCAAAGAACTAGACAATAGGTTCGAACTAACAGTAATTTTCCCCTTATTGTTCTAGCTGTGTGATTTTGGATTAGCAAGACGTTTAAAGGACATCGAGAAGACCAACCCTGGAGATGTGAGCCCCCACTTCCTTTCGTCAAGCATTCCATTTCGTCTGTTTTCATCTGCATTTAGCAATATCCCCCGGTCTGAATACCTGGTTTTCAGGTGCCGCAACCAATGAGGGGGACGCCGTGTTATATGGCTCCTGAGTTGTTCCAAGAGGGAGGGGTCCACTCATATGCTTCTGATTTCTGGGCTCTTGGTTGTGTGCTATACGAATGCTATGCAGGAAGACCTCCTTTTGTGGGTAGTGAATTTACTCAGTTAGTTAAGTCCATACTCTCAGAGCCTACGCCACCTTTGCCTGATAACCCGTCAAGGTCGTTCCAGAATCTGATCAACTGCTTACTTATGAAAGACCCAGCTGAAAGACTACAGTGGTCTGAACTGTGTGAGCACAACTTTTGGAGGAGCAGTATGCCAATGATTCCTTTACCTCCTCAACCTGCTTTTGACAACATGGTTGGGCTTCCTGCTACACCACATTTAGCTGAGAGAAATGGGGATAAACCCTCCAGACAGCTGACACCAACCAAGACTCGTGAACACCTACGGAAGAAAGATGAAAATTCTGCTAAGGTTTTCACGACCCCTGTTAAGAATGTGCTAAGTGGTAGAAAAAATAATGCAAAACCTGGTAAGGCTGATGGTCTGAAGGGTGTCAATGTCCTCAGAATGTCTCGCATAGCTAAGAAAAACTTGCAGAGGGAGAAGGACAAGGAGAACTACAGGCGTCCTCCCACAGAAACATATGAAAATGAGACTGAAGTTAAGATCGAAAATAATGACATGGAGCTTGATTTCGGTGAAAATCCAGAAGGCGATGCACCTGATGATAATGATGGATCAGATACTGTTGGATCAACAGTCGATGAAAAACATACGACTCAGGAAACTGATGGAAATGAAGAGAATTGCACGATAAATCAGGTGGATATGCTCACGGATGAGTGTTCTGTTAAGACTGATACCATGTTGAAAACTGAGCAGAACTGCTCAGAGAATCTTGATGTGGTGGCCACTCCACCTAGTTTCTGTATGAGGAAAGCACGTCCAAAGATTACTTGTGGTGCTGCAACGGGTTCTGAGCCATCTAACATCTTTGAAGCATTCTGGCATCCAACAGATCTTGCAGTTAAACCAGTTATGCCTAGTAAGAAAGGAGATAAAGCTACAGAGGCTATCCCCGTGCTTCCTTTTGAAGCTCTTCCTGCTGCTGATTATATTAAGTTACCACGGGAACAGATGAATGCATTCAATAGTCAGATAATTCAGAGTTTGAGTGGAACTTTTCAGGTTTCGGAGAAGCAGAATATCATCAGATACTTGGAGTTGTTAAGCATGAACTCAGATGCTGCAAACATAATAACTAATGGCCCAGTTATGTCGTTGCTTATTAAAATGCTTCGACTGTCTAAAACTTCAGTCTTGCGTGTCCAGGTTGCTTCACTTATGGGGCTGTTGATACGCTACTCCACTATCCTTGATGCAGAACTAGCCAGTTCAGGAATTGTCAATGCCTTGTCAGATGGCTTAAGGGACCGGCATGATAAACTTAGGAGATTCTGCATGGCAACACTTGGAGAATTGCTGTTCTATATATCAACTCAGACTGATCAAGATAACAAAGAAAGCAATGCACACGAATCTCCTATGAAAGACAACAAATCTGCTGCTTCATGGCAGGTTAGAAACTCCAAATGAATACATACCTGATCTTACCTTACGTAGTTAAAAGATAAATTGCCGTGATAAGATACTGGGAACTAGATTCTGGCATCTAATAGTTGGTACTGATTCTTCTATGAAGCATATTTTCTTTGCCCACCGTAATGTTCTGAAGTAGAAATTTCTTGGGAGTTGAAAATATATTAATTGCAAAAGTTCAATGCACACATATACATAACTATGCCTGGATAGTAGATACAGAATTCACGTTCCAATACATGTTCTTTTCTTTATTCATGGGTCTCAGTACAAGTTAAGTATGTATGTGTTCATGGAGCTTTTGCAGCTATTGCAAATACAGAAAAGAGCATTTATTGGAACTTAAGGTATAAATATCTTAGTTCAGCAGGATTGTTTCTGACAGTTAATTTGGTTCGTCTTAATAGTTGTATGTGGTCATGTATACTAGATATGCATACAAGTGACCCCTTTCTGTGGATTTGCAGCTACAAATTCAAAGTACTGTTTTCCTGTGATTTAACTTGGCAAATTTGTGCAGGTTCCTAGTGCTGTAATTGCACTGGTGTCATCTATCTTGCGTAAAGGTGAAGATGATCTAGCTCAGCTTTATGCTTTACGAACAATTGATAATATATGTAGCCAAGGGACAGACTGGACATCAAGGTTTGCTTCCCAAGATGTAATTGGTCATCTTTGCTACATCTATAAAGCAACTGGGAAACAGGAGAATACAAGGCTTATTGCAGTATCTTGTTTGAGCCGCTTAGCTCGCTTCAGTTCATCCTGTACTCATTTAATACTGGAGAAGCTATCATTCAAGGATATTGCATGCACACTTATTAAGGGCAATCCACGTGAGCAACAGATCAGTCTGAATCTTCTGAACTCGGCATTAGTGAACAGTCATATCATACCAAATATGAACCGTTATATTCTGTCGTTAACCGAGGAGAAACAATTGGTCCCTGCACTAATTTCCCTGATCGAACAGGGAACTGATGTTCTGCGAGGGAAAACCCTTTTATTTGTTGCTCTTCTTTGCAAGAACAGTCGAAGATGGCTTCCACATTTCTTATGCAATGCAAAGCTACTATCCGCAGTTGATAGATTGGGAAAGGAGAAGGATGGTTTCATTCATCAATGTACAGAAGCATTTGTTCAGATAGTTACTTCGTTGGTCCCAGGTATTCTTGACACTGTGTGCAGTGATATACAGCAGGTCATGGGTGGGAAACGGCATGGACCTATTACTGCTTTAACTGGACGTGCTCATCCAAAGAGCACGATTCATTTGTTCCCTGTTATACTTCATCTTCTTGGTAGTGTATCCTTCAATCACAGAGTTGTGACAAGTCATGTATTGCTCCAATTGGCTAATCTTATGAAGATTTTGGAGACACCATTTCAGGTATGGCCTGTAGACTATCTGGAGGCAACTTTTTGAGAAAATTGGATAATCCTCCGTTGCACATTAACTGAAGTTCTAGCTTTGTACTAAGTTAAACATTTTTAATAACTTCAATTAATTAGGAACTGAGGGAGTACATTCGTTATATAAGTGCACTGTAATGTTTAAAATAAGCTTATCCTACTGTTGATGTGGTCTTGTCGTAACAGTCTTTGCATTACACGATGTATTTGCTATACTTGTCCTTTTTTATCATTCATGTACATCTTATTGTACTTCCAGGCTCGGGATGATTTCCAAATGACATTGTTGCGAGTTCTTGAGGCAGCTACGGAGGAGCCTTCTGTTATACTTAAGGAACACAAAATATTCACAAGTCGATTCCTTCCAAGCTTATCCATCTTATACAAGGGCAATAAAGACTGTGATGCCAGATTCCTGTGTTTGAAGATACTGTCAGATGTGATGATTGTGATCTTCAGTGATTCTTCATTGACTGCAGACGAACAAACCATAGCTGACCTGAGAACAATCTCTCATAAATATTTTCTCCCAATGTATCCTTCATTTGCAGAGGATGAAGACCCAATACCTATGTATGCACAGAAACTTCTAGTAATGCTGATGGAACATGATTGTGTTAAAGTCTCAGATATCCTGAATGAAGCAACAGTATTCCAGTGCTTTCAGTTTTTGCTTGGAGATCTTTCAAATGCAAACGTAAGCAATGTCAAGCTTTGTTATGCTTTGGCGTCTGCTCCCGACATGGACTCCAATATTCTTTCGCAGCTTCAAGTTGTCAGAAGAATAGGGAATCTAGTTGAGTTTGTGACTGCCAAAGATATGGATGATTTTCTCGAACCAACCTTGGAACTGTGCCGAGCTTTCATTATCCGTGGCATTGGCAGCAACAGAAGTATCGCCCTTACCAAAGAACCCGCCCTCCTTGTTGACAGCGCCTTCAGCATGAGCATTGCTGTTGATCAACAATCTTGCATCATGGATATCTGTGACCTTGGTGGCAGTATGGGTATATTCCTTGAGGTAGTCGCAAATTCAGATCCACAGATAAGCGATTTGGCCTCAGATTGCATGGTGTTGCTTCTCAAGGCAGCACCTCGAGAGGCCACGATGGGCTTGCTGACCAACCTTCCTAAATTAAGTGCTCTTCTGGACTCGTTGAAGCATGGTGCCTCCCTGCAGCTGACTCGCCTGCTATACAGCCTAGCATTCTCTTGCAGGCAGTATCTAGCTCAAGGAATGATCCTGTCTATATCAGTACCAGCTCTGATGCGAGTAGAAGCTCTCGTGTCAGTTTTCAAGGGCTCACATGATAGCCGTCTTGCTGATGCTGCTTCGTATCTGGCCGCCGAGCTGCAGCGTTTACCTCGCTGTGGTTGAGTTGAAATGTGGTCAAAGAGCCAGCCAGTTGGCGACCTTCATACCAGTACTGTTAATAGGAGGGCCTTGCCTTGGTATTTCTGGCACCAAGTGTTATGAGCAGTGCAATGGCCTCATCATCAGTGGGCATGGTGCTAACCTCAGTATTGCTCCCTGGTACCTTAACTCATCGGTGCTCAGGACGATGTTACTGTGCTATGCAATCGTTTATCTGCAACGATGTGGGGCTGCTGTATATGGTGATTTTCGGCCAAAATCTGTATCTGCCTTGCCAAATTTGGTTGGCATGTAAGTTTTCAGTTTCATGTAATTCTCTAGTAGCACATCATAATCATGTATACATCGATACTATCTTCTTTTTGTAACCAAGGAACAGGTGGAAATTCCATTGTTAAGATGGCATGCTTGCACGAAGTTGGTACCCTCCTGTCCAAAATTCTCTGTATTATAATTTATCTTTGCTTGCAAATGACAGGCAAGGTCAGGCACGAATTTCGTTTTCCATGTTCATTTGGAAGTTTACTTTAAATCTGTTCCGTATCTTAGTGGGGTTTATGATAATCCAGTTAGCCTGATTAACTAGTTTTGCCTATTTTATTGATATTTTAAAACTATGTGGCTATCTTTACGTAGCTGATTATAAATCCAACGTTGTCGTGTTTGGTGGTGGTGGAGCTGCTAGAGCAGCATCAGCAGACTATGACTTTGACCACATCATTCGACTTTCCATGAGCGTTTTCCATGTGACGTGGATGCATTGTTTTTCCTGCAATGTTATTCTTCATAAACTGCCACTTTCAGAACGATCGGTTTAGATTTCTGAAAATGTGGCTAGGAGTGCTTTTCTAAGTGGACGAGACAGACACAGACTTCTTTTGCTTCTTCGATAAAGAGAGGACGACTTGGGAAGTCTGTCATCTTCTACTCCCTCCGTTCCATTTTACTTGACTTCTAAATGGATGTACCTAGATTCATTTCATATCTAGATACATCTATTTGGAAGTCAAGTAATATGGAACGGAGTGAGTACAAGGGAAATTTGCAAGTAGGAAACCATTTTCTTCATATTGTGAATTTACTTACACGATCACTCCATCGGATCTTTCTTGTACGCGCAGTATTTTTGTAGGATAAACACGCAAGTACATACATGGTATAAAGAACAAAGCTGATGTCATTAGCAGAAAAGGCAAAGCGAAACAGTCACACGCTTTTAAATTGGACGAGGATCTGGTATCGCAGTTGACCCAGAGTGACAGAGTCTCCCATTGTACTTTTTTCTTTTCTTTTCTTTTCTTTTCTTTCAGAAATGTCTACTGTGAACACGCCATACTGTTTTGTTACGATATGGCCCTTGTAGCAACGCGCTTTATTATTATTCGGTGGAGAAAGGAAACGGCCAGTTGCAGACGCACCGGCGGCATGGGGAAGAAGATGTGCCTGCTCTCGCTGGACGAGAACATCGCCATGGTGCTGCTCGTCCTCGCCGTCGCCGTGGCGGCGATCATGATCGTCTCCGCGCAGCCGCCGCCTCGCCGCCGCGTCGTCGCCTTCTTCTAGCCCTGACCCGATCCTGAAACACCCATGTGCTGCAGAGCTCCTTGACCTTCGCAGTCGCAGGTTTCTCTCATCTTCTTTTTGGTGAAGTTTGGAGTTGCAGGTAACCTGGTCGTGGTTTGAAGTGCTGTCAATGTTTTTCCTGATCGATTTGGTCGCTACGGTGCATGCGCGGCATGCTTCGTATGATTGTTTTGGCCCTGCTATAGTTGTGTAATCTTCTTTACAAAAGAACTCCTGTGTAAGGTACCATGGATTTTCACCCGTTGTATAAATTGTATATTTGGACTTGGTGGTGGTTCTTAGTTTTGACGGTACTATCTTGGTTTGGGATTTCAAATGTGTAATAGTATTATTTCCGTACGGTTTTGGTTTTGCTAATTTAGTAGTACGTCTCGAGTCTAATTCAATTTTGGGACATGTTGATCTGAATGGGGTTCGATATTTTCATGTCCGTAATCGGACAGTATACTGTGGCAGGGGACAAGAAAAAGGCGAAACAATGAAACTTTTATGCATGCACCGTGATTGGGTGTGTAGCAATGCACTCCACCGGTAAGAGGAAGAATGCGAAGTAGGTTATTACCGCTGGAAGCTTATGCTCAACAATGTTCTCTTTCTGAAAGCGTCGCTAAACCGCTAAAGCCGCAATGCATATGCACACAACATTGTTCCCTTTCTCTATCTCAAAAAAAAAAAAAAAATTGTTCCCTTTCTGGAAGCATCAATATTGGAGAACCTTTGTCACACTCCAGCTGCTTCCAATGATGGTGGTTGTTTACCACTGTTGTGAATCTGTCGCTTTGGCAGGGTTTGTTCTTCTTTTTCTTTCTTCGTTCTTTGGGCTGTGTCCATCCTTGATATCTCGACTAACTCTTGACATCATGATTTTTTAGAAAACATATGTATTTGATTTTTCATAAATATATTCCCTTCATCTACAAAATGAATTTCTCCCCTACCACCTCACATATTCGTGTGCGGCTTTGCTTAGCCTGTAGAAGTGGAGAACCTTCGATGCGCCATCTAATGTTGCTGGCGCACTTGGAAGGAGAGAGAACCATTGGTTTTGGTCAACAAATTTTGACGGTTGTTCAGTTGCGAGCTGTATGGCGCTGCACGAACCAAGCATGATGCGCCCACAATTCCAGAGTAGTCGCATTTTATCTCTATGCCGGGTCTGCCAAAGGCAGAGTATGTGAAACACCCTTGTAATTATACTCTACTCCCACCGTTCCAAATTCTAAGATTTTTTTAGCTTTTTTCATAGCCGCGTTTTAGTATGTTTGTTCACTCATTTCAGTCCGTATGTAGTCTAAATTGAAATATCGGAAACATCTTATAACGTGGATAGGAGGAAGCACAATTTAAATGCATTGGCAGTACTCTGCCTTATCCCCAAAAAAGTACAGAAATTCTTCCTTCAGGTTTCAGTGCTGAGGCTTCAGAAGTTGCACGTGCAAGTTGTGAAGACACTGACAGAAAAGAGGAATAGCATGCCCTGATATTTAACATGAAGTTATCCAAAATTTATATGCTGCAAACATTGCCATTTCATGTACATGGATCCAAAATTCTGGCTGGATTCGGAACCACTGAACTGAAAAATAGCTGTATACTCGAATCCAGCTATTACGGGGTTATTACATTTACAGTCCCCTATACATGGAACTAAATCCATGTATGTATGCAGCGAAACAATTTCTGGAAGTAATAGGCCCCACCGGTGAAATCTTGCCAGCGCTCACTCTGGTGGTGCAGTTCTACACACCTAGCTGCGCATTATTCCACCTCTTCTAACAACACTTTCATCAAAATCGCCAAAAACATAAAGCAGAGCTCACTATCCGAGGATTTTGTCAGTTACACTCATTTTGCTTGTCTTCTCGTGGCGTCTCCAAGCTTCGGCCCAGACATTCGCATCTGCAAGTGCACGCTCTCTGTCAACACCGTTTGGAACAACCCTGCCTCGTGATGCGCGATGCGACCCGCCGCTCCAACAATGTTCTCTTGCTTCTGGAACCAAGTCATTTGCATGGACATGCATCGATGTTCGAGCTCCATGTTGACTAGGCAAAGTAATGTCTTGGTTGACTTGATTGCCCTGCACTTCCGGCGCTGAAGGGCCAACAATGTGACCACGAGCAGCAGCGTCATGCCCATCGTATGTTTGTGAGGACAAATAAGAGAGAGCAGATGCAACTTCCCTAATGAGAGGGCGATTCCTTGCTTTCTCCTGCAAACACATTGCTGCAATAGCCAAGGCCTGGTACAGACCCCTCTTTGGGAAGTGGCCATGCAACAAAGGATCAGCCATCTTTGGAAATTTCCTTTGGTCTTTGAACAACGGACGAGCCTGCAAATGGATTCGTAGAACATTTTCAACATTAGCATACTTATACTTCAATACCTCAAAGGAAATATAATAAGTGAAGTACACTCCCATTTTATGAGGATGCATATATTGAGTAAAACTATTTCTCAGCTGCTAAAGAGCCCATATACATACATTATATCCAAGTAAAACTATTTCTATAGCTGCTAAGGGGGCCTACATAAATAAATTAAATGATGTATCATGTTTGAAACAAAGAAAACCCTAGAGAACGAAAACAAGATGATCACTTCACAGGCATTAAGATGTATACAATTAAGAGGGTAATTAGCAAGACACCGAGTTTAACCACCACATAGCAGTTTTTTAAAAAATCTTTTTTTCAACTGTAGCCTAAAAATAAGGAGCATAATCAAAATGTTGTCAAGGTCTATGGACTTTTCATAGTTCTGTAACCATGATTATATCATCGTTGCCTTTGAAGTTTAAACATGTACATCATATCCATGTGTTTGTTTTTACTGTAGAAGTATGGTTATTGGACCATTTAGCTGCATCAGAGATTGACAAAACCTACCCATGAGACCAAGTCTTGTTCCTCACGAGGCCGATTGCTGTCAAGTGCTCTTCGACCTGTAATTAGCTCGAGGAACACCACACCAAAACTATAGATGTCCGATTTGATCGTTAGCTGTCCAGTCGAGGCATACTCAGGAGCACAGTAACCATAAGTCCCCATGACACGGGTTGACACATGAGTCTGATCACCTACAGGACCAAGTTTAGCAAGTCCAAAGTCGGACAACTTTGCATGATACCCTTCACCAAGAAGAATGTTCGATGGCTTAATATCTCGGTAAATAACCGGTGGATTTGCCTTATCATGCAGGTATTCCAAACCAGCTGCTGCACCAGCAGCTATCTTCATCCGAGTCATCCAATCTAGAGGTTCTTGATTGGGCGTTAGATCTGTTTAAATAATGAACAGTATTTTCTTAATGGAGGTGCCCAGTAAATAGAACATGGGTAACTCTAACACATATGCCATTTAGAAAATGGTGAATCATCACAGAATTAAAAAACCCAGAAGTAATATAGACATACCAAGGAGCACTTTAGTTCTTATTAACACATGCGTAATAATACTAGAAAGGAATACAAAGTTAGATGAGGAGAATCACTTCCTAAGAAATTTTATTCAACAAATTGATTATGAGAAAAAAAAACTAGGTAATTTTGCCAGTATGACTAACTAGTTTGTTGAGATATTATACATCAATACATTATTAGACAGCTCATCCAAGCATCCCATTCTAACTAACTTTGATCAGATGTAGCAGCATAAGAGATCCGGATCTCATTTAATTAGGGTCAAACGAATAAATAAGTTGATGCCAAAAATATTTCCCCCTTCTAAAAACATATAAGAAATAGAAGACTAGAAGTTTGATTAAACAGCTTGAATATTTACTTTTCATCCTAGCCTATATATGGCAGGAACTGGTAATTAAACTTGTAAAGCTTTCCATAAGTTAGAACAACTTTTCGCCATGTTCATGTACTCGGATATGCTACGAACTGAGGTAGGGTAGATATGAAATGTATGGAAACCAAAAAAAGCGGAAGAGAGATGTGCTCATGTTGAAAAGGAATGAAGATCCAACAATCTAGATATGCTCTCGTTGCTAAAAATTAAACAAACATTTCCTGATTTCATTTAATAAGATTTCTAAGTTGTTAGTAAGCTTGACTGTAGGCATTATACATCTGCCAACATAAACTAACCGTGCAGATGGTCTTCTAGTGATCCCAATGGCATATATTCATAAACGAGCAAGCGTTGATCGCCATCAACACAGTACCCTATCAAATTGACAAGGTTAGGGTGATGCAAGAGGTTGAGCATGAGAACCTCCACAAGGAATTCTCTGTTACCCCTGAAGCCCACTGAGATCAAGTTGTTTGACTGCAACAACCTGCCATGGACCAAATGCTGGAATAATGTTAGAATATTACAAAAAGCATGTGTGGTATTATTATATACTTTCTACATTTCCAATAAGCGACATCCATTAAATATCCTGGGATGTCCATTAAATATCTTTGTAATTTTTTGTCTTTCCCTCCTCGGAGGTTGATGTACTGAACTCTCTTTTCAATGAAATGAAACGCAAAGGCTTTTTGCGCTTTCTCAAAAAAATAGCGACATGCAGTGAGAATTATATGACTGGAGGTAAGAAGTATATTGTATAACTAGCAAAGAACAGACCTGTCCATCATTCAGATATGCTTTATACACACAACCAAATCCACCTCGGCCCAAATGAAAATCGAGGCTGAAGTTTTGGTAGCATCAACAAGCTCACGCAAAGTGAAGATCGTTGCTTCATGATGTCTGCCATTACTTTCGATTCTTTCCATATGTCTGGATTCAGTATTCAGTGGGACACTTTCTGATGACTCTGAAAAGTACATTGTTAACAATCAATTTAATAGAAGGAAATAAACATCCACATTAACGCTATAATGCTCCTGAAAAAGAAAAGGAAGCTGGAAAAGAGAGAGAACTAGAATAGTAGAACATGAGTATATTTTTTACTGTTATTCCCAGGCGTTGTCATACTCTTCGTTGTATTACTGTTCATCTCCTTCATAATTTTGGTTTCCATTTCACTAATCATGTTTCATTTTCTGTTTCCTTGATAAACAAAAACATGCACGCTACCCCTGAATAAGCTTTTAACTGTTTAATTTATCTCAAACAAAATCCTAAGTGCTAGAAGAATTGAAATTCCCCAAGAAACTAAAGTTGTACTCGTTACTGAAATCTCTGACGGGTTGACCATAACACATCTCGTTTGCGAAATATCAACCCTCCAGCTCTGGACCAGTCACCAGCCCCGATGGAGAATTGTTAGGATCAGGAGTTGAAGAAAGTCGATTATTTTCCCTTCCGCGAGAACAAGACACTGATAAACCAACACCAAGAAACGAGCATTTCTAGCCTGATTTAGGTAAGCACAGAGGGGTTACGTCATCACCTGAGGTGCCTCCGTGGTCGATTCTGCTGGACTCCTCCTCGTCGTCCCCATCGTGCTCCTTCGCCACCACCTCCTCCTCAGGGCACCGGAACAGGCACGAGAAGAGGCCCATCTCATAATCCGGCCTCAGCAACTCCAACAAGAGGACTGAAATCAAGACGACGGAATCACAAATCCCCAACCCCTAGCCGCCCCAGGGGGGACTTTAGGTCGCCGGGATAGCAAAGATCGCCTCAGCAGCCAGGAAAATCGGTCAATTGTTCTTCTTTTGGGAACTGATCAATTGTTTCTTGGACCCGTCTAGAAACGGACAGAAGAAGAAGAAGGAAGGAAGAGAATCGATAGATGGATAGGAGCACGCAGCCAAAGTCTCCTCCCACAAACGAAAAAGACAAATCAGTGGGTGGGTCAGTGTCGATGGCCGATGGGGGATGTCGGGAAGCTACTAATTCTCCCTGGTAGATCTCAAAAAAAAAAAAAAACTAATTCTTCCTGGTTAATTTAATTGGTACTCGATTAAGGGGTTTAATTTAGATGGAAATTAGTACAAAAGAAATTCGGTTTTGCTAGTCATCAGCCACCTGATTTTTCCTTATGTCTCGATCGATGCTCTGAGTCGTTCGATTTGTCCTCGTGATTCGTGTTGGGCTGCTGTTAAGGGAGAAGGGAGGAAAGAAAAATGAAAATAACCGGGCATTCCACGACTTGAACCTACCCCTACTATTTCCTAGAGCTAGCGTACAAACAGAGGGTTGGGAGAATTGATTGTTAAAAACAACCTAGTTAGTTTATTTGTTCTTTCTGTTGTAGTCTTTCTGTTGTAGTATTTTTCTCCTAAGATGTTTCCTCTCACGTTTATATTTTTTATTGCACGTTGTCATTATTTATTTCTCTTTATTTATTTTTACCCTTTTCATTTTATTTCATGTCACACTCATCTCATGTTTGTTTATTGTGTTTCATACAGATGTCTTTCTTAATATTCATCGTCATTTATTGTAATTTCTACCATGAGTTTCAATTGGCCTTCTCATATTATTTTAGTATGACTATAATTTTTTATGAAATACGATTTTCATTGGTGGTAGTTCTATCTACTATAGTTTATATAATTTTATGGGTTGCCCTTTCTTGTGCACTAGAGTTGTTTTTTTCTTTCTAGTGCATCACCACCTGTTTTTAATATGAGTTGTACTTTTTTCAAAAATGTGCAATTCCAACCTGTTTTGAAGAGGAGTTGCACTTTTCTCGACAAATGTGCAACTCCAAACGGTTTTGGGTATGAGATAAACTTTTCTCAACAAATGTTTAATTATGACCAGTTTCGATACGAGTTACACTTTTTATCAAGAAACGTGGAAATAGAATTCAGATTTGCACAACTAAACTAACTAGCTGCATGTTTCTTTGAGATTTGTGCAACTGGTTTAGCTAAGTTGCACATTTCTGTCATATTTAGGCTACTAATTAACTAGTTGCATAATTCTTTGAGATTTGTGCAACTGATTTATTTAGTTGCACATTTCTGTCAGATTTGTATTTCTCTAACTAAACTAACCGGTTGCACATTTCTTCGACATTTGTGCAACTGGTTAGCTTAGCTACATATTATTTGAGTTTTGTGCGGCTAACTAACCGTTTAGTTGCATATTTCTACCAGATTTGGATTTTTGTAACTAAGCTAACCGGTTACACATTTCTTCGAGATTTGTGCAATTGGTTAGCTTAGTTGCATATTCATCTCAGTTTTGTGCAACTAACTAGCTAGTTTCACATTTCTTTGAGATTTGTGTAACTGGTTATTACATGCACATTTGTCTCTGGATTTGCGTAACTAAACTAACCGGTTGCACATTTCAATAAGATTTAGATTTGTGTTAGATTTAGATTTCAGCAACTAAACTAACCGGTTGCATATTTTTTCGATAGTTGTGCAACTGGTTAGCTTAGTTATATATTTAACTCAGCTTTGTGTAACTAACTAACCAGTTGCACATTTCTTCAAGATTTGTGCAACTGGTTAACTATTACATGCATATTTTTTTTAGGATTTGCGTAACTGAACTAACCAGTTGTACATTTCATTAAGATTTATGCAACTGGTTAGCTAAGTTGCATATTTTTGTAAGATATAAATATTTGCAACTAAACTAACCGGTTGCACATTTCTTCGACATTTGTGCAACTGGTTACCTTAATTCGATGCATATTTATCTTAATTTTGTGCAACTAACTAACCAGTTACACAATTCTGTGAGATTTATTGGATGTCTTTGTTATTTTTGAATCCACTTTTCACAACACCATAGTTGCACTTTTTATTGCCTATTCTTTCAATTTTAAATATGCACATCTTATTCAACAAATGCAAGAAGCCGACATGCATTTTTCATCGACAAATCATTTATCATGTGCGTACAGAGCAGCAGCAATAGCTGGCTAGTAAGGAACCTGGACTGTTGCTAGCTACCTCGCCTCCTCATGCTCTGAATTAAAAATGATGCTAAAACATGTTGTTAAGCATGGCAGTCAACTAGCTATCCAACAAGCACAATGGCATGCACATACGTACAGCGTCGACTGAGACGTAACAAGTTCTCAGGCGACTGCGACATAGTCACACCCTAGATGGAAATTACATTAGCGCACCCGGAGAAGCTTTTTATTTGTGTTTTGCTCATTTAATAAACAACTTTTTCTTTGTTAAGATGCCACATCTGTGGGTTTTTTCGACATGGCTGCTTGGTGTTCTTTTTTGCACATAAACCCTAAAGTTATATGAAATCCAAATGAGCTTTCGAGATATTTTTTTGCATCCAAGACCCGAATGATTAAGAAAACGAGAGACATAACCTTAGTCAACACGTGGATAGTCATCGAAATGGACATCTCGAACTGCCATGTCAACACCAGTCACCAACCAAGCATCCGCCCAAACTCCTCATTTCTAACCTCCGAGAGTTCATGCTTCGGGCTAAGGATGGGATTTGATTAACCTTTTTTTTTGTGTGTTTCAGACTCGAACCTATTGAACCATTTTGTGTGAAGGTGCAAAATGGGTTAACCGTTAGATTATTACGGTTAGAGATGGTTAACCGTTGGTTACTAAGGTTCGGACCACTTTTGCCATTATACCACAATGGCAAATATTCACAAAGTTCCTAGTTCGGGCATGACCGCCACCTAAGATGCTGACTGAAGAAAAGGACAATGCACTTATACTTCAATGCTTATTTTATTTAGATTTACTTAAGATGTTGGTGTCTCATATTTGACCTAAATTTTGAGATGAATAATTTTTACCTTCTCAAAGAGGATAAGATTATAGGTAATGGGTCATCAGGCTTACTTGTCCAAACACTCACCATTGATTACGACATAAAATTATTATGGAGCAAAACACAAAAGAGAGTTGTATTTAATTTGTACACATCTCATAAATAAAAATAGTATATCATGGGACTTTTGTGAACACGCATGCTACAACAGGACATAACTCTTGCCTCTTTGATTTGCATGATTTTAGAAAATGTGTAAATTTATAGAACGTAGTGCTATACTATGCATTTTGAGTATAGGATATCACATGATTTTGCATCAAAAAGTGTTTGATTACACAACGAAGAAACAAAATCTTCGTAAAAGGTTAAAAGGCCCCAAAAAAATATGAACTACGATCATTCGAGGTTCAACTGGAAAACTCATTAAAATTATTTAGATCACCGAGAAAACACTTAAGGCATCTACAATACAAGGTACTTACGAAAATAAAGCACCCACCTTGTACAAATAAGCACAAATCTTTAAGAAGAACAAGTTTATTTTTGCTAAAAAATTGGTTTTCACCTTGCATTATATATGTCTTAGAGAGGATCATGAGATTTAAAGCACTCGTGGCGTCGTGGGTGTAGACTTCCCAATTTCCCAAATACAAACGGGTGACCACAATAGTTCACATCACGTTGCTCTTTCAGAGGCTTAGCTGGTCAAAAGAAAGTGCGATCTACCTGCATCGTAGTTTGATGGTGGTGTGTTTGGCATGGCCGCATGCAAGAGTTGAAAAGTCATCCCTTTATTTTGAACATTCAAAAATAGTATTGTTGATGTTTCAAAAAAAATTTGTGAAAAATATGTAAGAATAGACAATCATGTATACTTTGAAAGTGCAAAGTCTCGGTCTGAAATATTTCATATTCTACGCAGAGGCCGCCCCCAGAGGCCGCCGGCGAGCAAAGGCTGCGCGGCGTCGGTGAAGGGGGGCGGCGGGGCTTCGCTCCTCGCGGCTTCTGCTCGGTGGATCTAGAGGTAGGCCACCTCTGAAGCCCGCTGCCGCCACCCACCCTCGCCTCCCCTCCTCGTGGCTTTCTGCTCGGTGTCTATCTGCGCCGCCGTTCCGCTGTGGCCGCGGGTGCAGCTGCTGTGCTGGCGCGGGTTTCTCCGGGGACCGATCTGGGCCTGGCGGGCTGCCCCGCCGCGCGTCGGTGGTGTGGCCTTGTTGGCCGGTGTTGTGCCCCTCGGTGGTTGCGAGGGTCGATGCCTACCTCTTGGCCATCAACCTGTAGCGGGGTGCCGCTGGGGTTGGCTGGTGCCGTGGTTTCGCAGATGGCGGCCATGGCGGCGACGTGCTCCCTAAGAGGGGGGCCGTCGTGGCTGGGTGGTGAGCCCCCTCTGTCTCCCCATCAGTGTCGGAGGACGTTGTTCCTTCTGTACTGGTGTGCTCATGGTTCTGCAGATGGCGGCCAGGGGTGCGGTCTTCTCTCCGATGCGAGACGAGCCGTGGCAGTGGTGGTAGCTTCTCCTTGCCGGTTGCTAGGCCCTCGCGTCGGATCCTTGTCGAAGCCCTATGGCGTGTATGGCATGGGTGGTCTTCGCGCGTGCTCTCGGCTAGCCCACCCTTCGGGTTGGAGTTGCCCTCGATGGTGCTACGCCTTTTGACTACGGCGACGACCCCCACGTGCGGTGAGAGGGTCTCTGACGCCCTTCAACTTCAGCTGGCAACACACAGGCGTCGTGGCGTTGTCTCTGTCGCGTGCGAACTTTCGGACACGCCCCCGACACAGGTGGTGTCGGCGCGCTGTGTGGCCTCGGATGCGTGTTGGTGTTCGACTACGTCGATGGTGCAGTGTCGTGGCTGGGTCTCAGCCGCCATGTCCTGTGGACTCCCCTTGTGATTGTTGTGCTTGGGTCGTGATGAGCTTTTCATCAATCAATTGTCTCTGAGGAGTGCCCGTTTCTTGTGTGTTGTTGGTGTGTGTTTTTTCTTTTATTTCTATTCTCTTGTATCCCATTGCGAACTCTGGTTCATTTAAACCTATCTTGTAGAGGCTGTAAAGTTTCATAGGCAACATTTTTGTTGAGTAATAAAGTTCAGGCTGGCTCTATGAGCCCGCCGTAATCATGCTAAAAAAAAACAATGCAACTTCAAATCTTGTCTGATTTTACTTTTTTGTTCAACCCATAATATAACGTATTTTATATTACATAATTTCCTACATATACATACATTTTTAGAAATTTTAATACTATGAAATATGATTTTTGAATTTTATAAAAATAAAGGGCTCCAGCTATCTTGGGTCCTAATAGCATGAGTAGTAATTTTGGGAATTCCAAAATACCCTCATTTTAACCTAACTCTTTTTTTTGGGAATTCCAAAAATACCCTCATTTAAACCTAACTCTCTTCTCCCCTGCCCCTCAAGGCCTCAACTCTCTCGCGCGGCCGCGCACCCCGAGTCCCCGACCGTGCCTGCTCAGCCGCCGCCCCTTCCACTCTCCAGCCCTGCCCCGCGGCCCTCCCGTGCTCACCCGCCGCGGTACTGGCCAGTTTGCCGTAGCGCCCCGCCCTCGGCTCGCAACCACGCCCCTGCCCATCTCGCCCGCCGCGGTACTGACAAGCTCGTCCGTGGCGCCACTCTCGCCTCGGCCGCCGACCAGCACCACTCACCTGGGTCGGCCACACTCCTCTGATCGGTTCCCCGCCACGTAGACTTCAACCGTGTGTATGCTTCTTCCCCTATTTCCGATGTTCTGTGTAGTATTGTTCATTGGCGAACTTGTAGCAGATTTAGAGGAGATGAGAGAAGAGCACTTCAGTCTCTCTTTAGCGTCTAGTGGTATTTTGGCATCGAAAGTTAGATTTATTATGGTATTTTGGGTTTTTTTGTGTGGTATATTCGAATTCTCGGTTTCAATTTGTGGTATTGTGGCAATTTTCTGTTGGTTTTAGTGGCTAGAACTTTTACTCATGCAGCGATTAATAGACCTATAATCTAATTGACTTTCTCAACTTTTGTGTTTGTATCTAGACCCGCTGCTGCATCATGTCTTCGGAGGAGCTGAGAGATTTGTCTGTTGGTTCGCCAGCCCCGACGGCCAGTCAAATCGATTCGTCGGTTGAACCGTCGCCTGAGGGGGGCACGCAGGTCACTTGCTTCACGGAGGACCTGCTAGGCGTCACACTACATTTTCAGATCATAAGGCTCTCTAAACAGGTACGGACGAGATCTCATTTGTAACTTTTTGCCAAGATACTCGCAAGTCACAACGTCTAATGACTCATTGACTCCCAAGAAAACTAGAGTGGTGTTTGGTGGCGACTTTTGTCTACAGTTGTAGGGTTGTTCGGTCGTGCTGATTAAAAACTGCATTGTTTGTGTCAAGCTCATAAATATTGGCTAACTCAAGCATTGTATGGTTTGTGTCCTCACTTTCGGACTTTGGCCTTGGACCAAATTTTGCATCAAAATATCACTCAAGAAAAGACATCTGGAATAGGATTTGTACAACACATATGGAACTAGTATATGTTTGTAAATTACCTCCCCAACTTTCTAGAACATGGCACAACGTTTCCGGATTTCTGTTTGTTGTCATTTGTCACTAGCTATGTGCTTCCTTCCGGGAATATTTATTACTCCCCCGGTTCATTAATGTAAGACACATTTTATTTTAGTATGTATGTTCACTCATTTTAGTATGTATTGAAATAGCTGAAAGGTCTTACATTAGTGAACAGAGGGAGTACTGGAATTGTGTTTTTCTCCCTGGAACAATTCTTTCACGGTCTTGGCGCTAACAAAAAAGTTGAAGGAAAAGTAGCACAGGAAAATTGACAACTAGTAGTAAACTAACCAGATAAGGATGGGCATGTCATTGATTAAATGTCCTAATCGTACTTAGCTCCAGGTTTAGTAAGCTCCCATGGCTTTAAAATGTGTCTTTACTACCATAGTTTTACTTCATGTGATGTCAGTCGGTGTCAACTGATGAGACTAATGATTAGGAATCTTTCCTGATTAGATGTCAGATTAGGAATTTACATGCTAGAACTATATTTCGACCTGTCTTCAGCACTTTGCTGTTTTTCTTACTAATATGATGAAGATGGGTCAATCGCAGCAGAAATAGTAGTACCTAAGCGGCGTACCATACTTGATCCAGTATTATCAGATGTTCCTCCAAGTACAGATGTGACACTCCATCACCCTGCACCGAACATGAAGTGCACATGGTGCAGTGGTCAGTCTCAATAGAATTGCCAGTTCTTAAGGACATACAGATTGTGTTACTGGACGAGTGATCCTAAGCTATGGCGGCTGCGGATAGGAACTTTAGATGTCAGAGCACGAGATAGGTAGGAGGGTACCGGACGTGCCCAGGTGTATTTTCGCTCCAGCGGCAGCCTGGTAGAGCGGAGGAAGAAGAAAAGCGCTGGAGAAAGGTGGAAGGAGTAGGTGGGCTAGAGGCGGGTTTTGGTTTGATGACCCATTGACTACCAATCAAACTAGAGTTGTGTTAACTCTAAAATCTAAGTGGTGTTTGGTGACCACTTTTGTCTACAGTTTTTTCAAGTTCTTTGTGCCGTTGAAAAACAGCATTGTTTGTGTCGAGCTCATGAAAATTGGCTAACTCATACATTGTCCGGTTTGTGTCCCCAATTCCTCACTTCCGGACTTTGGCCTTGGACTAAATTTTGCGTCAAAATTTCATTCAAGCAAAGACGTCTGGAGTAGGATTTGTACAAGACATGTGGAACTAATAATCTTGTAGCTTTATGAGGACAATATAGAAATCTCCGTGTTCAGTTTCAGTTAGTAAAGCAAGTAATTTTGAATATGAAGTTCTTAACTTGTCTTGCTCGTTTGTTATAACGTTATTACATGAAGCATGCTAGTTTAAGAGTTTGTCATTATCTCCACCGAGTTAAGCTTCAGATAGTTTCGAACTTACGATTAATTATGTGAGAAAGGCCTATGACACAAATTCCATTTCTACACAAAACTTGGAATATGATGATGTTCCCTATGTTAGGCATATTTTGATTGAACATTTCGTTTTGCACCCATATTTATTCACATTGTTATATAATCTCCATTCTGTACAGATCTATGCATGGATAGGATGCAACTCCGCAAAGTTTGGCCATTTATATGCTGCTGCAAGCACTCGTCCGGTAACAAGCAATCATTATGTCCTTAAGAACTGGCAATTCTGCTGAGACTGATCACTGCACCAATGTGCACTTAATGTTCGTTGCAGGGTGATGGAGTGAGTGTCACATCTGTACTTGGAGGAACATCTGATAATACTGGATCAAGCATGGCCCGTCGCTTAGGTACACTACTATTTCTGCTGCAATTGGCCCATCTCCATCTCATATTATAGTAAGAAAAACAGCAAAGCTTATCGTCACCTCATGTTTCAGTGCTGAAGACAGGTCTAATATAGTTCTAGCATGTAACATTCCTAAAGACAGCCCCATGCTCGAGGTACTAACTGACTCGTCTTTGTGTTAGAATTGGCTAAGTTTGTATCTGAATCTGATAGGATGTTTTTCAGGCCGCTGCGGAGAGGAAGCTTGTAGAGAAGCTGAGAAGTTTAGGCTATATCAGATCCAAACCGGCAGAGGCTAACACGTCCATAACATGCTGATGGATACTTGTGGGCTGTCAAGTAACTGGTTGAGAAAGTCAGCATGCTTTGTGATCTTGTCATGCTTGGTTTAGTTGACTGGACACTACACTTATGTGTTCGAAACACTTTTTTTTTTTTTTTTTTGAGAAAGAAACCTGCGTATATTCAACATAACACGAAACCACAACAGATTACAGACACAGGCCAGCATAGCCGGAACAGAGCAACCCACACAACAGCAAAAAAACTGATCTTCCGCGAGGCCCGCCGCCACTCCCGATCACCAGCAACGCCAGGAGAGGAACGGAGAGCAGGCCACCAACAAACCAGAAAGGGAGAGCATCTCCACGCCTTTGAAGAACTAGAGCCACCCGCCGACGAACGCCGGGATCTAAGACGATGAACGAACCTCGGCCTTGATGCTCTCAACCTTGATCCAGCTCCAGGCGCCGAAGATCGACCACTGTCGCCGAATCTACCACCTTCAGACCTTCTCCCCTGCGTAGGAAGCAGTTCCGAGCTGAAGAAACACCAGATCGATACCCCCACCCGGCGAGGGAGAGGAGGATTTGGTGCCGCCCCACCTGCAAAGCAAGATTCCCAGGTTCCACGGCGAGGTTGGAGCTATCCACGCCGTCGCGGAGCAAGAACCAGGAAACAAAAGCTCCACCGCATGGCCGCCGCCTCCGGCACGACGACCACGCACGGAGACAACACAGACCAACGGATCCACAGATCCGTGGCCACCAGCGGACGCGCGCACCGCGGCGAGGTCCCGAAGAACACCGACGCAGCGAGATCTCACTGGATCCACGGATCCAGGAGCACAAAACACCGCCATGAGCTCGCCGGCACCAATCCAGAGACCGCTACCGGAACGGGAGGCCGAGCTCAAGCGGACAGCACCGACGCGGCGCCGTCGCCCCCCACACGGCACCTCACAAACCCACACTCCAACCCTATATACACGCCTACGAAGCACCACGGTCCCTCCCCCCTCACACCGCCGCCGGAGCGAACGGCGGAGGGGAGGGGGACCGACAGGTTCGCCGGCGGCCGCGGGGGGAGACAAAGACGACTCCGGATTCGCCTCTCTCTACTGTAGCAAAGGGAGGGGAACGAGAGCCGACCAGCTAGTGTGTTCGAAACACTTTGAGTGCCTAGTAAAGCACAGTGGGGCTTACTTGTGTAGGCATGATGGCCTGAATGTTTGCACGTGATTGGCAACTGATGCATGTTCGAAGAATTATCAAGCATGCCTGATGTGCTACTTAAATGCAGACTATTTCAGTGTCTGACCTTTGAATCCTGCAAGCATGTCTGATGTGATACTTTGCTGGTCTTGCTTTAGACTTTGATCTCTATGGAATTTGCTATGGTTCCATGGTCTTCTGTTTATTTTTGGATGAGGAAATTCCACGTAACACCATATGTTGGGGCAAAAGTTGCACAAAACCATAACCACGTTTTTTTTTTTGCACAAAACACCACTACTTGGGAGTAATGAGTTGCATAGATCACAAATCTTCTCATTAGCAGATCTGTCAACGAGTTAGACTACCTGGGCCCATTAGCAGTACACGTGTCATCCATCGAACGAATCGGTAGGCTACTGATCGTATCGTCTGCCCCCAGTCTTGACCGCAGAAGCCGCCGCCGGCGTTGGTGCTCAGCTCGGTGCATGTGTTCCTGCTCTCCGTGGTGACCTTTGGCGCCCGCGCCGTCGGTGTTCTGCTTTCCTCCTCTACCGCCTCCCTCGCGCCGCCGTCGCCGTCTTCAGTCGGACGCATCTCCCTCCTCCCCAAGCGCCGGATCCTGATCTCTGATCCCCGGTGAGTCTTTCGCGTGCATATTGCACCAGCTTCCCATGGGAGGGGGAAAAGCCGCACCATCTGTGGTCATCCCGGACTGGAGATGAGCCGTCGTGGCCTCGACGACCGTGCGGAGCGGCCGGAGAGGGATGCTGTGGCCTCGACAAGACCGGCGTGTCCTTGCTGGCGAGGACGGCAGCACGCCACGGCCGCGCACGAGCCGCCGGTCGCCGCAACACTGCCGCTCCCTGACCATGGCGATTCTCAATGTCCCCCTCAGGGCCGACGAGCCTGCAGCAAGACGTACCATACGCACGTCGGCAGGAGCTACATGGTCAACACGGAGTTGTCGCCACCTCGAGCCGGACTTGTCGTCGCCGAGCGGGCGGCTAGCACTAGCAGGAGCTCCGACGCGCCGGCGGACAGGCTGAGCGGCAACGAGTGTTGGCTTTCGTCGAGCACGACGCTGCTCAAGCGCACCTTCCTCTGTTCGTGTCTGTTGGACTAGTCTAGGATCAGGTCAATTCCACTACGGATGCCACGTATGTGCTGGCTGTGGGCCCAACTAGCCTAATTTATTGTCAGATCTGCTAATAAGAAGATTTGGGTTCCATGCAACTCATTACCCCAAATAGTGGTGTTTTATGTAAAAAACAAATGTGATTGTAGTTTCGGCTTAAGGATCCCCGTTATTTCACTGTAATTGCACATGCTTCAGGTCTATTGAATGAATTATTAACATGTATTTGATGCAATTTTCTCTCTCTTTACCCAAGATGCTTTAGTTAGAGATTACATGATTGTAGAATGCCACTTAATATGGATGTATATGGCGGAAACCATAAATGGAGGCCGAGCTCCAGAGAGCCTATATTAAAATCATTTTAAGTTTTAAAAAAATCTAAAAAAAAATCCTGATTGGCTCAATCGTGATGCATCCTACCAACGTGTAAATGTCAACTCAAAATAATTCGTTCTAGCTTACACAAAAATGACAAAATCTGACAGATTTGAGAGAGTTAAAATTTTGCAATGTTCACTACTCTCAATTATCAGATTTTATCATTTTTGTACAGCCCAAACTACAAGGTATTTCTAGTTAAAATTTCACGGTAGATCACAACATTGTCTATGTCCAAAATTTGTTTCAGATTTTTTTAAAACTTTAAATATTTTTTTATTTATTTTTAATAAATAAAGAGATCCTTAGACCTTGCGGCCTCCATCTGTCCACACTCTTGTGTATGGCCATTTCTCACTCAAATCTTCCTTGATCACTGCGTATGGTGTGCTAATTCGATGTACTGAGATTGATCAGAGCGTAAACTTACACTCCTGTTTGTAAAAGATAAGGAAAATACTGTAGCCATCCTTAGTAAAAAAATGGGAATGATTTTTAAGAAATCTGCTACAGTAGTAGAGTTCAACTAAAATGTCAACACGATCAGCAGACGACGGGCTATTCATTCCAAGTTTTCAAGGTACTAGCAGAATGCCCGTGCGTTGCCACGGAATAACATTGTATCTCATGTATGTACCCGGATTTCTGATGCTACTCAATCATTCATGGTTAAATTGCTGCTCCCAAGTTGATGGGGACATAAATTTCTTAATAAATTGTAGCACTGATTTTTTTATATATCTTCCCTGATGAACATGTATTTTTCTTAGATCTTAGCTTTTAGGACTGCAGACCAAACTCTCCAATACTGTGACACTGGTGATATCCTTCATTTTCTTCGTTCCAAAACATTTACTCAGTTTGATAAGTGCTTCACAAATACATCTTTTAAAACAGAACAGGTTTGGTCATTTATTTATCCCTCATCTCAACCAAAGCTAACATGAGCACACATGCTATCAGCTATGTTTGAACTTTCCCTATGCATTCTGAAGCAGGCAATCTTATGCAACAAGCTTAATTGTTAAGGGGTAGAGTGCGTGCTTGAATTTGCAGTGAAGGACCAAGGGACACTTCAATTCCTCAACACTGAGAAAATGCAAACATAATACACACCGGATTTTTATCACACCAAGGGATAGACTAAATTCCTAACCCTAGGTACATAGATGTAAATTGTACATTATTGATTATATCAATCAGGAAAGTAAGGAACAATGAATAATCTAATTGTAGCTGCCCTAGGACACATTTGATCTGTTGCTATGTTTTGCCAAAATTTTGAGCCACAAGTCACAATTTTGTGGTGAGCAAAGTTGCTGGCCATGGTCTGAGTGTGACAAGAGTTGGCAAGAAATTATATCTATGATTAGGGGTGCAGTGCTACGAAAGTGTGGTCTGCGGTAAGTTTGCGATAAAATGAATGTGTTGGCCTAATAAGTAAAGCCTCACTAACTCATGCGCCCATTAATCAACCCAGTACCCTAGCATCATACATATAACCAGGAGCCTAGGACTCGCCAGACATATGGTACACGTCATAAGATTGGGGCCTGGTTAGCTGACAATAATGGCGTATGAACTATATCCTTTGGTAACTTAAGAGAAAATAGTATCGCCAATATTAACCATAAAGTGTCAGTGTAGTGGGACTCTGATCCAATGTCATGACACCGCTGATCACGGAATAAAATGTCTGGTATGCAAATATATACTGTATGAGCTAAAGAAGAAGAAATAAGTCAGAATATCACTTAATATTTTAGGGATCCAATCAACATCAAGTAATTTTTTAGTACAATCACTGTTTGAGCTAATGATAATATCAATGCCAAATAAAA
Source organism: Puccinellia tenuiflora (assembly GCA_012064385.1). Lineage (NCBI taxonomy): Eukaryota > Viridiplantae > Streptophyta > Magnoliopsida > Poales > Poaceae > Puccinellia > Puccinellia tenuiflora. The sequence continues at coordinate 499,488 of QRDG01002125.1, forward strand.
GGCCAAAGCACACAGCGGGAGTGGTTGATACTGCAGCAAGATATGCATATTCTGTGGTCATGTTCGTTTCTCCAAGTGTAGACGGCGAGGCTGCAAGCACGCTGACCGCTCCGCCGCTACAACCTGACAGCGATTCAGAAGGAACCGTACCTAGAGCCACCAAGGCCAACAATGGCAAATATGTCGTCTCGGTGATGGCGAGCGGAGGTTGGACAGGACCGGCAGGCGGCAGCGTACATTTGGCCACGCGCTGCGCCAAGATTTCTCACCACCACCTTCCCTCTTCATCGTCGCCGCTCTTCTGCAAAGATCCCACCAGCGCCTTGGCGACAGTCCGCAGGTGCAGGCCGTGGCTAGCGGCGCTCGGAGGAGGCCGCGGGATGCAGGCGTCGGCTGCAGGGAGCTCCAACCCCTCCTCTCCGGAATAGAACGGGACCTAAACGGCGCCGGCATCCTCTTCCCTCGGACTGGCTCGAGACGCCATGGCCGCCTTCTCCCGTCGAGAGAGGAGAGAGGGGATCGGGTGGAGGCGAGAATATCAGGTCGAGGGGTTAAAGTGCAACTTTTTCGATTTCTTAGACTGCGGATTTATTTCCCTATATTTGGAAGGGCTAAAATGAAAAACGGCGAAGACAAGGGCGACGTACGTCCGGTCGTTTTTCAATTTAATACTACCTCCGTCCCAAAAAGGATGTCATTTCTTTATCCAAATTTGAATATATCTAACTACTAAATAGTGTCTAGATACATTCAACTTTAGATAAATAAATGACATCCTTTTTGAGACGGAGGGAGTAGTATAGATTCTGCCAACCAAAACAATATTGTCCTCTCTGGCATGGTTTTACTCCGTCGTTTTCTCTAGTTTAGCAAACTATATCGATAGCTTCATACCTAAATGATATACGATTCATAAAAACTACACTATCTTACACGTCCTCCTCATCGGAGAAATAAACTCCGCGCATGAGCCGTCTACCTCGTGTTTGTTGGCGGCGGGGAACATCTTGTCCTCGTCGGAGGAGATGCTCCATGAGTCCAAGCAGTAATCCTCGATGGAACTGAGGATGATGCGGTTCTTTGCGACTAGGCTGGGTTGCCGACGAGCATGGCGATGACGGCTCGATCCGCGGGGCCACCATGTGCTCCGCCTCCAAGTACGAGAGGTGCTCCGTCTTCATGGCGAGACGGAATTACTCGCGCTCTTCCACCATTGGCATGGCCGCTCAGACGCCGCAGTCACCGGAGGATGCGTCCCGGCTAAGCCCGTGCCGCGGACGGCGGCGGTGGGGTTAGCTCCTCGCGAGGCGGCTGCACCTCGAGAAGATTCAGCAGATGGCGGCCTCATTAGCTTCGGCCTCTCTCAACGGCGCGGCGGCTCAGGCGGCGGGTCCCCACTCTCCTACGAACGGCAGCGCGCGGTGGCTTCTGGCGGAGCGGGTGGTCACAGGCGCGACGGCATCCTCTCGGCCACTCGGCTCCGGCCCCGTGCGGAGGCTCTGCTACTTCTCCTCTACAGCTTCTCCTCACGGCGGCGACTTCGGCCGTCTCCGGCCTCTTCGAAGCAGGGCAACGTCTGGTGAGACCAAAGATGGCATGGGGGATGGGGGCCTCGGCATCGACTTCGGTTGGCGGTGAGGAAGGTGGACAACGGCGAGGATTCCGGTGTCTGCGCTTCGATCTACGGTGCGGCTTGTTCTAGCTGCGGCTCGGTGTTGCACCGACGTGTTCGGCCTGGAGGTGCGGAGCTGGTTTCGGCATGGTTGATGGTCGGCGGGCTTCGACGCGCATGGTGGAGGTTTGTGGGAGGTTGCAGGTTGTTGAGATTCTCCGGGAGAAATCCTTGCTCCGGTTATTGTCGGGGGTTAACCCCCTGGTATACCAAAGTCCACGACTCGACAAAAGAACAAGAGAAGCAAACCATGAAAATCAAGCAGACGGTCGGCAGGCTGTTGGCTGCGTTGAGTCTGTAGGCAGCTGGCTATCCCAGTCCGGCTGCAGGCCAGGCTGCAGGCTGCCCCAGTCCGGCTACAGGCTGCAGGCTGCAGGTTGCAGTCTGCCCCAGTCCGGCTGCAGGCTGCAGGCTGCAGGTTGCAGTCTGCCCCAGTCCGGCTGCAGGCTGCAGGCTGCTCTAGTCCGGCTGCGCCTGGCTGGCCACATCTGGCTGGCATCCCATGTGCGTGAGTAGTACTAGCTGGGCCCTGTCGGCCACCCCTTTGTCCCCTGGGGATCCCCTTTATAAGGTGCACCAGGGAGCCCTTGAGAGGCAGCTGGGAAGGGAAATGAAACCCTAGATAGATATTTTGGGAGGTGGAGGCTCTCCTAATCCCCACCGACCCCTTCTTTCTCCTCTAGCTAGAGAGAGAAAGACAGCTCAAGGAGCAACCATGTAGCCCGAGATCTATACCATGATATACATCAGACATGCAGGAGTAGGGGTTTTACCTCACCATGAGGGCCCCGAACCTGGGTACATCGCGTGTTCTTATCGTGCTTGTTACCCAATCCCGCCGGAATGCCATCGCCGCCTTGTCCCACAAACTTTCCCATCCCTGATGGGTATGGCGTGCTAACCACCACGACATTTGGCGCCCACCATGGGGCTAGCGGCGAGCGGATCCCGTTCTTGGCGGGACCCCTCTTCATCGACTCACCGCCGCGGCGCCAACCATCTTCTCGAGGAAGCTCGGAGGCTGGGCGTCACCGTGGATCCCACTCTCGCATCTGCGTCGTCCCCTTCCGGATGCGCATACTCGCGCGCTCGTCGCTGCGGTCGGCCTCCGTTCGATCCGGGCCTCTCCTCCATGCAAAGCAGCAGCAGAGCGATACCATCCACGCCACCTGCGCGTGAAGCAGCAAGATCGACTCCAAGATCGTCTTCCCCGTGCGAGTTCACCGTCTGCGCCTCCTCGCGACCAAGCTCTCCTTCAAGCGAGCCTCGCCTCCACGACCGCGTCTGCCGTCGTCGTCCTCCCTCGCGGCTGGGCTGCCTCCTCCGTGCAAGCTCGCCATTCTCGACCTGCTGCACGAACTCCAACACCTCTGCTCCGCACTGCTTCGGCCTCCGTCGATGCCCGAGCTCCTCCCACGTCCATCGCCAAGCCCGCCAGCGCACCGACTCCGTTCCGCCCTGCCTCGACCGTCTCCGCGCGGCTCTGCTCCGTTCGCCTACACCCAAGCCGGGCTCCTCCGCGTCTGCGCCGGCTCTGCTCTCGTCGACCACGCGCGCATCCTCCAGCTCCGCTCCGGTCACCTACGCTCCCGCGATAGGCCATCGTCGCCAGGCCGCCTCCGCCCATGCTGGCCAGCTCCTGCGCCGCGCCGGCCTTCGCCGGCGTCCGCGTCCACGCCAATCCTCCGCCTCCGGCCGCGGCCAGTCGCCTCCGGCTGCACCACACCTCTCCGCTCCGGTTGCGCCCGTCTCCCGCGCAGGATCCACCTCCGCGCCCGGCCGCCTCCGGCTCGTCGCGTCGGCTTCTGCCCCCGCCCGCGCGCCCGGCTGCCGGCTTCGCCCCGGTCGCTCCGGCTGCCCCTCCGTCGGCCGGCCACCTCCGCGCCCGGCCGCCTCCATCTCGTCGCGTCGGCTTCCGCCCCCGCCCGCTCACCTGGCTGCCGGCTTCGCCCCGGTCGCTCCGGCTGCCCCTCCGTCGGCCGGCCACTCGGGAGATCAGAGAAGAGAGGAACAGGCCGGCTAAAAAAAAGGAAAAGACGGGCCAGCTAAAAAATAAAAAGAAAGAAAGCCGGCCAGGCCGGCTGCTAAAATAAAAAAGAAGAATAAGAGTCAGCCGGCTGGGCAGGGCCGGCTCGACTTCATTTGGCTGCCAGGCCGACCGCGAGCAAAGCCGGCTGTCCCTGGCAGTTCGGCTTCCAGACTGCAACAATTCTTCTACGCTTACGAAAAAACAATAGAAACCGCAGATTTTGTACACTGAGATTTATTGACTAACTTCGTTTCTTGTGTGACCATTTTTGCATGAACCTGCCAAGGCCCTCCCGCTGGCGCTGCAGGACCTTGACAGCTTCGGGGGCTAGTGGATCCCCAAGCCGACCGGCTCCTACAGCTGGCAACCCTTTCGACCGGCTCCATCCGCAGCTGGATTCTCGGGGACTCGACATCACCCTCGCCCATACCACGAAGCTCAGGAACTCGACATCGTCATTGCCATCACTTCCAATTTAGAGCTCAGAAGCTCAATAGCCGCCAGCCGGCAGAAGACCAAAGACCTCCGGTCCAAGACACCCAGAGGCAAGCAGCCTCCAAACCGGCAAAAATCAGTCCCGGGGGCTGCACAGCCGCCAAGCCGGCTCCGTAGACCCGGACGATCAACCACCACCCCGAGTCACAGACTCGAGGGATGCGTGTCATCAAGACGTCAAAAATCATTCCCGGGGGCTGCGCAGCCGCCAAGCCGGCTCCGCAGACCCGGACGATCAAGTCATCACCCCGACTCACAAACTCGGGGGCTGCGCGTCATCAAGACGTCAAAAATCATTCCCGAGGGCTGCGCAGCTGCCAAGCCGGCTCCGTAGACCCGGACGATCAACTCATCACCCCGAGTCACGGACTCGGGGGCTGCGCGTCATCAAGATATCAAAAATTATTCCCGGGGGCTGTGCAGCCGCAGACCTGGACGACTTCAACACCCCGGCCAAGAGCCCGGGGGCTGCCACGCCGTCAGCCGGCAATCTTATTCCCGGGGGCTGCGCAAGCCGCCAAGCCGGCTCCGCAGACCCGGAGGACTTCATCACCCCGGCCAAGAGCCCGGGGGCTGCCACGCCATCAGCCGGCAATCTCATTCCCGGGAGCTGCGCAAGCCGCTAGCCGGCTCCGCAGACCCGGAGGACTTCATCACCCCGGCCAAGAGCCCGGGGACTGCCACGCCGTCAGCCGGCAATCTCATTCCCCGGGGCTGCGCAGCCGCAGACCCGAAGAACTTCGACACCCCGAGTCAAGAACTCGGTGGCCGCCACGCAATCCTAATCTCCAACCGGCACCACGGGCTGTCGACTCCAACTCCAAGTTCTGCAGTTGGCTTCAAATTCGTCTGGCTTGAAGGCTTCAAATTCATTCGGCTTCAAATTCATCCGGCTTCAATTTCAGCCGGCTTCAACTTCAAGACTTTTAATCCGGCTTCAAGGCTTTTCATCCGGCTCCATGGGCTGCCGACTCCAACTCCAAGTTCTGCAGTTGGCTTCAAATTCGTCCGGCTTGAAGGCTTCAAATTCATCCGGCTTCAATTTCATCCGGCTTCAACTTCAAGGCTTTTAATCTGGCTTTAAGGCTTTTCACCCGGCTCCATGGGCTGCCGACTCCAGCTCCAAGTTCTGCAGTTGGCTTCAAATTCGTCCGGCTTGAAGGCTTTAAATTCATCCGGCTTCAACTTCAAGGCTTTAATTTAATTCGACTTCAAGGCTTTAATTTAATCCAGCTTCAAGGCTTCAATTTCAGCCGGCTTCAAGGCTTCAAATTCATCTGGCTTTAACTCCATCCGGCTTCAACTTCATCCGGCTTGAAGGCTTCAAATTCGTCCGGCTTCAACTTAATCTGGCTTCAACTTCATCCGGCTTCAAGGCTTCATCTTCAGCCAGCTTCAACTTCAAGCATTCAACTTCATCCGGCTTCAAGGCTTCAATTTCAGCCGGCTTCAAGGCTTCAACTTCAGCCGGTTTCAACTTCATCCGGCTTCAAGGCTTCAACTTCAGCCGACTCTGGCTCCAGCTCCAGTTTCAGCCGGCTCCAGCTCCGACTTCAGCATTTTGACCACGACAATCAAGACAAGGGGAAGCTCGTGAAGCCTTCCCAGCAAGCAGCAAAGCCTCCACGCGCTCGGGGGCTAGTGTCGGGGGGATAACCCCCCGGTATACCAAAGTCCACGACTCGACAAAAGAACAAGAGAAGCAAACCACGAAGATCAAGCAGACGGTCGGCAGGCTGCTGGCTGCCTTGAGTCTGCAGGCTGCCCCAGTCCGGCTGTAGGCCAGGCTGCAGGTTGCAGGCTACCCCAGTCCGGCTGCAGGCTGCAGGCTACTCTAGTCTGGCTACGCCTGGCTGGCCACTTCAGGCTGGCATCCCATGTGCGTGAGTAGTATTAGCTGGGCCCTGTGGGCCACCCCTTTGTCCCCTGGGCATCCCCTTTATAAGGTGCACCAGGGAGCCCTTGAGAGGCAGCTGGGAAGGGAAAGGAAACCCTAGATAGATATTTTGGGAGGTGGAGGCTCTCCTAATCCCCACCGACCCCTTCTTCCTCCTCTAGCTAGAGAGAGAAAGACAGCTCAAGGAGCAACCATGTAGCCCGAGATCTATACCATGATATACATCAGACATGCAGGAGTAGGGGTTTTATCTCACCACGAGGGCCCCAAACCTGGGTACATCGCGTGTTCTTGCCGTGCTTGTTACCCAATCCCGCCGGAACGCCATCGCCGCCTTGTCCCACAAACTTTCCTATCCCTGATGGGTATGCCGTGCTAACTACCACGACATAAGGTGTCAAACACCTTGTGTGCGAGGCATGCGCGAGGGGGGTCCTGGACAAAGCTACTGTGCGTCGGGTGAGTCGACAAGCGTCGACGGCCGAAGAATAATAATCAGTGGCCGACACAGTTGCAACAGAGGAGGAGGTCAGACGATTGACGACGAAATGATCTGTCGACGGGTAGCCAAAACGAGAGCAATAAGAGATTCCAAACGACAGAGAAGCAACCATCGTTGTGTGAAAGTGTCGTCTAACTTTCTTTCGACGTCAAAAACGGTGCGGCGACGGTACGATCAGGACGGGAGAGGAGATAAGCACATCAGAGACGACATGGATCGTGATGCGAGTTCCCCAAAAAATAAAAATCGTCCGACGCCTCAATTGTGCTATTTGGGAAGGCTAGATGCTCAAAGATTTCCACATTTCCATTGGTGAGTTCACAACGTTGATGAGTATGATAATCTCTGGTTGCGTTCAGCCACACATTACAAATTGTGCATTATACCTAAGTCCGTACTATAATCTACTAGTCCATGTATCTTTTTTGCTTTACCCAAGGTGGAAGAGCCACGTACTAGCAGGACCCGAGTGCTAGGTGTCATGCCAAACCACAAATGGCACACCCTACACCGGCCATCGCCTTCCCCGAGGCATCCAAAGAAGAAAGAACTGTTGGGGCACTGTAACTAAACAACCAACAAAACCAATCCGACAGCGGAATCACCCGTCCCAGATTTCCCAGTCGTGCTCCCAGCAGTCCACCCTACCACCCATCCATCAGGCGAGGGGAAAGGGGAAAGCGGAAAGCGTAGAAAATAGTATCCGAAAGCGTCCGACGCGAACCGCGTGCTTTTCCTCGCCGGCGGGCGGCCAGGGGAGGCTACAAAATCATGTGGCCCGAGGGCGCGCCACGCAAGGCCCCCCGACGGAGACACGCGTCCACACGGGGGGCCGGCCAGAAGGAGGCCAAAGGGGGCGGGTGGGCCAAGGTGGCACGTGGGGCCCATGGCCACCACGGCAGCCCCAAGGCTGGCCGCACCCCCCTCCTCCTCTCTTTAGTCCCACATGGGGGAGCTAAGGAGGAGGGGTGCCCTCTTCCTCCTATATATATGGGTGCCACGTGGTGATTTTAATTAAGTAAAAAATTGGAGAAGATCCAATAAATCCCACGACACCTCCAGCCACCTCTCCACCTCTCTCGAACCCCGTGGCCCCAAGTAAGGGATGCGCACGAGAGGGAAATCTTCCCTGCAGCATGCTGTCGCGCTGTCGGAATTCCGCCAGAAGATCTACTTCCGCTACCTCAGTGGGATCGGGGGTACCGGGAGTCGTCGTCTTACACCGTACGTGTGTGAGTACTCGGAGGTGCCATTGCGGCACTAGTCGTCACGCCAGGATCGTCACGACCTTGAGGTCGTCTTCGGTTCGACTACGTCATCCACGTTCACTCTCGAACGTTAAGCGCTTTCGGTCTACAAGAGGTATGTCATCGGAACCGTCCCGTTACCGCATTACTAATAGATAGATCCTGGCTAGTTTTGGTGTTGCGTTAGATAGAAAAAATTTATTTTCCGTCTACGAACCCCATCAGTGGTATCAGAGCTGATCTATGCGTAGTATTGCTGGTACGGTTAGAACACATGTTGAATGTGGGCGTCGATACTATATTTGTTACCCTCTCACGTGCACTTGCTATGCTGTTGGATTGTTTGATGAAGCGGCCCAGACCGACCTTACGCATACTCTTATGCGAGACTGGTTCCACGATTAACATATGGCTTGCACCATATAAGTGGCTGGCGGGTGTCTGTCTCTCTAGCAATGGCGGTATGGCATTTTCAACGGAGGGCCCCGAAAGGGGTGTGATAGAGACAAATATCTTATCGGCGTTGTGGTTGAAGTTCGTAGGTAGAAGTGCGGTTCTCTTACGTAAGCCCATACAGCCACGTAAAACTTGCAAATAGATAAAGTAGAGGCGTCTAACTTTATTTTGTAGGGGGCGAGTGATATGATATGGTACGGTAAGTATTATGCGAAATATTTAGCCGTCATGGTGGAGGCCCCGTAGACCCGGCGCCGGAGCAAGATGGAGATCATGCCGGCGCGCCCCGATGGAGATCAAGGCGCGACACCATATCGTATCGCATTACATTTGATGTTAATTGTGTGCTTATATTGCTTGTATTAGATATACGACGGTAGTAATAGAAGTTAAATCTCTCATTGTAATATCAATTAAAAGTGTTCTCCCTTAGTATGCACCACCAAGAAAGTTCGCCATTGTGGAGGCAGGCCGTGACGATCGGGTGTCAAACACATTTGCGCTCGCATACGGTGGGTGTAAGCCATGTATGCACACGCAATATACTAAGGTTTAAATTGGGGAGCCTAGCATGTACAGACATGGCCTCGGAAACACAAACCATTGAAAGATCAAGCATGAGTGGCATGAATGTTGCTATCGACATTGTAATGTCCACCTTTGCAGTCATGCAGCCGGCCGTGACGATCGGGGGATGTATGGTGAATAAGGATCGTGTAATCATTAAGACCATTTTGAGAGATGATTGTCTTAGTGGAGTTATTTTACAATGCGATTATAATTGAACTCATATTATAAACTTTATTTTAAAATCGTCTTTGCAAAAATCCTTGTAGACAATGAATTTCGAGTTTCACCCGTTTTTCCGTTCTGAGGATCTCCGCCTCGATGGGTCCAACCTAGCCAGATGGTATTACCGCCTAATGGACACCCTGAAGTCCAACAACTTGCTCTATGTGATAGAAGAACCGTTAGGAGATCCACCGGATGATTCTGCGAGTGAGGAGGATGATGAGCAGTGGCGTGACCGCCATGATATCTACTGCTGCATCGAGACCTTGATGCGAACATGCATGCACCCTGACCTGCAGTGGCAATTCAACCACTCCAGCACTATTGATATGATCAATGAGCTTAAAGTAATCTTTACATCGCAAGTCAGGGCGATTAGATTCGAGTGTCTGAGTGAGTTTCTTTCAACCATGATGGAAGAAAAGACTTGTTTGGATCAGACTTGATGAGGATGCATGAGATTCATCGATGCCTCACGCATGTTTGGGACTACTGGTTAGCTGATGAGACAACAAAGGCTGTGATATTGCGCTCACTCCCACTCAGCTATAAAAGTTATGTAAAGGACTTTGTGATGAAAGGAGAAGAGTTCACCTTCTTTGCATTCCTAACTCAGCTGAGGAATGCCAAACTAGAACCAATAGAGGCAGAAATCATCGACACAGAAGGTATATATGATATACAATTACGAATGTTTTTCATTCGCACTTGTTGCAGTATTGTGAAGTATTTGATACTTACTCTTGTTTTATGAAAACAGAACCAACTGTGCATGTGCTTGGAATGGATAAGGCGCCAATGGATGATTGGGAGCTATTAAGGAGTTGATGCTGGAGACGACCTTCTTATACATTTATCGTTTGGATTAGAGAATTTGATTAAATTTTGTAATCGATTAGAGTGTGGAATACATTAGTGTGTCTTGCATTTCGCGAGACGGTTATTCATGTAAAGAAGATGTTCTATATAATGAATAAATATCTTTGGTGGTCACATTTCGATTATGAGCATGTTATTCTTATATCGACGATAAATAAATAGGAACATTTGTAAAACATGCTAAGGAAAATCCGAAGCCAAAATAATGAATTCACGACGCTGTTTTAGTCTATTTGGTAATGTGTAAAACACATATGCCCCTTTTGCCCCAATAGGCAATGTGACTAAAAACGCCACACCCGGTGTGCCGTAAATGAATAAAAGTCGTCTGTGATTAATTCTTGTTTTAAATAAATGAGAGTCATTATTTTGAGGACTCCATCTTAAATTTAAGTAAAACATGTGGGTTTACTTGAAATTATGACTTGGAGATATTTGATAGAGATCAAAGGGAATTTCGGATTAATGAATATTAATTTTAACAAGAAAATTGAGTCTCTATGATTGGATCAAAGTGACAAGACATTTGAGTTATAATTTTAGCATGAGGGTCTATGAAAAGTGTTTCATAAAATACAATTTTTGGAATTGTTCAATGTGATTGATTTATTCTAAATATTGTGAATCACACTTTATCAAAGTATCGTGTGGTAATAAAGTGATCTCTTAAGTAGGGTTAATAATATCATTTAAAATATCAATTAGAAATAGCGAAATACCCTCATAAGGGCCTATGTGTTATTCGCAGAAACGAATCCATATGAATTATGGAAAGTCATAATTTCAATAAGATTGGAACTATAGCGAATAAATTTTTTTTTAGAATATTCACATATAAGTGTGAATGCGCCTTCCACCAAAACCAAAGAAGGGTAAATATAGTATTTACTAAAGGGTTGGTATTTTATCGTGAAGGAGTTGTCATGATAAAAGGTTGTTGGAATTAAATATAGTAAAAGCTATAATCGCCTCACATTCAAAGTGTCGAATTATGCGACAGAATGTGTTCCGGTAAAATGTGTACTTTACACATAAAGGAGAAATTAATGATGATGATCATAATAATTCCGATTGAAGCTTTACTGATAAGGCCGTAGGATTCAGGAATAAATCTTTGCCATTGTGCAAATTGATTATTCATGATTTACATGTCGTGTCCGAGAAACATGACATACCTACGAACTACAAAATAAACAGTGACCCTAAAATATGATTATGACTAGGAGTCATTAGAAAATCCAATTTTGAGTATAGGATCACAAAGGAAATTTTTCCTTGATCCCGTTGAGTGATTTTATCACTTGACATCTTTTAAGAGTTAAAAGAAAGGAAATAATACTTGGAACGACGCAATGGTCATTTTGTCAAAGAAGTGTATCTTGGACAAATTCAAAGGTTATTGATCACATAAATGTGATGATGCTTGCGTCCGTTCGATTGTCACTAGCATGGTACTAGTGGATCGTATATGGAATCTCGACTTGAAGAGTTGTTCAAGGAAATTTTGGAAATGTCCAAAATATCGAGGAATTTGCAGTTGCAAATTTTAAGTGGGAGCTAATTGATAGAAATATATGTGTGACATATTTTAAGTAGAAGCAAATTGATTTCCATGATCAAATATGTGGGTAATATGTTTTTGAGTGGGAGCCGATTAGGGTTCTCATGATTTAACATATGGGTAACATATTTGAGTGGGAGCATAAACAACATTTTGTGTATGCAAGTGGGCATATTGTGAATGTTGGTGGTATTGTCGGTATTAGAAGTATAAGTTCAATTTTAATAAAGGAGTTTATAAATTGAACATCTATCTAGATAGATAGATTAAGTCAAGTAGTATTTGTCCTAAATAAGATTCAGAAGGAGTTCTGAATGGAACAAGTAAATGACGGAGGTTCTTACTTGTACAAGTAAATGACAGAGGTTCTAACTTGTAAAATTTAGGCAGAATATTGAGTTGAAACTCGATGCAAAATAATAATGATTTGGAGATATGTTGTAGGAACTGTGACTGAGTCATAGATGCTAACATATAAAACCATATTATGTGCTTGACGAAATGTTACCCAAGTTCTTTGTTAAAAGAACATGTTCCAAAGTGATTAGGAGTAATTCACTGAACAAGAGTTGAGTGTTTTCCATAGCCTCTAAAGAGATAGAGCTATAAGAAATAATTCTAGAAATTGGTGGACTTAGATATAATTGTTATAAAAGTCTTGACACCAAACTAGAATAGAAAATCTTGTAAAATCAGAAGCTCAATGAAAGAGTGGCTATTTCATTGAAGTGGTTTAAATAACACTGTCGATTTGAAGTCTACATAGAAGTATATAATTACTTTAAGGATTAGCCAAAATATGTTTTAAAGTTGAGGAAATTTTGTTTCCTAATTGAGTGTGTTTCGAATGCACATGACGTTGATTAAATTCCGTCTGAATGATAAAGGATCATGTGGGCATAGAGGAAACAAAAGGTCTCACTCTAGAACTAAACATATTTTAAGTTCATCATGGAGATGATGAGGAAATGTCAATTTCGGTGACATTAAAGTTTTGCAAAGTATAAATGGATCTGAGTAGTACAGTCCATTGATGATCAACCTGTTCCACTAGCAAGCATAATCTGGAAGCACAAGTCAAGTGTGGTACATAAATAAGTAACAAATGCAAACTAGTTTATTTGTACTCTAGTGCAAGTGGGAGACTGTTGGAGATATGCCCTAGAGGCAAATAAATAAAGGAGTTTATTGTAGTATCTCATTAAAGTTTATAATTAGTTTTATATCATGCTAGAACTGTATTAAGAGGAAACATTAATACATGTGTGATATATAAACAAACCAGGTCCCTGACATGTATATGTTAGTTCATTGGTCAACAGATGATTGAGGTTTTCTAATCATGGGCATTTATGCCAATTGACAATGGAGTCATTTCATTAGGCAAATGAAAGTGATGGACGTTACCCAATAGCAATTATCACAACGTGATCAAGTCATGTAGTTCACCGTTGTGACGATTAAGAAAACGTGATAATTATTCCTTAGACCGTGAGATAATAATCTTATCGCTATCACCGGAGGATGCTTAGACTGTATCAACCGTCACACCGTAAAAGGGTGATCATAAAGGTGCAGCTCAGGTATGCAAAGGCGATATGTTGAGAAGTATGTATCAAGAAGCGGGATTTGCACCTCCGCATGACGGAGAGATACTCTGGGCCCACTTGGTGAGTCTTCATCCAAATAAGCTGCGCAGCGTATGACTAGGTCATGGGGATGAAATATCACGGGAACGAGATGAACGAGACTTGACCGGTAACGAGATAGAACTAAGCATGGAGATGCTAGATGATCAGATCTCGGGCAAGTCAGTATCGCGATAGCAAAGGGAATGATAACCAATGTTTATGGTTCGACGACAAAAGTTAATTGGTGGAATGCACAGGGGTCATTATGGGCATCCCAGTCCCGCTAATGATCATTGATCGGAGAGGAGTCTCGATCATGTATGGAGTTTCCCGAACCGTAGGGTAACACTGCTTAAGGGATTGACGACGCTAGGAGATCGTTCTAGTAGTGTTGGAATTATTGAAGATAGATTGTGAGAGCACCGGAAGGGTTCCGGAGAAATCCGAAGGAGTATCGGAGTGATCCGAAAAGAGTTTCAGAGTCACGGGAATTCATATATATATGATATGAATATATTAATTGGAGAATTATATATATTCATATTGGTGGAAATAAATTTGATAATGTATAAATAATTAATTGGAGAATTAAATATTTAGATATTATAATAAATAAAATAAATAATAGATAAATATATTAATTGGAGAATTATATATTTATTTATTGATTTAATAAAAGTTATTTATTAAATAAAAATGTTTTATTTTGAATTATGGGGCAGCCCACCTTAGGCCTCGTTCGTTTAATCCCTGAGTGACAGGGATTGATCTGGTTTGCGGCCCGGTCCTGGTTGTCCAGTCCGACGAGTTATTTTTTCCAGCCCAGCAAAATTGTGGTCTTCGGTTAGTCCCTGGCAGTATTTCTAGCCCAACCCATCCCGTCCTGATCTGCTACCTTGGTCTGGAAAAAATTTATCCCCACTCGACGTGTGGACAAATTCCCATGACGCGAGAGAAAGCGAGCGAAGGGTCGCGAAGTAGCGAGGACGGCGACAGGGAGATCTCGGCGGCGGCGGCTGGTGACGGCGATGGCGACACCACGCCTCCCTCCACCGCCGTCTCTCTCCTCCGTCAGCAACGTTCTCCCCGGTACGTCCCTCTCCTACTTCTCATCCTTCCCATCTCGTAGTTAGGGTTTCTAAAATTCTTGGTCGGAGAATGAATCTTGGTACGAGATGGGGTCTTTGGTACGAGGAGGACGGAGAGGACTACAATGGTTCCGTTCGAGATTTCCGTAGCTCGCATGGTGATTTGGGATTTCGGGATCTGTACGAGGGTGCTGCGCTGATCGGCTGTTTTTTTCTGCGATTTGAGCGCTCTGCTCATGAGGTTTTAGGTGGGTGTCGATCGATCTGTGCTTTGTTTCATTGTTTGTGATTGCTTGATGAGTTCTTGGAATTTTTTTTGGGGGCAGATGGAGGTACAGCTGGAGTACTGGATAGAATCCGAAATATAGTTCTGCTCTGATGATATTTATTGTCTTTGAGTATATGAATTACGTTTATCTTGATTGCATGGTGGTTAGAGTTAAGCTTGTATTCGTTGGGAACTCCCTTTAGTTTACATATGTGTGCATAGTTGCGTCACCTACATATTGATTTACTACACCGATCAATATGCTAGCTTCTTTAGGTAGACTAAGGCAGAATCGATCAGCACATTAGCTAGTCTAGTTAGCTCCGGGCGCTGGATTCCCTATCTCTTTACGCCTGCCTCGCCGGAAGTATTCGGTGGAGTACATGATAAGATTTTTCCTGGATATTATACATGTTCGATTCTGATCAATATTATTTTCTTGCTTACAATTCTTGCTAGACCTTTTATTTTCAGGCATGTTGTGTAAATTGAGTCTTCCATGGTATGCGCTGGCTGCAGCATGTTGTAATTAATGTCACTATTTTGAATTTTATTTCCAGATCTTACCCGCGCCAGTGAGAGTTGGAGAAGACGAGCCCCCTCCATCTTGGGATCCGGTTCTTGGTCCTTTTATAGAAGGTGTTTAATTTTTCATGTCCTTCTCTTAAAGCTTATTATCTTTCATGTCATGTACATTTTTCTTTGTGTCAAAATTTGAAATGAAGCTATTATTGATTGCTGGGATTTTAGAGTACCACCCATACTTTTTGTTTTTTGTCTTTTTATCTGTTTGTATACACTTGTGATAATTATTATGATAAGTATAACTGAAACAATTATTTTTAGCTTTACAATGGATATGAGCATTAGAGATCGTATTAGGAAGAGGAGGGAGGAGGATGATGACAATCTTATGCTATTAATTCTCTCTGCTCTATATCATTTGGGTTATCTTGGAGGAGTGGAAAGGCAGCCACGCCATACATCAATTCTAACCGGGGAGGAAAAGGTTAGGGAGCTGCTTGAAGGCCATGTCAAGAATTGTAAGATAGCATTCAGAATGGAACCTTATATCTTCAAAGCCTTGGCTGATTATCTTAGAAGGGAAAAGTTGGTGCGTGATACTAGGATCAAGGTTGAGGAGAAGCTTGGGTTCTTTCTATATATGCTTAGTCACAATGCATCATATGAAGATCTGCAAGTCTTCTTTGGGCATAGCAATGATACATTCCATCATCAAATGAAGCGGTTCTTCGATATAGTTGTCCCTACCCTCAACTTGCGATTTCTGAAGCCTCCTTCAAATCAAGTACATCCAAAACTTCTTGGAGATAGCAGATTTTATCCTTACTTCAAGGTGATTTCTATTAACTCTTCCAAGAAAATAAACTGTTGCAATTTTATAGTTCAAGAAAATCATTCGTAGTTTCTTTTTTGCAGAATTGCCTAGGTGCGATAGATGGAACCCACATCCCCGTATCTATATCACCTCAGCAAGCTGCACCTTTCAGAAATAGGAAAGGGACACTTAGCCAGAATGTGATGGTAGTTTGCACTTTTGATCTGAACATCACCTATGTGTCCGCTGGATGGGAAGGGTCGGCAACAGATGCTAGGGTTCTTAGATCTGCAATGAACACGGCTATAGGGAAGTTTGAAGTACCTCCAGGGAAGTTTTATCTAGTAGACGGTGGTTATGCCAACACACCATCCTTCCTTGCGCCCTACCGTAGGGTGAGGTACCATTTGAAGGAGTTTGGTCATGGGCATCGTAGACCTCAAAACCACAAGGAGTTATTCAACCATCGCCATGCCGTGTTAAGGAATCATGTTGAAAGAGTTTTGGGTGTCCTAAAGAAGCGGTTTTCAATTCTCAAAGTTCCCACCTTTCACCAAATCGAGAATCAAGTAAAGATTCCCTCGGCTGCTGCTGTTTTACACAAAATCATTCGATCAATGAATGGGGATGAAAAGTGGCTAGATGATCAGCCAAATAATATTGATCCGATACATTTTGTCAATCTACCTGATGGTGATCAAGGAAATGATGAAGTAAATATTGAAGGCAACAACTTAAGAGACTCGATAGCTCATCAAATGTGGGCTGATTACCAACAACATAGAAATTAATGGGTTGTAATAAGAATTTTATGACGTGTTATGAATATTCTTGTGTTTGTATGAAGAACAAGTAATTTGGTCGTGATAATTAGTACAATTGTGTTATAAATATTGTGTGATGACAAATTTATTTCTAATAATGTGTTATGGATAAATGTTGCATTTCATTATTGCTTGTGTGTACAGATAAGATGTTTGGAAGAATTTCTCCCAAGATGCTGGCCTTATCTAATGTTGCTCAAAAGAAGAATTCTCCTAAAGCAAGTGCAAAAAAGAAGTGTGATGGTCCTTCTAAAAGTGGTTCTTCGAAAGGTAATGTTCTTCTCACTGAAATGGTTGCTTACATGGTAATGATTACTGAAATTTTCCATAGCTGAACTGTTTTTTTCATTCCATGGTAATGTAGAAAGAGCCTCTTGGAATCCAGACCTAGAGAAGACCCTAGTTGAGCTACTTCATGAGCACAATGTTCCTCAGTATAGGGGTAATAATGGGTGGTCCTCGGAGGCTTGGAACAAGATAGTCAGTGAGTTCCGCGCCAAACACACATATGTAACCTTGGACAAGAACCAAATTCAGGAGAAGGAAAAAGAATTGAAAAGAGACTATAAACTGTTGAAAGAGGCAAGGGGGCAAAGTGGCTCTTCCTGGAATGAGCAAAGGTGCATGATAGAGGCTGAACCAGAGCTATGGGACAACATCATCGCTGTAAGAAGTTGTGCCATATGTTTTATTTCTACATTATGTGTCCTTTCATTGAATTAATTTTCTATGTTCTACTCTTATTGCATAGACACATCCTAGAGCTAGCAAGTTCCGCAAGAAGCCCTTCCCTCTCTTCGAGGCTTTGGGAGAATTGTATGATGGCCAATATACAGAAGGGACTTGGAACTTCACGTCTACTCAACCCCCACAGTATTCTGTGATTACTCAAGTACATGGCCAAGCACATGAGGGGGACCAGCTCAGTAGCAGTGGTGTCGAATTTCCAGACTTGCAAAAAAGTTATGCATATCAAGCACAAGATGCAGATGGAGATGCAAGACCACAAACAACAGAAGATGCAAGCGTTGAAAGGAATGAACAGAGGCCGCCTAGAAAGGCTGGTGCACCAACAACAGCCAATGGGGAGAAGGGGCTGAAGAGGCCGAGGAAAGGCGCTGCACTAGAAGGGGCGCTAGAGAGGTACCTTGACGTGAAAATGAAACAAGTTCAAGATGAAGCGGCTGTGTTAGAAAGGGAAAAGGAGTCGGCGAATGCTAATGACTATTCGATCAGGAGATGCATCTCTATTCTCAAAACAACAACACTAGCACCAGATGAAAGGTAAAAGCATCTGAGGTCTTCCTGATTCCAGCTAACCGAGAGACTTTCATCAGTTTCAATGACGACGATCAAGAAATTGCTCTGCTTTGGTTAAGAGGAAAGGTGGATAAGCTTTGAAGGTATACCGTACCCCTACTTGTTTCCATTTTTGGTGGTTTATGCCATTTACTACCTCAATGTACATGGTACTGCATTGATCATCTCATTGTGGTGTTCAAATATTAATTTTTTTTGCATATTACTTCAAGAGTCGTAAGATACAAACTCTGAAGTTCCCTCTTTTTTCTTCAACACAGGAGAGAGGCACAACGTGATGATCATCTTGTCGGTTGTCACAGTTTTGCTTTGATCTTCAACTCATATGGCGCGAGATCTACTAGATACGGATTGAATTGTTTAAAAGATGACCTTTGTTGTTACTTCTGATTGGTCCTGTGATGTCCATGAAGTGCCAACTCTATGTCTTGCAAATTTATTTTGAACAAGTTATGTTTGGTAGATGGGCTGGCAAGTTAGTTTCATCAAGATAATTTTAGTACATAGGTTAAAAGCAGTCTAAGATAATGGACTTGTATTGCTTGCGCGGTTAAGAATTATGAACTATTGGTATGTTTCTTTTTTTTGAACATTACAGAGAAGTAAAATGATCAGAAGGTTGATTAATTGTGTTCAATCTTAAGTGCACGCATGTGTGCTGGTGGTGTAGATCGAGCAATTGGAGGCCGTACACTATCTGCATTCCAAAGGGTGGCTTGCCGCGATGTTGCTTTCGGATGACCTCGAGCGCTGCTCTTTGTCGTCCACTTGAAGGCCAACCAGGTGCTCGACGACCAGATCTTGGTACCATGTCGTCCGATACCTCTGCACCGCAGTTTGCATATTCAACGCACACGCCGGCAAGAAGCTGCTGGAAAAGACCAGACCTTCTCAGCAACAGATATGCCATTGGATTTCGTAGTCTTTTGTAAACATAATTTAGTCAGCTTCGTGCTATTTTGACCAAGCCTAAATTCATGAAGTTGCTGTATTCAGAGTTGAGAAACATGCAATTTTGTATCAGCAATTTAGTCAAGTAATTCAGTTTTGTTGTGAACATGAAACAGTGAGCATCTGCATGTGATCCTGGGCAAGATGTGCCTGGTGGTGCGCTGCTGCCGCTGGGAGCTGGCAAGGTGAAGATCCCGGGCAAGATGTGCATGGTGGTGTGCTTCTGCTGCTGGGAGCCGGCGACGCTGGTTCTTCTAGGACCGGCGAGCTGCGCGGAATCGCCCGATTTCTTTTTCCTGCTGTCGCCTGTCTGAGGAGCCGTCCAGAGCAAGCATGGGCAAGTTTGGCGAGGTCGTCCACGAGGCCGAGCAACCTGGGCTGCTACAGCCACCCTGCAGCAGGAGTGCATGGGCCTATCTTCTCATGCTCGGGGCGAGCTGCACGTGATCAAGGAGGAAGGTCCGTCGGGGAAAGAAGGGGTGGAGCTCTAAGGTCCCCGACTGACAGAGGAAGAGGACGACAAAAAATAGAATGGAAGAGGGTTTTCTGTCGGCCCTGATGAAAACTGGCTTAATTTCATCGAATCATATGTAGCGAAGATTAGCGGTCATAGTGCCACAATGCAGTATTGCTTACAATATTTACGCAACTTGAACATCATATGGCTCATAAGTATATTTCTCAAACTTCAATCAAAGTATGGATAGCAAATCAAAGAGAGCATATGGCAACAATAGGGTCCTCGCTTTCGTCAGTTGCGCAGTCGCGCAACGGGTCATCTAGTATCTAATACAAACAATATAGGTAGCACACAACATCTATTAACCATCTAATAAAATGTGTGCGACATGATATGGTATCCCGCGCCATGATCTCCATCGTGCGCTCCGGCGCCGCACCGGGTCACTGTGCCTCCACGCCAACAATTAAATATTTCGCTAAATACTTACCGTTACCATATTGTAATGTCCCGGGGTTTCCCCAAATTATATTTTTTTTGTAATTTTATTTTAGCATCATCATGACATCATCATCTATCACCTTGCATTTTTAGCAAAAGAAAAATCAAAATATTATTTTGCTAGATTATTTTTGTTTTGAAAATTAATCCTAGGGTTTAATAAATCCATCACTCCCTCCTTTTCTAATTTTCAAACAAACCCCAAAATAATATTGGGAATATTTATAAAAACCTATGTCAAATCAACTAAAGCTTTTGAAATTATTTTGGCAAAACCCCTTCCTCTCCTTTCTTTCCCTCTTTTCTTTTCTCTCCTTTTTCTTCCTCTCTTTTTCCAATTCTTTAAATTGGGAAAATCCTGAAATTCCTAGCAGGCTGCTTGGGCACCTTCTGGCCCATCTCCTCCTTTGGCCCAACTTCTAGCCCAGCCCAACCTCTCTCGCTCCCTTGTCGTCTTCTCCAAAAGCAGTCACGCAGGGTGCGTGAGGCCACCACCGCACCACCACCACAGCGCCCGCTCCTCCGCTTCCCTTTATAACGAGCCCCGGACGCCCTCCTCCAACCCTAGCCCCTATCCTCTCCCTCCTTCCGCCGCCACCCTCTTTCCCCTTTTTTTTCCATCTTCCACTCGAAGCCGAGGTCGCCGCGGACATCGTCGACGAACCCAACGCCATGACCATCCCCGAGCTAACCTGGGCACGTCATCCTCTCCGCCTCTTCTTCTTTATCGATCCAGCACAAGGAATTGGAGAATCGCGCCCGGAATCGAGCGGGGCGTGCTCGACATCCTCTTCTCCGACCGCCACCGCCACGGACGAGTTCGCCGGCGCTGGTCGTCCCCAAGCTTCCCCGTCATGTCCTAGAGATGCGCCTCGACGTCCTCTTCACCCTAACACGGAGCCGGAGCCTGGAGCTGCCTAGGATCGTGCCAAGCTCGCCGTCGTCTACGTCCGCCCGCAGCGCACACCTTCTTCCCCGTCGTCGCCCACGGTCGCCGTCGCGTCTACCTCGCCTTCCGGCCGCCTCCGCCATCCACGAGCATGCTCAGCTACTCCAGCAGGAACGGGGTGAGCCGCCTGTCCTCTCCCATCTCTCTGACGTCTCTCTGCTCCCCAACTCCTCACCATCCGCCATGGCCGCCTTGAGCTGCTGCTGCTCTGGCTCCCGTACACTTGCACAGCCACACCCAGGCCACCTCCAGCTCGCGTGCACGCTGCAGCCACACGCACCAGCACCCCGGCGCATACCCTGCTGCTTGCACCTCGCACAGCACCTGCACCTCAGCCTCCCAGCCCGATGGAGATCGACGCCGTGGCCTGTTCTGAACCTGAACCCGAAGTCTGCATGTTTGTCTGTCTAAAGTTCAGATAACACCTTGTCGTCTCTACATGTACTGCCTGTTCTGGATCCTATCAAAAACACACAGTAGCTCATCTGGCTGGCTGCCTTCTTCTATACCCAGCAGACCCGAGCTCAAATCCCCACGGCTGCAAGCCATCCTTTTTTGCTCTTTTCTTCTTTTGCAGGAAATACATTAATTTTTGTATCTACCATATCTTTTGTTTTACAAAAGCAAATGATACAAATGAAATGTCTATATTTATCAGAAAAGTGCAAGGAATATTAATATGGCATCCATGCTTCATGTTTGCATCATATAGTTGCACTTTAGTTGTATAATGCATATCACCTAAATAATTACATATAGAATATGTGGGACTTAAATTAATTGTTGCCCCTACTCCTTTTAAATTGTGTAGCTCACCCTTATATTGCCTTCCTCATGCTAATAACATTTAATTTTGATGGTTAGAAAAATAACTTGAACCATATATTTAAATGTCGGAACCTCGGTTCCATTTAAATTTGCTAAAATTGCATCCTCTCATAAACGCCATGTCATGCATGCATTGCATCTATATGCTGGATCTTTTGCCATAGTAGTAAGATGCATCTTTTCCGTTGTCCAGTGTTTGTTGCTTCTACGGGAATAGGACATTGAGTTGATGTGAGCTATGACAGGTTCTGCTACCTCTACCGGATTGCAGGCAAGGACTACTCACTTGCTATCTTTGCTTGTTTTCTGTCTCTCACTCCTCCTATCTTTTGTTCCTTGCTAGCTCTATGTATCGATGCTTGTGTCTCGTTCCTATTAGCATGTTTACCTTGCAGCCATGATACAGCCACCTTCCCCACTCCATTTAACCTGTTGTTTGTTAGCCTAGCGAGTCGTAGTGCATGCTTAGGAGTTGATTGTGGTATATTTCATATTATACTGATGTTTAGTTGGTATAGCTTAATTAATTGAAGACATGCTATGTGGGTATAACTGTTATTATAATAAAGATAAGGCACCGGCGGAAGGCCAGCTATGGTGATTTGTTCTGCTAGTGTCGCCTAGGAAAAACCGTTCTTTTCCGCTTATCCAAGAATGAGCGCCCTACCCACACGTGGGAAGACTTATGGAACCCCCCGCAACGCAGTACCGGATCTGCTATATTGGTTAGGGAGCCACAAAGTAGTTCAGGTGTTTACCATTTGGAGCATACGCACGATGCATGTTGAAGATGAGAGGTTACAACTATGGGGGGCGCATATAGGTTTGCGGCAAGTGGCGTTTATCGCATGTTGACGGAGGAGCAATCGTATGAGTGTTACCTCCCAAAACCGTCCTCGCAACGTTTGGGCCCGCAAAGGAGTTTCGGCCGGGCTCCCCACATGGATCAGTCTCAGATAGGTGGCTCTCTATCCAATGTAGTAGTGATGGGGAAGGTCGTGCTGAGATACCTTTCGCCTTTGTGGCGTGTGGTTGATCGAACGTGTATGGTTACATTTGGGCACCCCTGCAGGGTTAAATCTTTTCGAAAAGCCGAGTCCGCGGTTATGGACGACTTGGGTAATGTGCTGGCTAAAAAGATCATAGACATCACCGTATATCATAAATAGCTAAATTGACTAGTAAATAGCCATATTCAAATAATAACCTGCTAAAACTTGATCAACGTGTGAGTGTCCGGACTTCTTCCTCGTGGGGATATGATACGATGAAGTTGTCTCAGGACGGGAATTGCTTGGTGAGTAGTTTAGCCCAGTAGCGTAAGCGCTCTCTTCCCTTATTCTATTTAGACGCAAGTTGTAGCGTGTCTCTATAAGTTGTTAGTGTTGCTTGACGCCGTCTCAATCGCTAACCCTCTTTCCCCAGAATTCCAGCTTTGATATCTTGTGAGTATTACTTGGCAGTACTTCTACTAGTACTGACCCCTTCGGGGCTGCTATTCCAATGCAGCCGACAGGTTTGAAGTCTGACGACGTTAGCTTGGGAATCCCTCCGGCTTGGCCTGGGCAGGGTTATGATGCCTTCATTTATCTTCAGAACTCTTAGTCCAGTTTGTATCTTGTCCGTAGCCGGACACTATTCCGCTTCCGTTGTTATTGTATCTTTGTAATGTATCTTTTGTATTCTTGACTCGTTGAGTCGTTGCTGTATATATGTTGTTTTGTGGGTTCCATCGTGAACTATTGTAATGATCATCACAATTCCACCCGCATAACATGTGTGTTGCGACATGTATGTTATGCCTGGTGGGCGTCCTAGGATCGTTATTATGCGGATTTGGCGGGAATCGCTCAAGTCTGCATAGTGCCGATCCCGGGGCGTTACACATATCATATCATGCGCCCCTGCAAAATAAAGTTAGACGCCTCTACTTTATGTTTTGCATATTTTACGTGGCTGAGGGGATTTTGCAACTAGAACCGCCTTCTAACTTACGAACCTGCAACCACAACACCGATAAAATAATTATCTCTATTACACCCCTTTCAGGGCCCTCCTTTCAAGATGCCATACCACCAGTGCTAGAGAGACAGACACCCGCCATCCGCATATATGGTGCAAGCCATATGTCAAGTGCGGAACCAGTCTCGCGTTAGCGTAAGGTCGGTCCGGGCCGCTTATTCAAGCAATTCAACAGTATGAACAAATTTACGAGAGGGTAACGATTATATGATCGAGTGACCACATATTTCTATGTGGTCTAATCCGTACTCTATATCTACGCATAGATCGGCTCTGATACCACTGAAGGGGTTCGTGTAGCAGAAAACAAAAAAATTCCTAGCAACACAGACGATAAACTAGCCAAGATCTATCTCTAGGTAGACATAAAGTAACGGAGGGATCCGGTGTTTATACCCTTGAAGACCGAAAGCGTTACGTTCCGTAGAACGTTGGCGATGAAGTCGTACGACGCCGACCTCAAGGTCATGGAGGTCGTACCGGCGACGAGTGCTGCAAGTGCAGGACCTCCGTAGTTCTACACACGTACGGTGTAGCGACGATCCCCCGGCTCCGGTCCAGCCGCAGCAGCGGAAGATGAATAGCTCGAACCAAAGCACCAGCAGCACAGCGGTGTGCGTATGGTGGAGAAAACCCCTAACCCCATATGCGGCTCCAATATTCCGGAACCACGTGAGGGAGAGAGAGAAAGAGAGACAATGGGATGCCTTTGGGAGGAGGGGTGCCCCTCTATATATAGGAGGAGGCAACCTCCCTTGGGGGGCGGTGTGGGACTAATCCCCACACCAGCTCGCACCCCCTTTGGGGCAGTTTCCCTAATGGGCCCCTAGGGACCATTTAGGTGGGCTGGCCCTTTAATATTAAAATAAATATTATTTAATTATTAATTACTCTTAATTAATATTAAATACATATTATTTCAATATATCTTGCACCGAAACTCCTTTCGTTGCATTCCGATCTCCATCGGACACTTCTTCCTTATTCCGAAACACCGTCGGAACCCCCGGTCACCATCGGGCAATTCTCTCTCTCATTCCGAAACACTTCGGAACATTTCCGATCGTCATTGGATAACTCACAGAATAATTCCGGAGTTCATTTCTCATTTCTCTTCGGTACCAAAGCTATTCCTAAGCGTCGTTTACCCTTAAGTGTGCCACCCTACGGTTTGGGATCACTCAAGACATGATCGAGGCTCCTCTCCAATCAATGACCAATAGCAGGATCTGGAAACCCATGATGGCACCTGTGCGTTCCACGAAGTTCTTTGTCGCTTAAACCTTATCGTTATTCACCAATTCCTTTTGTCACACGATATCAAGTTTATCCGAGATCCCATCTCGTTACTCGACAAACTTATTTACTCGTCTCCATGATATTACATCTCCGTGACCTGGTCACAAGTTTGCAAGACTTGATGTAATATCACCGAGCGGGCCCAGTGATATCTGTCTGTCACGCGGATGGACAAATCCCGCTTCTTGATACTGTTGGAGATATGCCCAAAGAGGCAATAATAATGATTATTATTTATCACATTTCCCGTTCATGATAAATGTTTATTATCCATGCTAGAATTGTATTAAGCGGAAACAAATACATGTGTGGAATATAAACGGTAATGTGTCCCAAGTATTCCTCTTGTAACTAGTTCGTTTGATCAAGTGATGGTTAGACGTTTCCTAACCATGGATTTGTGAATCACTTGATAAACAGAGTTATATCATGGGTGATGATATAATGGACAAGACTCAATTTAATAGATGTCAAATATAGTTTCCTTAGACCTTGAGATTATATTACTCCCGCTTGTCGGAAGAATACTTTGTGGACATGAAACGTCACTTCGTAACTGGGTGATTATAAAGGTGGCTTTCAGGTATCTCTGATGGTGGGTTGTTGGGTTGCATGAATCAATACTGGGATTTGTTCATCCAACAGTTGGATTGATATCTCTGGGCCCTCTCGGTAGTATAGCATCCAAATGCTTGCAAGCATATGACTAAGTAGCTAGTCATAAGGGATCCTATTCTATGGGAACGAGTAAAGAGAACTTGTCGGAAACGGGATTAATCTGATATGGAGATATCAGTGAATTAAATCTCGGACAAGTAATATATCGTGAAACAAAAGGAATCGTATATGGATTAATTGAATCCCGGACGTTGTGATTCGACTAGTAAAGTACTTCGTCGAATATGTAGGAATTAATATGGACATCCCGGTCCCGCTATTAATATGACATATTCGCGAACCCGCAGAGTCACACACTTAACGTTCGATGTAGTTAGGGCTCGAGATAAATGATGGTGTTAATGAATATTGATTCGGAGTCTCGGATGATATCCCAGACGTCACGAGGAGTTTCGGAAGAGTCCGAAGAATAAGATTCATATAAGGAAAGTGGTTTCCGGAGGTATCGGAAAGTTCGGGAATTTTTCGGTAGGGTACCGGAATATTCTAGAAGGTTCTAGAGGGGTCTAGAAGCGGGGCCCACATGGAATAAAGGGGTGGTGCAGTGGCCTCATGGGCCAGCCACACCACCTGGCCACCAAGGCCCATGCGGGCTAAGGGTCCCAAGGGGGCGCCCCAAACACTAGGGCTTGCTTGGGGGCCAAGCCACCTAAGCCGGCCGGCCCTAGGGAAAGGGGGCCGCACCCCAACCCTGGCCACCTATATAAAGGGGCACAGGACAAGGGGCGGCGCACCCCTTGTCTCCCCTAGCCGCCGCCCCCTGCCGCACCTCCTCCTCCTCCCTTCCCTCTAGCTTGCCGCTTAGCGAAGCTCTTGCTAGATCTACACCATATCCACCACGCCACCGTCGCCGTGCTTCTGATCTCACGAGCCTCTCCACCAACTCTTGCGGGATCAAGAACGTGGAGTCTTCATCGAGCCGTGCATGTGGATCTCTCGAAGGTGTCGCTCATTGCAACGCTTGGATAATACATCTCCTCGTGACTAGATGAGTCTAGTTGCGGGGATCGACTAGCCAACCCCTGCCCCGACAAAACGCTCACGGTTTTCTTCGAGGGTGAGATTCGATCTCCTTCTTTGCTACCTTCATCTAGTAGATCTGATCTTGTGTTGGGTATATTCCGCCTTCTCCGCGTAGGATTTTTTTTGTTTTCTATGCTGCGACCCTTCAGTGGTATCAGAGCCTAGATCTATTCGTAGATGTTGGTGCGATTAGAACACAAGTGTTGTGGGCGTTGATGTTTTATGTTGCTACCTTCTCACGTGCACTTTGTATCTCGACGGTATGGTGGGATTGAAGCGGCCCGGACCAACCTTACTCGTCCACGCACGAGAGACCGGTTCCACGATTGACATGCAACTTGTATTGCGTAAGTGGCTGGCGGGTGTCTGTTTCTCTTGCTATAGTGAGATGCGATTTTCAACGGAAGGCCTTTCAAAAGGATATAAAAAGCAACTATTTTATCACTGTTGTGGCTTTGCGTAGATTAGAACGGTTCTATCTCATGACCCATAGAAGCAACGTAAAAATTGCATAAACAAAGTAGAGGACATCTAACTTGTTTTTGTAGGGGTTGTGATGTGGTATGGGCAAGATGTGATTATGTGATATGTATGCAACGATCATGTTTTGTAATTTTTACGACTTGCATGTCGATGAGTACGACAACCGGCAGGAGCCTTATGGTTGTCTCTTAATTATTGTATGACCCGCGTGTCACTTTAATGCCATGTAATTGCTTTACTTTATTGCTAAGAGTAGCCATAGTCGTACTTGCAATAGATGGTGGAGGCAATCATGGTGATGGCGCCACAAGCTGGTGATGATGGAGATCGTGCCGGTGCTTTGGAGATTGAGATCAAAGGCACAAGAAAGGCTATACAATGTCACAAAATTTATGAATTGCATGTGATGTTAATCCTTTCCTGCACCTTTTGTTTTTGCTAAGATTCGATCGCGACGGTAGCATGATAAGGTGATCTCTCTCGTTAATATCAAGACGTGTTCTTCCCAAGTATGCACCGTTGTAAAAGTTCATCGTTTTGAGCACCACGTGATGATCGGGTGTGATTGATTCTACGTTCGCATACAACAGGTGTAAGCCAGTTTTACACATGCGAAAATACTACGGTTTCCTTGACGAGCCTAGCATGTACAGAGATGGCCTCGGAACACAAGAACCGAAAGGTTAAACACGAGTCATATGAATGATATGATCAACATGGCGATGTTCACCTTTGAAACTACATCATCTCATGTGATGATCGGTTGTGGTGTAGTGGATTTGGATCGTGTATCACTAAAACAACCAGAGAGATGTTGACTTTAGTGGGAGTTCGTTTTTGTAATTTAGATTAATTCGAACAAACAATCATGAACATAGTCTTAACACCTTGCAAATATGTTGTAGATCAATGGCCCGTCCCAACACCACCATGAATATTAACGCGTTCCTAGAGAAAGACAAGCTGAAAGATGATGGAAGCAATTTTTCGGATTGGTTTATGAATCTGAAGACTATCCTCACTGCTGCCAAGAAACTGTATATCCTAGATGCACCGCTGGGTGACGCCCCTTCAGAGGGAGCGGCTGAAGATGTTAGGAACATATATGCAGCCCGTTCTGAAGACCACGAGATAGTTAAGTGTGGTCTGTTGTACGGCTTAGGACCAAAACTTCAAAAGCGTTTTGAGCACCATGGAGTTCATCAGATGATAGTTGATTTGAAAGCAATATTTCAGATTGAAGCCAAGGTGGAGAGGTATGAAGCCTCCTCCAAGTTCTTTAGCTGTATGATGGAAGAGAACAGTTCCGTCAGTGAAGACGTGCTCAAAATGTCTAGGTACGGTGATCGTCTGAGGCAACTAGGTGTCGTGATTCCCAATGAGTTGGGGATTGACCGTGTTCTCCCGTCACTTCCACCTAGCTACAAAGCTTCGTGATGAACTATAATATGCAAGGAATGGAGAAAACCCTTTCTGAACTCTTTGCAATGTTAAAGACAGCGGAGGTGGAAATCAAGAAGGAGCATGAAGTGTTAATGGTAAACAAGACCACCAGTTTTAAGAAAAAGGGCAAGAGAGACAACTTCAAGAAGGGCGGCAAGTCAGCTGACGCACCTGCGAGGAAGTCAAGGAAGGGACCTAAGTCTGATACTGAGTGCTTCTACTGCAAGGGGACTGGACACTGCAAGCGGAACTGCCCCAAGTATCTGGCGGATAAGAAGGATGGTACCGTTAAAGAAGGTATATGTGATATACACGTTATTGATGTGTATTCAACAAGTGCTCGTAGCAGTACCTGGGTATTTGATATTAGTTCGGTTGCTAACATATGTAACTCGAAACAGGAACTGCGGAATAGACGGTGCTTGGCGAGGGACGAGGTGACGATGCACATTGGAAATGGATCAAGAGTTCAAGTCCTTGATGTCGGCACACTCCCTCTGTGTTTACCTTCGGGATTAGTTTTAAACCTCAATAATTGTTATTTGGTGCCTGTGTTGAGCATGAACATTATATCTGGATCTTGTTTATTGCGAGACGGTTATTCATTTAAGTCAGAGAACTCTGGTGTTTCTGTTTATATGAATGATATATTTTATGGACATGCACCTGAGAAGAATGGTTTATTTCTGATGGATCTCGATAGTAATGATACACATGTTCATAACACTGATGGTAAATGATACAAACCAAATGATGATAATTCCACATATATGTGGCACTGCCGTTTAGGTCATATTGGTGTAAAGCGCATGAAGAAACTCCATTCTGATTTCGAATCATTTGAAACTTGCGAACCATGCTTCATGGGCAAGATGACTCGAACTCCCTTCTCCGGCACGATGGAGAGAGCAACGGACTTGTTGGAAATCATACATACGGACGTGTGCGGACCGATGAGTGTTACAGCACGCGGTGGATATCGTTATTTCTTGACCTTCACGGATGATTTAAGTAGATATGGGTATATTTATTTAATGAAACATAAGTCTGAAACGTTTGAAAAGTTCAAAGAATTTCAGAGTGAAGTAGAGAATCATCGTAACAAGAAAATAAAATTTCTTCGATCGGATCGGGGAGGAGAATATTTGAGTTACGAGTTTGGCATGCACTTAAAGACGTGTGGAATTGTTTCACAACTCACACCACCCGGAACACCACAGCGTAATGGTGTGTCTGAACGTCGTAATCGAACTTTATTGGATATGGTGCGATCTATGATGTCTCTTACCGATCTGCCACTATCATTTGGGAGCTATGCATTAGGGACAGACGCATTCACTTTAAATAGGGCACCATCAAAATCCGTTGAGACGACTCCATATGAGTTATGGTTTGGCAAGAAGCCAAAGTTATCGTTTCTTAAAGTTTGGGGTTGTGATGCTTATGTGAAAAGACTTCAACCTGATAAGCTCGAACCCAAGTCGGAAAAATGCGTCTTCATAGGATACCCTAAGGAAACTATTGGGTATACCTTCTACCACAGAACCGAGGGCAAGATCTTTGTTGCCAAGAATGGTTCCTTTCTAGAGAAGGAGTTTCTCTCGAAAGAAGTGAGTGGGAGGAAAGTAGAGCTTGACGAGGTTATCGAACCTGTTCTTGAAGAGCCGAGTAGCGCAGATATGGAAGATGTTCCAGAGAAGCCGTCGCTCCCTGAAGAAGAAGCAAATGATGGTGATAATGGTGCTTCGGTCACAGCTGCTATTGAACCTCGCAGGTCAACGAGGAAACGTACCGCACCTGATCGGTATGACCGCGTCATGAGTGTCATGTTGTTGGACAATGATGAACCTGTGAGTTATGAGGAAGCGATGATGAGCCCGGACTCCGATAAATGGCTAGGAGCCATGAAATCCGAAATGGAATTCATGTATGAAAACCAAGTATGGACTTTGGTCGACTTACCGAACGACCGAAAGGCCGTTGAAAACAAATGAATATTCAAAAGAAAGACAGACGCTGACGGAAATGTCACCGTGTATAAAGCACAACTTGTCGCAAAAGGTTTCCGAAAAATTAAAGGAGTTGACTACGATGAGACATTCTCACCTGTAGCGATGCTGAAATCTGTTCGGATTATGTTAGCAATTGCCGCATTTTATGATTATGAAATTGTAAAGCCCCGACCCGAAATTATACAGTGATACTATGTAACCCACATGCCATGATACACAATCGAAGGTTACTGGGTTGCCACTTCCAGGCCAAAACCTTTGGCAGGCGTTGCTCAGAATGGATCATCGGCAACGCAACACCTCGATCATGCCATGAACACTGGCATAGCTATCAATGCATAATAGAGAGATCAAGACTGCGGAACAACTGGCACATCACAGACTCTACGACACAAAGATATCATAGATCAACTCATATAATTGAGAAAGATAGCAAAAGACACATCAGAGGTCACAGACCCATCATTACAACAAGCGGAAGCAAATAAAGTTGTCTAAACAACAAGATCCAAATTATGGCCTAAGAGGCCTACAATAACATATCCCGGACAGCCTGTTCCGTGACATCCCAAGCTGCCACCTGGGAACCCCAGACTACTCGTCGAAGTCAACGTAGAACCCATCTTCCTTTTCGGTGACGTCCGCCTCTGAAACAAGTAATAAGCAACAAAGCAAGGATGAGTACGACATACTCGCAAGAATTAGTAGGGCGATATAGGCCCGATGATGTTTGCCTCCAAAGCTGTAAAGTAGTTGTTTTGCATAAAGCTAGTTTTTCCCTTTCGAAGACCAAGACTCATGGCATCGACTACTTAGAAGGTTTTCATAAGGGGATAAGATAGTAAAACTTTCTTCTTTGGTTCACATGGAACCTACAGTATTCAGAAACACCACTTATCTCCACCAAGGCACTCCCTCGAATCTCCCTCGAGGAAATGAACCTTTTATCACAAGTTGAGTTGCAACCTCTAGCTGCCAAATTTTAATTAAGTTCATGTTTTCTATGATCTTATCGTCCAGTCCCAAGTTGTCCTTAACCGCGGACACGACTTTTCGAAAAGATTAAACCCTGCAGGGGTGTACTGTTTTTAGCCATTGGTACCGTCCGACCCCTTGCCTGTACAATTAGCTCTCTTCCGGGGAAAGCCGGCAGGGCGGGCGCGGTTAAACCTTTACAGAGCATGGGACTATCCAAGGGTCATCGTGACGACAGGACAAGTTCAGTGCCTATTTCAACACCCTGCCCCATCGCCACTTCCTATCAACTCCATCATCATCACATCATCGTCATCAGCAGCCATCACCAACTCATACACAAATGGCAAGCGCAAACTAGAGGACCCTTGGATACGCCCGCACAAATTATTCGGTTAGTAAGGAGTCCATATGTCCCACCAATGGTAGCACGCTCGTCTTGGTTCAAGAGGTAAAGAACTCTCAGCCTAGGAGGCAAGAATGAGACAAAACACCAGCAACCTTGTTGGCAACTCATCCAAGCCTTTTAGCAATTAATTATTAACACAAGTTTCCACCACTGTCCGCACATTCCATTAAGTTCACAATTATGGAAATAATCAACGGACAACTAAGCATTCGACTAAGCATGACTAAGCATAACTAAGCATAAGATACAATAGATATGAATTATCTCAGGCCAACACATCAACCTATGTTTAATAGGAGGGAAGACAGGTAGTGGTTGAGGGAGCATGCAAGTTATAGGATACTCTATACACTGACCAAAAGTTGTCTCTAGAATCGAATGCAATATTATGATGGAGAAAATACTTGTACTAATAGGATGAGATATGCATAGAAGGTTAGGTTAGCTCTTGCCTTGCTGATAGAGCTGGCCGCACTGGTCGCCAAGGTATTGTGGTGGAACCTCGACTCCTGAATCTACCGAAACACAAACAATACAGGAGAACGAAAATAAATAACACGAAATAAAAGGTGCAATGCACATTCGTGATGAGATGGTCAAATTATGCACTGAATTGGTATTGGGCATGTCCGACAAGTTAAATGGAATCCCTAAAATAAATATTGTAATTAACGGGTTAAAACTCCATATTTAACTTAGTGAATTAATTAATTACCCAAAATGTCCAGTACTGAAAAATGAGTTCTACATGCATGAAAATGACATTATTAGATAGGTATTGTTCTCCTGATCATTTTGGTACTTCGTTTACAATTTTTCGATTAACGATGAGGAAATGGCGAATTAAACGGTTATTCAATTTAATTCATTTTAACCATTTCGAAAATGACATCAAAGTAAAAAGTTATTTTCATACTGTGATATTAACATAGATGGATAGAATTTGTGTTGCTGGTCATTTTGGTATATCATTTGCAATTTTTAGATCAATATTTAACAAGTTATGATTTTCCCAAAATTGGAATTAAATCTGCCATTTTACTTAATTTAAATAAACATCACTAAAATTAATTCTACAACTCTTCTAAAAGGCATAATCTTGTAGTTCATTGTTCACTGAACATTTTGAGAGCTCATTCATAAATTTTGGATGAATATTCTTCAAGTTATGCATTTTCCAAATAATGATTATAATCTGCCATTTTAGTATTTATTAATTAAAGGCAAATTATTAATTTTTGTTGGTCATGGCAATGGTGCTAACAGATATATTATTTTTCTGAGCAATTTGACATATTATTTGCAATTTTCTGACTTATGGTTCAAAAGTTATGGAATTTACAAATTTTAAACAAATTCTGTCCATTTAGATAATTCCAGAAAAACTGTCAGGACGTTTTGCACCGAACCGTGGTTAGCCACGGTGGCTGACTGGCGGGGCCGAGCCACATGGGCGTCCATGTCGGCCGAAAGGGCCACTGGTAGGTTTGACCCGCAGGGTGGGCGTCACGAC
This sequence comes from Puccinellia tenuiflora, assembly GCA_012064385.1. NCBI lineage: Eukaryota > Viridiplantae > Streptophyta > Magnoliopsida > Poales > Poaceae > Puccinellia > Puccinellia tenuiflora. The sequence continues at coordinate 533,034 of QRDG01002125.1, forward strand.
CGGCGCGCGGTGGCGGTGACCGACGGTGGCGGCGTGGACGGAGACGGCGATGTACGACGTTCAGAGACCAACGACCATGCACGTTCGACGCGCCTATCTACGACGAACCAGAAAAACGGCGGCGCTGCTAGACCTAGGTCACCGGAGTGACCACGGCGACGACGGACGGCGGACGGCCGACGACGGACTACGCGCATGTAGCGATCTAGGGGGGGGGGGTGGGGAGAAGGAAGACGGAGAGGTCTAAGAAAACGACGTGCTCACCCTAGACGCGTGCGGGTGCTCGTCGGCGGCAGAGGAGGTCGGAGTCGATGGTAATCAAGCTCGGCAGCCGACGGACGGAGGGGAAGAAGACGAAGCCGAGCGCGCGATTGGAGGCGCCCCGGCACGATTGCCTGGAGGAGGAGGAAGAGGGAGACGAGGCGGAGCTTTTGCCCCGGCTCGATTTGCTCCGGGAGGTCTCTGTCGACGGCGGCGAGTGGCGGTGTCTCGGTTAGGTCATGGCCATGGCGCCGTTAGGGTTAGGGTTCAACAGCGGGGGAAAAACTAGGGAGAGAGAGAGCAGAGGGTCGCGGGGGAGCTTCTTAACCTCCAAGGGGGGGGGGGGCAGGGAGCGAGGAGGAGCACGGGGAGGCCACGGCGACGCGACGGTCGTGGCGGCAGTGGTTTCCCTGTCACCACAGGGAAGAGGGAGGAGAGAGGGAGCTGACAGGGGGGACCCACCTGTCAGGATTTTCATCTTTTCTCTTTTTCCAAAATTCCAGTAGGTTTAGGTAATTATTTCAGGCCCTTAATTATTTTAAAAAATTCTGGAAAAATTCACAGAGCCAATATATTATATTTGGGAGCTGTCATAAAATTTGCAGCCCATTTGAAAAACATCTTATGTGTAAATTATCTGGGAATTGCTCACAGACAATTTGGGTCTTTATTTAATTATTTGAATTGGCAATTGCTTTAAATTTTGCAACAAACATATTTGAATTTATTAGAACTTCCTGGACAAATATGAAAGCTCAAATTGAATTTTTGTTTAGCCATTCACATCACCATCCTTGGTTTAAGATTTGTTGCTTCACCATTATTTTATGTTAAGCAAAAATTAAGATGGGGATGCCATGATGCAAGATGAGATCCAAAAGTGAAAATTTTACTCATATTTTCAGGTACCAAAAGTGGGGCTGTTACAACTCTACCCCCCTCACAGGAATCTCATCCCGAGATTCTAGGCTTGAGTGAAAAAGGCGGGGTATTCCTGACGAGGACTATTTTCACGTTCCCGGGTTGCTTCTTCTTCAGAATGGTTAGACCACTGGATCTTGAGGAACTTGATGGTCTGGTTGCGGGTCTTCCTTTCCGCTTCATCCAAGATGCGGACAGGATGCTCACGGTAAGTCAGATCCTCCTGAATGTCCAACTCTTCATGATTAACCCCACGAATAGGATCTTTGAAGCAACGACGGAGTTGGGAGACATGGAACACATCATGCACATCCGGGAAGTTCTCGAGGAGTTCCAACTGGTAGGAGAGATCCCCTCGCTTGGCTAGAACGGTGAAAGGACCAACGAAACGAGGTGCCAATTTTCCCTTGATTCCGAAACGACGAACGCCTCGGAGGGGAGAGACTCGAAGATAGGCTTTGTCACCAATTTCATAGTGAACTTCCTGATGATGCTTATCATAATAGCTCTTCTGCCTGGACTGGGCAATCTTGCGTTTTCTCGAATGATGCAGACTTTCTCTTCAGCCTCATTGATCACATCGGGACCGAAGAGTGGCCTTTCTCCGGTTTCAGACCAGTTTAGAGGAGTCCGACACTTTCATCCATAGAGAACCTCAAATGGGGCCATCTGCAGACTAGCTTGATAACTATTGTTGTAGGAGAACTCGGCGAGGGGAAGATACTTTTCCCAACCTTTACCGAAGGAGATTACACAGGCCCGAAGCATATCCTCTAGAACTTGGTTTACCCTTTCAGTTTGACCATCAGTCTGAGGGTGATAGGCCGTACTGAAATTGAGACGGGTTCCCATAGCAGTTTGGAAGCTCTGCAAGAACTTGGACACGAATAGGCTTCCACGGTCTGAGATGATCCTCAGTGGAACCCCATGCAAAGGAACAATCCAGGCCACATACAAATCAGCAAGTTGGCTTGCTCGGATATCGTCACGAACTGGAAGGAAGTGAGCGACCTTGGATAGACGATCAATGACTACCCAGATGGCATTATTTCCCTTTTGAGACTTTGGGAATCCGGTGATGAAGTCCATGCCAACTTCATCCCATTTCCACTCGGGAATGGCTATGGGGCGAAGAGTACCAGCTGGCCTTTGATGTTCAGCCTTCACACGCGACAGACGTCGCATTCAACAACATACTTGGCAACTTCTCGCTTCATGCGAGTCCACCAGAATCTACTGCGGAGATCTTGGTACATCTTGGTACTACCATGGTGGATGGATATGGGAGAATCATGAGCTTCTTGGAGTATCACCTCCTTCACACCCCCACTCTTGGGCACCACGAGACGGTCCCCAAAATAGACAACTCCAGAGTCATCAATGGAGAAACATTTAGCCTTCCCACTAGCGACATTCTTCTTGATCTTTTTGATGCCAGCATCTTGCAGCTGGGCTGCATTGATCTCATCCTCAAGAGTGGATCTGATCTCTAAGTTTGCCAGAAAACCGGAGGGAACAAGGTCTAGGTTCAAACGTGCAAATTCCTCATGAAGAGCAGGTTGAGCCTTTTCAACCATCAGGGTATTGCAATAAGACTTGCGGCTCAGGGCATCTGCCACGACGTTGGCCTTGCCAGGCTGATAGTTGAGGGTCACATCATAGTCCTTGATTAACTCCAACCATCTTCTCTGCCGGAGGTTCAGATCCGGTTGAGTGAAAAGGTACTTCAGACTTTGATGATCAGAGAAGATCTCGCAACGGTTACCCAACAGGTAGGGCCTCCATTGCTTTAGAGCATGAACCACAGCAGCAAGCTCTAGATCATGAGTAGGGTAGTTTTGCTCATGCGGTTTGAGTTGGCGAGAGGCATATGCCACTACATGGCCTTCCTGCATCAGCACGCAGCCTAAGCCTTGTAGAGAGGCATCACAGAAAACGACAAAGTCCTTGCTGGTGTCCGGAAGGACAAGCACATGAGTGGTTGTGAGTTTGACTTTTAGGATTTGGAAACTCTCTTCAGCCTTGTCCGTCCAAATGAACTTCTTGTCTTTCTTGAGAAGGTCGGTCAAAGCTTTGGCTATCTTGGAGAAACCTTCGATGTAATCGGCGGTAGTAACCTGCTAACCCAAGGAAGCTACGGATGTCCTTGACAGACTTTGGAGTAGGCCAATCTAGAATCGACTGAATCTTGTCAAGTATAACAGACACTCCATAAGCTGACGCCACATGACCTAGGAAGATGAGCTCCTTTAGCCAGAACTCACACTTAGAGAACTTAGCGTAGAGGCGATGATCGCGGAGCTTGGTCAGAACTAGGCGAAGATTCTCATCATGCTCTTCATCGGTTTTGGAGTAAATGAGGATATCATCAATGTATATTGATGATGACGAACTTGTCGAGATACTCATGGAATATAGAGTTCATAAGCCTCATGAAGGTAGCCGGAGCATTGGTGAGACCAAAGGACATGACGGTATACTCGTATAGCCCATAACGGGTAGTGAAGGCCGTCTTGGGAATATCCTCCTTCCTGATTTTGATCTGATGGTAGCCTGACCGCAGATCCATCTTGGAGAATACAGTTGCACCCGCTAGCTGATCGAAGAGATCATTCATCCGGGGAATAGGATACTTGTTTTTGATGGTTACCGCATTCAGAGGGCGATAATCAACAACCAGACGAGGAACATTAGAATCCCTTTTCTTGACAAAGATGACAGGGCAACCCCAGGGGGGACTACTAGGCCGAATGAATTCCTTCTCCAACAGCTCATAGTGTTGTTTCTTCAGCTCAGCCAACTCTTCCGTCGGCATGCGGTACGGCCTTTTGGAAATCGGAGCAGTTCCGGGAACTAATTCAATGACAAACTCCACACTTCGATCAGGTGGCATACCAGGCAATTCTTCAGGAAAGACGTCGGGGAAATCACACACCATACCTATCTCATGCATTTCAGGCGGGGCGATACCTTCCATAAAGTAGAGACTGATCTCCGGAGAGAGAGGAGCGACAGCGGATGGAATTCTGGAATAAGGGGACAAATAAGTCACTAGTCCGATGGTTGGGTGGATCACGGTGACAGACTTGGCAGCGCAGTTCAAGTTAGCCATATATTTGACTAGCCAGTCCATACCCAGAATGACATCTATACTATCTGGCTTCAGGGCTATCAACTGGAAAGGGAAGGACCAATAGCCTATGCAAATCTAGACCTCCGGAGTAATCCAGTCAGTTAGCCAACTAGAGCCCGGTGTTTTAACCTTTAGAGGGGAGTTCATGTTCAAGAACGTTATTTGGTGGCTATGTGCAAAAGCTATGGATATGAATGAATGCGATGCACCAGAATCGAACAAGACTGTAGCTGGATAATCATTAACTCGAACCATACCCATGAGGACACCGGGGTCCACTTCGGCTTCTTCAGTAGAGACATGGTTCAGACGACCACGGCTAACAGTCGTAGCCTTGGCTGCTGGTGTAGAGAGAGCTGGTGCAGGTGTTGAGCCCCTTGCCTTCTGAGGACACTCACTTGAGTAGCGACCCGGCTGACCACAGCTGTAGCAAGTGAGCCTCGGTGGTGCAGGCTGACGAGGACGAAACCCACTTCCAGCTGCACCCAAGGTCGAAGTAGCTGGGCGAGGTGGAGGTGGCCTGTATCCTGAGGGCTTGGGCATGAAAGGAGCACAGGGCACCGAGCTGAACGGCACGAAGACCCGGCGCTTCTTGGCTTCAGAAGAAGAGGAGCCCTGATGGTCCACTAGAGCTGGCCTCTTGGAAGATTCTAGCTCCCTTCTACCCTGCTCCAAAGTGAGAGTCTGGTTGTACAACTCCTGGAAGGACTGGAACTTGAAGGGCAACAGCTCATAACGAAGCTGCGGAGTCAGTCCCTTGCAGAACAGATACTGCCGGTCCTCATCATTGGTCACATCCCGAGGGGTGTAGCAAGACAGGTGGTTGAACTCCCGCCCATAAGCTTGGAGATCCATGCGTCCCTGATTCAGATTCAGGAACTCCCTCCTCTTTAAGTCCATTACGGGCTTAGGGATGTAAACAGCACGGAATGCAGTGTGGAATTCAGCCCAGGTGAAGACATGACCAGCAGCGGCCATAGCCACATGGCTTTCCCACCAAGAGCCAGCGACTCCCATCAGAAGGTAGGTTGCAAAGTTCACTTGTTCAGCAGTCGGAACATGCAGTGCGGCAAACTTGCGCTCAAGGGTACGCAGCCAATCATCAGTATCCAAAGGCTCCTTAGCAAAAGCAAAGGTGGGAGGCTGGGACCGCAGAAAGTCAGTGAGATTGTTACATTCAGCCCGTGCACCCTGCTGCACCAACTACACGAGCAGATTCTCATTGCGCAGGCGGCCCTCTTCAATGATCATCAGAATCTCCGCCATAGTGGGTGGCGGCGGTGGCTCAGTATTGCTTTGCTCGCCACGACGGTGAGGAGCCATTCTGAAGAGTTGAACAAGGACACAATTTGTAGCCATCTTCGAATAGTTAGGACCGAAAATAATCACACCTACTCGGGGAAAACAGCCATGGATTGCAACAATGCGGTACGACGAGAGAGGAACCAACAGGTATCATCACATCAACAAGGCAGAATCGATATTTGAAAGCAAACAACCATCCGCCAGTCGGAATAAAACCCATTAGGTGATTCAAGTACAAGCTCACAAGCTTTTAGTACGTATTACACGAATGGGAAAGTACGGATGATACAAGTCATTAGGTTCGATACAACAACTCTACTAGAGGGCAACCACTACAGATAGTGGTTATCTTGCACATCACACAGGAAGGCAAAATACGATACAAGGTACCCGCAGATACCGGTCTCCTAGAAGTACTGGGCGCGCACCGGGAGACGCAGAGGGCGAGTGTTGAAACAGCGGGCACTCGCTGGCTGGCGGTTATAGGGCGGCATGTGGACGTCGCCCCCGGTCTCTCGAGCAGGTCCACGCGGTGGAATGGTGCCACCCACACTCGGGCTGCTCATATAGCCGGGAAGCTCCATCGGCATAGGTGAAAGGAGATCTGGAGGAAGTATCCCGGCATGGACGTACGGCTCCAAGGCCGACAGTGTGTTCCGGTGACTCTCACGAGCAGCCACCGTGTAGAGGTACCACTGTCGAGCACGAAGGTCCAACGCCCTAACCAGCTCGATGAGAGGTCGGTGACTGCGGTCTGGCTCAGTCGCCGGGTTTGAGTACACAGCAACGTAACAGCCCTCCAGACCGTCATCAGCCGCCAGAAAGTGATAGAAATCTGAGCCTGCATTAGCTAGGTAGTCATAGTTTCCGCGGTACACGGAGAGGCCATTGAACGCAGCCTCCTGGACAGCCTGCTCCACGGTCATGCCCACACCTACACCCTGATGCAGGACTCTGTCTCCATCCGGATGCAGGACACGGGCCTCGCAGAAGAACTTCCCCTGTCCGTACGGCATGTGCTCCTCGTACACCACGTACTCGGGGTACCAACGGCAACCCTGGCTGGCCAAGGTAGCTACAAACAAGGCAGGGAACCCGCGGACACCCTCACAGCGAGTCAGACAGACAACAAGTCCCGAACGCGTCATCTGTAACAACAATAGAATAGTTCAGGAGTTAGGAACGGAATTGAGACTCGAAGCATACACTGGACGGTAAGAACCCAACCCCGAGAACCTTAACTTGAAACAACTGTTAAAACAAATAGAGGTAAGATAACTCAGAGATGGAATGAGTTGGATAAGGAGTAAAAAGAAACCTAAGAGGGTTTTCACAACTCATTTTTAGGTTATAAATAATTTTTACCAACTCTAGACTCAACATCGACCAATAGAATGGGTTTCCCACAGGCAGTCCTGCTCTGATACCAACTTGTAGAGCCCCAACCCCAAAATTATGCAGTGATACTATGTAACCCAGAGGCCATGCTACACAATCGAAGGTTACTGGGTTACCACTCCCAGGCCAAAACCTTTGGCAGGCGTTGCTCGGAATGGATCATCGGCAATGCAACACCTCGATCATGCCATGAACACTGGCATAGCTATCAATGCATAATAGAGAGATCAAGACTGCGGAACAACTGGCACATCACAGACTCTACGACACAAAGATATCATAGTTCAACTCATATATGAGAAAGATAGCAAAAGACACATCAGAGGTCACAGACCCATCATTACAACAAGCGGAAGCAATTATAGTTGTCTAACAACAAGATCCAAATTATGGCCTAAGAGGCCTACAATAACACATCCCAAGCTGCCACCTGGGAACCCCAGACTACTCGTCGAAGTCAACGTAGAACCCACCTTCCTGTTCGGTGACGTCCTCCTCTGAAACAAGTAATAAGCAACAAAGCAAGGCTGAGTACGACGTACTTGCAAGAATTAGTAGGGCGATATAGGCCCGATGCTGTTTGGCTCCAAAGCTGTAAAGTAGTTGTTTTGCATAAAGCTAGTTTTTCCCTTTCGAAGACTAAGACTCATGGCATCGACTACTCAGAAGGTTTTCATAAGGGGATAAGATAGTAAAACTTTCTTCTTTGGTTCACATGGAACCTACAGTATTCAGAAACACCACTTATCTCCACCAAGGCACTCCCTCGAATCTCACTCGAGGAAATGAACCTTTTATCACAAGCTGAGTTGCAACCTCTAGCTGCCAAATTTTAATTAAGTTCATGTTTTCTATGATCTTATCGTCCATTCCCAAGTTGTCCTTAACTGCGGACACGGCTTTTCGAAAAGATTAAACCCTGCAGGGGTGTACTATTTTTAGCCACTGGTACCGTCCAACCCCTTGCCTGTACAATTAGCTCTCTTCCGGGGAAAGCCGGCGGGGCGGGCGCGGTTAAACCTTTACAGAGCATGGGACTATCCAAGGGTCATCGTGACGACATGACAAGTTCAGTTCCTATTTCAACACCTTGCCCCATCGCCACTTCCTATTACCTCCATCATCATCACATCCTCGTCATCAGCAGCCATCACCAACTCACACACAAATGGCAAGCGCAAACTAGAGGACCCTTGGATACGCCCGCACAAATTATTCGGTTAGTAAGGAGTCCATATGTCCCACCAATGGTAGCATGCTCGTCTTGGTTCAAGAGGTAAAGAACTCTCAGCCTAGGCGGCAAGAATGAGACAAAACACCAACAACCTTGTTGGCAACTCATCCAAGCCTTTTAGCAATTTAATTATTAACACAAGTTTCCACCACTGTCCGCACATTCCATTAACTTCACAATTATGGAAATAATCACCGAACAACTAAGCATTCGACTAAGCATGGCTAAGCATAGCTAAGCATAACATACAACAGGTATGAAATATCTCAGGCCAACACATCAATCTATGGTTAATAGGAGGGAAGACAGGTAATGGTTCAGGGAGCATGCAAGTTATAGGATACTCTATACACTGACCAAAAGTTGTCTCTAGAATCGAATGCAATATTATGGTGGAGAAAATACTTGTACTAATAGGATGAGATATGCATAGAAGGTTAGGTTAGCTCTTGCCTTGCTGATAGAGCTGGTCGCACTGGTCGTCAAGGTATTGTGGTGGAACCTCGACTCCTGAATCTACCGAAACACAAACAATACAGGAGAACGAAAATAAATAACACGAAATAAAAGGTGCAATGCACAATCGTGATGAGATGGTCAAATTATGCACTAAATTGGTATTGGGCATGTCCCACAAGTTAAATGGAACCCCAAAAATAAATATTGCAATTACGGGTTAAAACTCCATCTTTAACTTAGTGAATTAATTAATTATCCAAAATGTCCAGTACTGAAATATGAGGTCTACATGCATGAAAATGACATTATTAGATAGGTATTGTTCTCCTGATCATTTTGGTACTTTGTTTACAATTTTTCGATTAAAGATGAGGAAAAGGCGATTAAACAGTTATTCAATTTAACCATTTCGAAAATGACATCAAAGGAAAATTTATTTTCATACTGTGATATTAACATAGATGGATATAATTTGTGTTGCTGGTCATTTTGGTATATCATTTGCAATTTTTAGATCAATATTTAACAAGTTATGATTTTCCCAAAATTGGAATTAAATCTGCCATTTTACTTAATTTAAATAAACAGCACTAAAATTAATTCTACAACTCTTCTAAAAGGCATAATCTTGTAGTTCATTGTTCACTGAACATTTTGAGAGCTCATTCATAAATTTTGGATGAATATTCTTCAAGTTATGCATTTTCCAAATAATGATTATAATCTTCCATTTTAGTATTTATTAATTAAAGGCAAATTATTAATTTTTGTTGGTCATGGAAATGGTGCTAACAGATAGATATTATTTTTCTGAGCAATTTGACATATTATTTGCAATTTTCTGACTTATGGTTCAAAAGTTATGGAATTTACAAATTTTAAACAAATTCTGTCCATTTAGATAATTCCAGAAAAACTGTCAGGACGTTTTGCACCGAACCGTGGTTAGCCACGGTGGCTGACTGGCGGGGCCGAGCCACGTGGGCGTCCACGTCGGCTGAAAGGGCCACTGGCAGGTTTGACCCGCAGGGTGGGCGTCACGACCGGCGCGCGATGGCGGTGATCGACGGCGGCGGCGTGGACGGAGACGGCGATGTACGGCGTTCGGAGACCAACGACCATGCGCGTTCGACGCACCTATCTACGGCGAACCAGAAAAAGGGCGGCGCTGCTAAACCTAGGTCACCGGAGTGACCACGGCGACGACGGACGGCGGACGGCCGATGATGGACTACGCGCATCTAGCGATCTAGGGGGGAGGAGGAAGACGGAGAGGTCTAGGAGAACGGCGTGCTCACCCTAGACGTATGCGGGTGCTCATCGGAGGCAGAGGAGGTCAGAGTCGACGGTAATCAAGCTCGGCAGCCGACGGACGGAAGGGAAGAAGACGAAGCCGAGCGCGCGATTGGAGGCGCCCCGGCATGATTGCCTGGAGGAGGAGGAAGAGGAAGACCAGGTGAAGCTTTTGCCCTGGCTCGATCAGCTCCGGGAGGTCCCTGTCGACGGCGGCGAGCGGCGGCGTCCACTGCTAGGTCACGGCCATGGCGCCGCTAGGTTTAGGGTTTCGGGAACGGGGGAAAAAGGAGGGGGAGAGAGAGCAGAGGGTCGCGGGGGAGCTTCTTAACCTCCAAGGGGGGGCCTGGGAGCGAGGAGGAGCACGGGGAGGCCATGACGACGCGGCGGTCATGGCGGCAGTGGTTTCCCTGTCACCACAGGGAAGAGGGAGGAGAGAGGGAGCTGACAGGGGGGCCCACCTGTCAGGATTTTTGTCTTTTCTCTTTTTCCAAAATTCCATTAGGGTTTAGGTAATTATTTCAGGCCCTTAATTATTTTTAAAAAATTCTGGAAAAATTCACAGAGCCAATATATTATATTTGGGAGCTTTCATAAAATTTTCAGCCCATTTGAAAAACATTTTATGTGTAATTTATTTTGGAATTGCTCACAGACAATTTGGGTCTTTATTTAATTATTTGAATTTGCCAATGCTTTAAATTTTGCAACAAACATATTTGAATTTATTAGAACTTCCTGGACAAATATGAAAGCTCAAATTGAATTTTTGTTTAGCCATTCACATCACCATCCTTGGTTTAAGATTTGTTGCTTCACCATTATTTTATGTTAAGCAAAAATTAAGATGGGGATGCCATGATGCAAGATAAGATCCAAAAAGTGAAAATTTTACTCATATTTTCAGGTACCAAAAGTGGGGCTGTTACAGAAATTTGGCAAATGGATGTGAAGACCGCGTTCCTTAATGGTCATATTAAGGAAGAGTTGTACATGGTACAGCCCAAAGGTTTAGTTGATCCAAAGGATGCTAACAAGGTATGCAAACTTCAGAGATCCATTTATGGACTGAAGCAAGCATCATGGAGTTGGAATCTCCGGTTTGATGTAGTGATCAAAGGGTTTGGATTTGTCAAAACTTATGGAGAGGCCTGCATTTACAAGAAAGTGAGTGGGAGTTAAGTTGATTTTCTAATACTATATGTGGATGACATATTATTGATTGGAAATGATGTTACACTACTAGAAAGTGTAAAGGCTTATTTGGATAAATGTTTTTCAATGAAAGACCTTGGCGAAGCAGTGTACATTTTAGGCATAAAGATCTATAGAGATAGGTCGAGGCGCCTAATAGGGCTTTCACAGAGTACATACCTTGACAAGGTTTTGAAGAAGTTCAGAATGGAAAATTCGAAAAAGGGGTTCTTACCAATGTTGCAAGGGAAGGTTCTGAGTAAGACTCAGAGTCCAGTTACAGCAGAAGATAGAGAGATAATGAACAATGTTCCTTATGCCTCTGCGATAGGCTTTATCATGTATGCCATGCTATGTACTAGACCAGATGTGTGCCATGCTGTTAGTTTGAGTAGCTGGTATCAAAGTGATCCAGGAGTGGATCACTGGTCAGCAGTCAAAAATATCCTTAAGTATCTGAACAGAACTAAGGAGATGTTTCTCGTGTATGGAGGTGACCAAGAGCTTGTCGTAAGGAGTTACGTCGATGCTAGTTGGGATACAGATCCGGATGATTCTAAGTCTCAGTCCGGATACATGTTTATTCTAAGTCTCAGTCCAAGCAAAGCGTGGTGGCGAAATCTTCAACTGAAGCTGAGTATGTCGCGACCTCGTCGGCAGCAAGTGAAGCAGTCTGGATGAAGGAGTTCCTCTCAGAGCTAAGTGTGGTTCCAAGTGCGTCAAGACCGCTGGCCCTGTACTGTGATAATACAGGTGCAATAGCTCTTGCCAAGGACCCGACTTCACACAAGAATACCAAGCATATTAAACGCGTTCACAATTTGCGTGAGAATGTCAAGGATGGTGACATAGAGATTTGCAAGGTGCACACGGATTTGAATGTGGCAGACCCGTTGACTAAACCTCTTCCACAAGCAAAACATGATCAACACCAAGAGGCCATGGGTGTTAGATTGTTACAGATGTAAACTAGATTATTGACTCTAGTGTAAGTGGGAGACTGTTGGAGATATGCCCAAGAGGCAATAATAATGATTATTATTTATCATATTTCTCGTTCATGATAAATGTTTATTATCCATGCTGGAATTGTATTTAGCGGAAACATATACATTTGTGGAATATAAATGGTAATGTGTCCCTAGTATTCCTCTTATAACTAGTTTGTTTAATCAAGTGATGGTTAGACGTTTCCTAACCATGGATTTGTGAATCACTTGATAAACGGAGTTATATCATGGGAGATGATATAATGGACAAGACTCAATTTAATAGTTGTCAAATAAAGTTTCCTTAGACCATGAGATTATGTTACTCCTGCTTGCCGGAAGAATACTTTGTGGACATCAAACGTCACTTCGTAACTGGGTGATTTTAAAGGTGGCTTTCAGGTATCTCTGATGGTGGGTTGTTGGGTTGCATGAATCAATACTGGGATTTGTTCATCCAACAGTTGGATAGATATCTCTGGGCCCTCTCGGTAGTATAGCATCCAAACGCTTGCAAGCATATGACTAAGTAGCTAGTCATAAGGGATCCTATTCTATGGGAACGAGTAAAGAGAACTTGTCGGAAATGGGATTAATCAGATATGGAGATATCAATGAATTAAATCTCAGACAAGTAATATATCGTGAAACAAAAGGAATCGTATGATTAATTAAATCCCAGACATTGTGGTTCGACTAGTAAAGTACTTTGTCGAATATGTAGGAATTAATATGGACATCCCGGTTCCGTTATTAATATGACATATTCGCGAACCCGTAGAGTCACACACTTAATGTTCGATGTAGTTAGGGCTCGAGATAAATGATGGTATTAATGAATATTGATTCGGAGTCTCGAATGAGATCCTAAACGTCACGAGGAGTTCTGGAAGAGTCCGGAGAATAAGATTCATATAAGGAAAGTGGTTTCCGGATGTATCGGAAAGTTCGGGAATTTTCCGGTAGGGTACCAGAATATTTTAGATGGTTCTAGAGGGGTCTAGAAGTGGGGCCTGATGCATCTAAAATGCATACATGAACTTTGCACTATAATAGTTATATTCCATTCATATTTGCATCATATAAGGGGTATATTACTGTTATTTAATGATTTTTGGTAATTAATAATGATTTCCCCTTTTTATGGAATTAATCCTGCGCAGGCAGAAAACCCCTATTTCTTGCTTTATTTGTTTTATGACCTTAACGACGTCATATTGAGCAATAAATTTAGGAGGGTCATTATTTTGGAAGGACAAGATTTAGGAGCGAAAGAAGTCAACGAACGGAGGCCAGGAGACCAAAAGGGGGTCCCACGCGGCTACAGTACAAGGCCGCGTGGGCCCATCCCAATTGCCCCTCGTGGCCCCATTTGCATCGATCCTTCGCCCATAAGCATCCTCGTGACCTAAAAACGCCTATATAAGAGGTCCCCCGACGTTTTTTCTAGGGGAGGGCCGCCACACGAGAGAAACCAGAAACAGAGACCAGGAGGCTGAAGATCGGAGGGGGAAACTCCGGTGGAGCCCTGCCGGAGAGGTCTCCTTCTTCTCCGTCGACATCTCCACCGGCTCCATGATGAAGAGGGAGTAGTCCACCGCTGGACTATGGGTTTGTGGCAGTAGCATATGTATCTCTCTCTCTCTTGAGTTTCATTAGTTAGCACCGTATGAGCTGCTGAACATGATTACGGTCACCATTGTATTACCATTGTGGTGGATCTTTCTATGAGTTAATATATGTTGAGATTGCAATGTTTATTTCAGTTATGAAAGTAGATGCATATTCTGTACCCCGTTCTTATATCCTTGTTATGATCAAGCATGTTTATGAGAGCGTGTGTGGGGGAACGTGTGCATTAGTTGGAGTAACAGGGGTGGTGAAGTGATAAGCTGACAACTTGAATATCATGATCCATTGGGTGTTTACCTTACTTTGTTGCCTCACTAGGGATAAACCAAAATACCATGTTGAAGGGTAGGAGGAGTGACTTGCCTCTACCTAAGACTAGATCCATCATGTGTTTATTTTAACTTCATGTCATTGATATTAAAGCTATACTCTGATGTTATCTTAATTACTAAGGTGCATGATTTAGTTCACATCTTGGTGGAGTATAAGTGAGACTAATAATCAAAAGGTCTCTATGTTAGGACGTGATGCCCATATAATTAGTAACATGATTAAACTTGTTTGCAATCTCATATGTTAATCCTATGTCTACTTGTTTGCCACACTATATTAAAGAGAGAGTGCATGTGTGAAACCATGAACCCCGGTCCATTTTTAATCATAAGAAACACCTTTCCAACCACTTTTAACATGAAATAGTTAGTTTGACATGAGAGATGCTGTATGTTATTTCACTTTGTTTGACATGAAATAGTTAGTTCTATGGACACTCATGCATGCATCTATGGTCATCTTTCTCCCTTTTGCTAGCCCAAAAAAAAATTTCAACAAGTAAAAATTGTTTCCAACACCTTCAACCCAAGTTTTCCCAGTGAGTCCACCATATCTACCTATTAGCTTTATGCTATCCAAGTATGTTTTTCATGTTACTTGTGTTATCTATACCTCTAAATGAAAATCATGATGTTATTTAATGTAAGGGGAAAAGTTGGTTAAAAAGCTCTCGCGAACTTGATGCACACTTTACTTTTATTGCATTCAATAAAGATGAACATTTGTGATTAATATTATGATGATAGTGGCTTTATAAATGTTTAAGCTTGGGAGTTAGCCCATATGTGCTGTCACATGCAAAGCTTTCAACATGTTCCATCATTTGTTTACTTGATATCATGTAGTTTTGTTTATGGATGCCTATCATGACGAAATAATGTGGAAATAGAGTTAAGTTTAAATGAGTTTGTATAAATGGTTAGAGAGAAACCTGGGCCGCTAATCTAAGCCATGCATCATTCATGGTGGAAATTTACTTACATGCAATTTTGAACTCTCTGTGATACACCCTACAATAAAAAGCTATAACAAGTGGTAAATAAAAAGGGTGTTGAGGTTGTTCATTATGTTTGTTTGTCTTGTTGTTTTGATGTGGGCTTGATCCATATCATGGGACAAGAGGTACCCCAGACGAGACTCTTGATGATACCATTATTACTTACAATGATAGATAACTTAAACTTGCTTTGTTTCCTAAGTTGAGTAATCATGGTGTAGGTACTTGTATTCAAGGGGCATGAGACATCTAACCTTTACTTTATCAAGGCCACTACTCATATTTGCTTTCACATTTAACTTTAATCATTCAAGATGCTATGATGGGGGAATGAGAGCTTTACACCAAGTATTCCCATTGCAATCAATAACTTAAGTAGAATAGTTTGGAGGATAGATGAAACTTATACATGCTTTACCTCTACTTATTTATACATCTTTTCCAAAGTGTCCACCTTTTATATTCAGATTTTCACCACACTCTATGGACCTCAAGTATGCAAAAGTAAGAATGTCCATAGTACTATCTTTTATGTTACACTTTGTGAACTATCATTGATCATCCTTGCATTGAATACTTGATATCACTTTATAAACTGTTTGCATATTGCTACTTCTTTGAATAATGAATCATTTGACTTTATGTAGCAGTAGCAATCATCTTTTATATCTATATTTTGATTATATTGCAAAGTTCATGTTAGTTTTATCACTTTCATACTCGAGGACGAGCATGAGTTAAGCTTGGGGATGTTGATGCATCTAAAATGCATACATGAACTTTGCACTATAATAGTTATATTCCATTCATATTTAGATCATATAAGGGGTATATTACTATTATTTAATGATTTTTGGTAATTAATAATGATTTCCCCTTTTTATGGAATTAATCCTGCGCAGGCAGAAAACCCCTATTTCTTTCTTTATTTGTTTCAGGACCTTAACGACGTCATATTGAGCTATAAATTTAGGAGGGTCATTATTTTGGAAGGACAAGATTTAGGAGCAAAAGAAGTCAACGAACGGAGGCCAGGAGACCAAAAGGGGGGGTCCCACGCGGCTACAGTACCAGGCCGCGTGGGCCCATCCCAATTGGCCCTCGTGGCCCCATTTGCATCGACCCTTCGCCCATAAGCATCCTCGTGACCTAAAAACGCCTATATAAGAGGTCCCTCAACATTTTTCCGGAGGAGAGCCGCCACACGAGAGAAACCAGAAACAGAGACCAGGAGGCTGAAGATCAGAGGGGGGAAACTCCGGCGGAGCCCTGCCGGAGAGGTCTCCTTCTTCTCCATCGACATCTCCACCGGCTCCATGATGAAGAGGGAGTAGTCCACCGCTGGACTATGGGTTTGTGGCAGTAGCATATGTATCTCTCTCTCTCTCTTGAGTTTCATTAGTTAGCACCGTATGAGCTGCTGAACATGATTACGGTCACCGTTGTATTACCATTGTGGTGGATCTTTCTATGAGTTAATATATGTTGAGATTGCAATGTTTATTTCAGTTATGAAAGTAGATGCATATTATGTACCCCGTTCTTATATCCTTGTTATGATCAAGCATGTTTATGAGAGCGTGTGTGGGGGAACGTGTGCATTAGTTGGAGTATTCGGGGGTGGTGAAGTGATAAGCTGACAACTTGAATATCAAGATCCATTGGGTGTTTACCTTAATTTGTTGCCTCACTAGGGATAAACCAAAATACCATGTTGAAGGGTAGGAGGAGTGACTTGCCTCTACCTAAGACTAGATCCATCATGTGTTTATTTTAACTTCATGTCATTGATCTTAAAGCTATACTCTGATGTTATCTTAATTACTAAGGTGCATGATTTAGTTCACATCTTGGTGGAGTATAAGTGAGACTAATAATCAAAAGGTCTCTATGTTAGGACGTGATGCCCATTGTAGCGGACCTACACTTAAAATTAGGCAAGATCCCTGTGTATAGTGCAAACCCCTGGATCGATTCATTTGCATACACAGTTTACGATGAAATACCACAACAATGTATCAATTATTACAGGCGAATCCAGACTTAGGATAATATTCGATTACAACTTTGCATAGCACGAAGCTAGCTGGAAAGAGTAAACAGCGGAAAAACATTATTCTGCATGGAGTCTCCATCATCTTCTTGTAGCCACAGGCGAAACATGTTGGTTGCAGACTCGAAACCCTTAAACGATCCTCACTCATCGTCAGAACAACCTGCAACATTAAAAATGTTGCAACAAGGTGGGTCAGAACCATATAAAATGGAACTGGCAAGTGACACTTTGTGGACTCATAGAGGAAAACTCTAATAACCTATATGCATATTTGGCTTGTGGAGTTTTGAAGGCTATTTTGCATAAAGCCAATTTTTCCTATCTCTTTTCAAAACACTTTTTCATCTAAATGAGACAGGTATGGTATGACAACCATTGTCTCAACTACCCTGGTTCACCCTTCAAAATTTTACTTAGGAAGTTAGAATGATGAGATCCTTCGTTGACGTCCTCGTCCAGCTTGCTCAGAATTGTCCGTAACCGGGGACACGGCTAAGTACTTAGATTGACACTCTGCAGAGGTTGTGCACTTTCACCATAAGACTCCATCAACCCATTCTGACCTTGACCTTCTTGAAGTGAAAAGGAAAGGAGAGGATGGAGACGAGACTTTTCCGAAGTATTTTCCCGACCACTGCCGTCCTGACGCACTCCACCTACATTCCTCTACCACCACCTGTCAGGCCGGGCCGGTTCCATACTACATACTTAGTCAAGCCAGAGCCCATATGACATATGGCTGCACGGTAAGCTCACTAAACTCGGAGTAACGTTGATCTCTTTGTCCCTGGGTGGCCATCCACAAGTGCACATACTCGGGTAAAACCATAGACATGGCCCCGAGTAGCCACTCAACTATAAACCTCCATCCACATACCACATCCACCCAGGAGTTTCTTTAACTTAGTAGAATATTATTTTTTCACAAAACAACATTTAGCATAGCATTTCCATAATTCTACCAAGTTATAAAAGGATTCTAGACCAACTAGTATAGGGAGAAACTAATCTAAACATGTTTTTAGCATAGCAATACTAATAAACCTATCATGCTATTTTTCAAGTAATACTACAACATGCATATATCAAATTAATAGGACAAAGATATGCAAGTGTGCCACTTGCCTTGGCAACAAGAGTGACAGGAGTAGCAACCACCAAGGTCTTCGTGACTCTCCGAATAATCTAAGAAAATTGCAAACACCCAAATAAACATACAAATCCACACATGTGACAAAACAAAAATTATGCCATGCATGAACATGCAATTTTTTTACCACAACACAAATGTAAAATAACTTTTAGTTCTCTGGTTATTCTACATGCATGATGCCACAAATCAAATTTTAATAAATTGCTTATTAGGAATAAATCCAAAACACCTAAATATGGGCAAACACACCAATTCTAAAGTTTCTGCATAAAAAACATTTTAATAAAATATGATGAACATGCTACTGGACAGAGGACATCATTACAAAGCCTCTGCCATTTTAATCACTCAATTTGGATTTGTAAAACTCATTTTATAGCCTAAACAAGTTATTAACCAATCTGTAAAAAGCAAGTCTGTGCACGATACAAAAATTAACAAAAACTATACTACTGGATTCTACTCATTTTTCTCAATCCATCGACATCAAAAACACTAAATTTGGAGTTGTCGTTTAGAAGATATGAATTTTACAAGATTTGGTGAAAATCTGTCTAAAAACAGAAAAACAGAAAATATATGGGTGACATGGCCGCTTCTGATTGGTTGGTACCGATTCGGTATTAAAATTAATAGGCGGCCATAGGATTGAGATCTAACGATCAGGATCAAAAGGGCCTAAAGCGGGCGGCGCGGCCTCGCCGGAATCCTAGCCGAGCGGCGGCGACGGGCCGACATCGCGCGTTCCGACGCATCTAGAGGGTTAGGTGGAAAGCGAGGATTACCACGACGCGCAGGAGGTCGAGGTGGATGCTGTGGCGAGGTCATCGGTGTCGAGGCATCCTGGTTCTCCCGCAATCCTTCGCCGGAGTCGATGGAGGCGGCGGCCGGGTGATGTTGATGATGCACGCGTCGACCTGGGGCACGGGAGAGAGCTAAAAACGTGTCAAAAGATGTGCAAGGAGGAATGGAAGGGAGAGGAGGTGAAGGAGGGTGCGGGGACGCCGGACTTCACCGAAAACGAAGAAATCGGCCGTCGGCCGTGGCGGCGTTGCGAGCTCGAATTCGAGCGGCCTGGTGGCGGTGGGGAGGTGAGAGGAGGGGGTGAAGAGAGAGGAGGGAGTGGGGGTTAAGAGGAGCGTCGTGGGAGGTGGAGGGGTGCGGCTTGAAGCCAGGATTGAGTGGGATGTGAGTGCGGGGGGTTTCGGCCATGAACGGGAGGGGAGAAGGTCGGATGACGTCAGCAATGACATCATCATTTTTCTTTTTCTTTTATTTCTTTTCTGAAATCTTTTAACAGCTTCTAAAATACAAGTCCAAAAATTATGAAATAAATTTGTAAAAACTTGTAATTAAAATATTTACCAGAATAACTTATTTGTAAAATATTTCGAAGACTTTTTATTTACAAGTTTGCCACTGGCATTAAAATGGCCTTTATTGGCATTTTACTTAAAAGAAAAATAGATAAAATTATTTCTGTTTTTAGGCAAAATAATAAATCCCAAATTTTTAAACCAAGTTCAAATTATATTTAAAACTTTTTCAAACAATTTGAGAAAATACTTTTTAGGAAACTTATTGCAAATAGAACACTTTGGCACAAAGTTTGGCCAACGAATACATTCATAAAAGTCAAAATATTTAAGAGAGCATAATAGGCCCCTTTTTATCATTTTCACAAATAGGGTTTAAAGTGGAAATAGAATTTCCAACTTTTGAAACTTCAAAAGCAACAAGCCAAGAAAAAGATGAATGCATGCATGATTTTGGATTTCTAAAACAAAATTTAATAATTTTCAAAAAGTTTTTGATTTTTCTGATTTTTCAAAAATTTGAAAATCTTGGGATGTTACACCCATATAATTAGTAACATGATTAAACTTGTTTGAAATCTCATATGTTAATCCTATGTCTACTTGTTTGCCACACTATATTAAAGAGAGCATGCATGTGTGAAACCATGAACCCCGGTCCATTTTTAATCATAAGAAACACCTTTCCAACCACTTTTAAGCATCTTGTACATTCAGCCATTTTAAAATCAGAAAATACAAAAACACTTTTACTTCTTGCATTCACATATAAAAACCCCAAAAATACCATCCATCATCACTATTACCATCCTTGCATATTTATTTACCACCATTGCATATTTCTTTATTGTTTTGCATCATTTATTATCTTAATATCATTCTCACACCTTGTGCTTGACAACCATTTGGTGAGGTTGAGGGCACAAAGCAATTTACTTGTTTGCAGGAAATCTAGAGAAGGACAAGAATATAAAACCCACACTACTGATTCCCCGAGAGTTCGATATTAAACCCTCGAGTCACTTCTTGGGGAAAAAACTTCCAATTCTACATACTCTGCACTTGGAGGCTCAACCTATCCCTTATATTTATTGTTTTCTTTTCAGGGTATCAAGAGTGCTGTTGGCGAAGTTGAGGGAGACTTCAACTACCCGCCATCAGGCCCACAGGTGTATGGGGCCCACATGGAATAAAGGGGTGGTGCAGTTGTTGGGAATATGCCCTAGAGGCAATAATAAAATGGTTTATTAGCATATTCATGTTTATGATAATAGTTTATTATCCATGCTATAATTGTATTAACCGGAAACATAATACATGTGTGGAATATAAACAACCAGTTGTCCCTAGTAAGCCTTGATGTCTACACACGCTTCTATTCTTGTAGACAATGTTGGGCCTCCAAGAGCAGAGGTTTGTAGAACAGCAGCAAGTTTCCCTTAAGTGAATCACCCAAGGTTTATCAAACTCAGGGAGGTAGAGGTCAAAGGTATCCCTCTCAAGCAACCCTGCAATCACAATACAAAAAGTCTGTTGTGTCCCCAACACACCCAATACACTTGTCAGATGTATAGGTGCACTAGTCTGGCGAAGAGATAGTGAAATACAAGTAATATGGATGATTATAAGTAGTAGTTGCAATCTGAAATAAAAATGGCAGCAAGCAAACATGTAGCAGAACTTGTTGTAAACGGTGTTTCAATGCTTAGAAACAAGGCCTAGGGATCATACTTTCACCAGTGGTCACTCTCAACAATGCAATCATAATTGAATATAAATATAAGCACTTCAATATACTACTCCGAAATATTCTCCGGCTGGATAACGAACACTAATTCATTGTGTAGGAATGCAAAAGCACGCCTCAAACATATATTCCCAAGTACTAATGAATACCCCACACTGGACCATGAGCATTCACAGGAGGTACTAACACACCACAATTTCATAGAGACATCTAACTCAAATAATAAATCAGTGAACAAGTATCTTGTGAAATATAGCCTAAAGACCCACACGGTGCACACACTGTCACCTTTACACACGTGGGACAAGGAGTCTCCGGAGATCACATAAATAAAGCCCACTTGAGTAACATAACAACATCTAGATTGCAAAGCTCATGATCACATATAGATCACATCATGGGAGAGAGAGATATAGACCACATGGCTACCGGTACGACCCTCAGCCCCGAGGGAGAACTACTCCCTCCTCATCATGGGAGTCAGCAACGACGATGAAGATGGTGGTGGAGTCGATGGAGATGGCTCCGGGGGCACTTCCCCGCCCCGGCAGGGTGCCGGAACAGAGACTTCTGTCCCCCGAAACTTGTCGGCGATGGCGGCGGCGCTGCAGATGTTTCTTTGGAATATGACGGGGTCCGTCTAGGTTTTATGCGTCGGGGGCAATATATAGGCGAAAGGGCGGCGTCGGAGGGCTCCCGTGGGCCCCACAAAACCTGGTGGCGCGGCAGGCATGGGTCCCGCGCCACCCTATGGTGTGGCCGGCCCACGGCCCTCCAGGTCCTCTCCTTCGGGCTCCGTGTAGTCCATTGAATTATAAGACTGCTGCTTTTTGTCCCGTCCAATTCCGAGAATATTTCCTTAAGTACTTTTCTGAAACGGGAAAATAGCAGAAAACATGAACTGGCACTGTGGCATCTTGTTAATAGGTTAGTTCCAGAAAATGCATAAAAATGCTATAAGATGTAAACAAAACATGTAGCAAATGGTATGAAAACAAGCATGGATCATAAGAAATTATAGATACGTTGGAGACGTATCAGCATCCCCAAGCTTAGTTCTACTCGTCCTCGAGTAGGTAGAACGATAACAAATAATTTCTTAGGAAACATGCTAACTCACAATCTAGATCAACATAGCAATGCAAAGCACATGATGTGAATAAGGTGATCCAAAACAATTGTCTATAGTTGACATTAAGCAAACAATGATTAACAAATGCTAGCTAAAACAAGCTAGAACTTTTCATGAATCAGCGTGTTGGAGACTAGGAACCATACATAAGGTTTAGAAAGAAGAATAGTAAATTGTGTCTCCAATGTAAAATGTCAATCAATCTTCAAAGCATCAAATTCAGTTAATAATAGAAATAGCCAAGCTCAAGTCAAGTATCCTTAATCCATCCACTTAACTTATCAACTGTTATGTAGTCCACTCAACTAATACAAGCAAGAAGAAGGCTTGGCACCATGAGGTTATGGCAAAGAGAATAATAATGGGGGTTTGGAAGGCCAAAAAGAAAGGCTCAAACAGTGGAAGAGGTAACCACAAGACAAGAGGAAGTCCCGTAGTAGACACTGAATGAGGAGTAGTGATTGCCATGCAACGGATGCACATAGAGCTATATGAATGGAAGCTCTCCAATGGAACTAGTGGGGGTGCATCCAACTTGCTTGCTCATGAAGACCTAGAGCTCACTTGAGAAGGCTCATCGTTGGAATATACAAGCCAAGTTCTATAACGTTTGGTCCCCACATAGTTATACTAATGAAGCATGAAAACTCACTACAATGATGTAGGTGCTACTAGCACAAGTGTGGAATAAAAGGATAGTAGTGTTGCCCCCTCTCTCATTTTATATTCTTTTTTCTTTTCTCTTTTTTGCCTTTTGCTTTTTGCTTTTTGAGGCCTTTGTGGCTCTTTTATATTTTTCTCTCATTGGTCTCTTTTGGACTCTTTTGATTGGCCACTTTGGACTCTTTTCAATATGCTCACAGGTAGAGGCAACACTCTATTTTACAAGATGATCATCACACTTTTTGGTGTACTCAAAACTCAAAGACTAATACATGGTGTATGGTGGATATGCAAGACTGAGCGTAGTGTGGAAAAGATGTAACACATGTGGAAAACCACGCATCACACTAACTCAAATGGTCAAGAAATACTATATGGTAATGAAGTAAAAATGACATAAAGTCATGTAATTTAAATGATGGATGTTGCATGGCAATGTATCTCGGAACAGCTATGGAAATGCTGTGATAGGTAGATATGGTGCCTGTTTTGAGGAAGATAGTTGGCTTATGTGTAGTAGAACAAGATGAAGATCTCCCACGGGGTTGGATGTACTTGCGAAGTATGCACCAATCTCAATGTGAAAAAGGGCAATGCAAAGCACCGAAGAGGCTAGCAAAATATGGAGGTGGAAGTGCAAAAAACCAAAAACTCACATATCATGTCGTATATTGCAAACAACTAACAGTATCAAAGTCTTAAAAATGGTTAGAGACACCCCGAGAGGGATCGTGGCGGCGACACAAGTGCCCCGTTGGCTTCCCCGACCGTTGCAGTAACTATACCATTAGAAACTTCTTTTCAACTAAGAGGAAATCACGACACTAAAGCACTATTGACTTAAGTTGTTTTTAGTTCAGAAAAGTACGGCTCCACGTTCTACTAACACATCTTCACTAATCAGCTCTTAACAACATTAACCAACATATTTTAACCATTAGTTATTTTAATACCTCAAAACAATTGAAGAGGAGCAAGTTATCTACACAAAGGTCTACAAGACTATGCAGTTTTTCTCTATTCATACCACTATCACAAGCATAGAATTTTCCAATCTAACACATCAACCAAGCAACTAAAACAACTCTCTAACAAATAAGAGTGAAATACAAGAGAGCTTAACACAAAGAACTAGCAGCTCTAAACAAGATAACATGCTAAAAGCGAGAGCTTACTAGAAAACAAACATTAGCTAAGAATACTCAACAAATATAAGCGAAGCACAAGAGTATTCATATGAAAAAGCGGAGCGTGTCTCTCTCCCACCCAAGAATGCTAGGATCCAACTTATTAAGCAAAGTAAAACACACACTCAAAATAAAAACAGACGCTCCAAGCAAAATACATAAGATGCCGCGGAATAAAAATATAGTATCACTAGAGATGACCTGATAGTTTTGTCGATGAAGAAGGGGATGCCTTGGGCATCCCCAAGCTTAGATGCTTGAGTCTTCTTGAATTTGCTGGAGCTTAGGCTTTTCACTCTTCTTGATCTCATCATATCGTCCCTTTTGCTTACTTGAAAACTTTCACCACATCAAACTCAAAGTAATTCTCATTAGAGGGTTAGTGCATAAACCAAAAATTCACAAGTTCTACTGTGACACAAGCACACCTTAATGCATTATAACATTAGCTACAGCCACTGATGCTCAAAGAATCAAAAAGATCCAAATAAACATCGCAAAGGAAGCAATGCACATCTGTCAAAATCTGAACAGTCTGTAAAGACGAATTTTTTCGAGGCACTACAGTTGCTCAAATCGAAAATCACTGAACTAGAAAAAGTTTCATACATATATGAATATTCAGCACACAAAATCTCAAAGAATTTCGTCGCTTCTGGAATAAATGACGAATTTAACGGTGACAGACAGAAATCTGTTTCCTGTGCAGAAATCCAAATATAGCAAAAACTTTCTACTAGAGACCTTACTTGGCACAACATTGCAAGAAAATAAAGATACAAAGAAGTTGCTACAGAAGTAAACAAACTTCTTGACTCAAATAAAAGAAAAAGATACTGAAAATAAAATGATGGGTTGTCTCCCATAAGCGCTTTTCTTTAAAGCCTTTTAGCTAGGCATGGTAATTTTGATGATGCTCACATAAAAATGAGAGTTGGAGCACAATAAGGGAGCATCAAGAAGCAACTATAAAACTCATTTAAGTCTAACCCACTTCCTATGCATTGGAATCTTGTAAGTAAATAAATCCATGAAGCATAAATTGACTAGCATAGGAAGACAAAATAGGTGCAACTTCAAAAATTTCAACAAAAGGAGAGGAGATTCAATGTTATTGTGATATATGAAGCCATGTATCCCTTTTTCATAAAAACTTTCAGTAGCATCATTGATAAATTCTACAATATAACCATCACATGAAAAATTCTTATCATGAGCCATATGCATAAAATTATTACTCCCCACATAAGCATAGTCATTCTTATTAATTGTAGTGGAAGAAAATTCAACAAAATAGCTATCATTATTATTCTCATCACCATAATCATCAAATATAGGAGGCATATTGAAATCATAATTAATTTTCTCCTCAATAGTAGGTGGACTGAAAATATCATATTTGTCGGGGGGCAACCCCCGAATAGGGGCAAGGTGCTGATATAAGGGTTGACTCGGAGTTGACCGGAGCACAGAAACCGACATAACTGTACCGGCTTACTCGGAGCTGACCGAGTCATGGCTAAACCGACATATGGTTATGTCGGATCATGTAAGTTATATGTCGGATTGTTCTTTGTTCTTCTTATGTGCAGGGCAGGCGAAACCGAGTTACTTGGAATTCGGCATGCCTGTGCCGAATAAGGAAGCCTACTCGGGCCGTGGTCAAGGGGCAGGTCTTGTCCCTACAATCACGGGTCAGGATGCAGAACCACTTGCATGATGGGACGGGGCCACTTGGCCAGAGTGACTGACCTCCATGCCGCTGACCGAAGCGGTACCCGGGAGCAGTGTGTTGGAGGAGACAGATGGGACGTGCCACGGCGCGGTGACGGAAGCGGTCAGAGGACCGGGCGTGGCTACAGTCCGGACTACGCCAGCATTGATGTCAGCCCTAACTTGTGCCCTGGGCTTCCCTTTATAAGGAGCACCAGGGGCTCCTCTTACGAGGACGGATACACGGATTCTTGCCTCACATAGACACTTGAGCCTTCACTTCGTAGCCAGTAGAGAACCAACGAGCACCGCCGAGACTCGGTTGTGGCCTAGACTGTGCTGTTCTTCCATCCCAGCTCAAGGAGCAAGCTTGTAAATCAGTGAAAGTCCATATATCGATCATATAGGCAGGAGTAGGGGTGTTATCTCCTCACGAGAGCCCCGAACCTGGGTAAAACCGTGTGTGTGTTTGAGTTGTGTTCTTCGTGTGCGTGTTCGTGTGCGCAAGCCCTCCCCGGGTGCCTCCAGCGTCCATCGGCCCCACAAATCAAGCCATCTATGGCATCTGCCGTGACACCACCACGACAGTTGGCGCCCACCGTGGGGCCAGCAGCGGCGCTGGCTGGAGTTTACATCCGGACGGGTTCTCTCATCGCGTCGGGCGAGCGCGTGGTCTGTGGCCTTGTCCACAGATTCGGCTCCCTCAACGTCATCGCCGACAACGCAGGCTGTTTCGGCAGCAGGCCACTGCCCCGGAACGGATGCCTCATCGACTTCGGCGCGCTCACGGTCTACGTCGCCACCGAGGTCCCTTGCAGGTTCCCCGAAAGGGTGCAGCTGGGAGCGGATCCACCCGCAGTCTGCGCAGCTCGCGGCCGGCGTACCGCTCGCCCCGCTAGTTGCGTGGAAGTCATGATGACCGCTCCGGGTGTCGGTGCCGGCAAAGCCATGGCGGGCGAGGCTGACCCCGGCACCAGGTCGGCAAGAACAGGGCGTCCGCCCTTGGAGAAACCGGAGAACCGTGCGGCACAGGCCAGCACATCCAGCGTGCCGGTGACGCCGAGTCCTCTTCAGGACGCGATTCAGAAGCTGGCAACGCCAGTTGCACCGGGTGCAGATGTTGCTCTGACTCAGGCGGAGTTGGAGCAGCAGCGCCAGGAGATACTCCGAGAAGCCCAGGAGGTGGCCCGAGTCAGGCAGGAGTTCGACATATCAATGCGTGAGTATAACTCGGCTCATGGTTTTACTCCGGCAGCAAACACAGTTAGTCGCATCGATGAGGTGCGTGCCCGAGGTAGAGACCTTAATGCAGAAATAGCTAGAGATGGTAGAGCTAGATCTGCTAGAACTGCTAGTCATGTGTCGGCCGAAAAGCCGAGATACAGCACGCCCGGAAAGAACCTTAGGGCGGCAGAGGCAGCCATAGCCGAGTTGGCCGGTTTATCCGGTGAAGCTCGCAGTAGGCAGCAGGACCGAGTCAATGAGTTGGTGGCTGTCGCTAACCGACAGAATGAGGCTTATCGCAAGGCTAACCCGGATGCGGGTGGATCTCGGTTCCTTCACTCGGATGGTGGAGCCGGGGGAGTGTCCAAGGGACAAGCCTCCTCGCCGTATGTCGGCAGGAGCAGGGGCCAGAGTGTGAACTCTGGCAAAAACAAGCAGATACAAGCGTATGATCCGGCTTATGCCGGAAAGAGAGTAGCCGAGCAAGGCAATGTCGGTCGGGGAAAGTCAGGACCCGCGCAGGGCAGACAGGAAGAAAACCAAGTTATCCCGGCGAATCAAGGTCAGCCACCTCGGTATCCGGTACCCATTCCACCTCGTCGTCAAGCGGGTGCCGGGTATGTCGAGCCGGCCGCAGACCGATATGATGATGGTTACTCGGCCATGGAGCGGGCCGGGTACACAAGATACCGAGAATTGGCGTCCGAGGGTGCACTCGGCGCAAGGCTGGGAACTCGCCAGTTGCCGGCACACGATGTTCGGAACAAGCTTGACAGGATCTATCTGTCCGAGCTCCTGGAGGAGCAAGGCCCACCGGGACCCGCATGTTTTGGACCCCGGATCATGAAGCAGGCACCGGTGCCGAATTTCCAGTTACCTCGGGGTGCCAAGACCTATGACGGCAGCACCAAGCCGGAGGACTGGCTGACAGACTATGTCACCGCTGTGCACATTGCCGGCGGAAGTCGCAGATGGGCGGTGCGGTATGTACCGCAAATGCTTGAAGGACCCGCCCGAATCTGGCTGAATAACCTGGAGGAGAACAGTATTGACTGCTGGCTTGACTTCTCCGATGCTTTTGTTAGCAACTTCTCCAGTACCTACAAAAGGCCGAATCGACCTCAGCAGCTGTCCATGTGTCGACAGCGAGAAGACGAAACAGACCGGGAATACTTAACCCGGTGGAGCACGATCCGGAACTCCTGTGAAGGAGTGATTGAGTCACAAGCCATTGCCTGGTTTGCGCAAGGATGCCGACATGGCTCCATGCTTTGGCAGAGACTCCAGAGGGAGATGCCGGCCACCTTGGCCGAGACAATGTCAATTGCCGACAGTTATGCGCTCGGTGATCCGACACAGCCCTTACTGGCCCCGGTCGACAGAGACAGATCGGGTCGGCGAGGAGATCGCTCGGATTACCGAGGAAAGAGAAGGGAAGAGAGGCCGGATTACCGGTACGGGTCAGACCAAGTTGCTGCCATCGACCAAGATCAGATGGGTGCCGGCAGCAGCCAGAGGCAAAAGAATGACGGTCCGGTATGGGGCCAGAACTCGGAAGGAAGGAGGCCGTGGGACGGCGAAAGAAAACCGTGGAACGGCGAGAGGAAGCCGTGGAACGGCGACAAGAGGCAGTGGGCTAGCCCCAGTGGGACGATGCCGAATGATCCCTGCAGCTACCACACCAAGCACCCCAGCAGACCGGCTCAGCACTCAAACCGAAACTGCAGTCGGAACAGGCGCCCGCAGGAGAACATCGGCCCGGTAACTCGACCCGCATCACTCACGGGTGCGAACGCTATCCCGGTAAACGCCCAGACAAGACCTGAAGATGTCAACCAAGTGGCCAACACCAACAACAACTTCAACTATCCCGGCAGCAACGCGGGCCCGAGTCGGCAAAATCAGTACCGAGAGGCTCACCAGAGTTACATGGTCTTTGTGACCGAGCCCAATGACAAGCAGAGTCAGCACAGGCGAGCGATGGAAGTAAACGCCGTTATGCCGGCGGTGCCGAAATTCATGTATTGGTCGGAGGATGAGATCAGCTGGAGCATCAATGATCATCCAAGAGTCATGCCCAACCCGGGAGGTTATGCTCTAGTGTTGGATCCGACATTCGTCGGGCCTAGCATCAATGTCAGGTTTTCCCGGGTCCTCGTCGATAACGGGAGCAGCATCAACATCATGTACCGGGATACCATGATGAAACTCGGCATAACCGAGAATATGATGCAGCCGAGCCGAACCACCTTTCACGGCATTGTGCCCGGTGTGTCACATGCACCCATGGGCACGGTTTGGGTTGATGTCGCCTTTGGTGACAAAAGCAACTGCCGGACTGAGAGTCTGCTGTTCGAGGTCGTGGATCTCGAGAGCCCGTATCATGCTTTACTCGGCAGACCGGCACTCGCCAAGTTCATGGCGTCTACTCATGTGGCATACCTGAAGATGAAGCTTCCGGGTCCAAATGGTGTCATTACCATCTCGGGAGACTACAAGCGTTCCATGGAGTGCGCCTCAGCCGGGTCATCCCTGGCCGAATCACTGGTGATCGCCGCCGAGAAAAGGAGAATCCATGAGGTGGTGGCCTTGGCCCAGGCATCTCAACTCGGTATGCCGAGTGCGGCTAACCCGCAGCAAACTGCAACCTTCCAGGCGGCGAAGGAATCGAAGAAGGTCGGCATCGACGAGGCTAACCCGGAACGCTCCGTCATCATCGGTGCCGGGTTGGACAAGAAATAGGAAAGCGAGCTCATCAACTTCCTCCGTGAGAATCGGGATATCTTTGCATGGTCCAGTCAGGACTTGCTGGGTGTTCCGAGGGAGTTGGCTGAGCACTCTTTGCATGTCAGGCCAGATGCTAGGCCTGTGAAGCAACCGACTCGGCGTCTCGCCGAAGAAAGAAGGAAGGCGGTGGGTGACGAGTTAGCCAAGTTACTCGCGTCGAATGCCGTCGTGGAAGTGAAATACCCGGACTGGTTAGCTAACCCGGTCCTGGTGGAGAAAAAGAAGGAAGAACCGGATGCACCTACTGTCTGGCGCATGTGTATCGACTACACCCACCTGAACAAGGCTTGTCCGAAAGACCCGTTCCCGTTGCCTCGGATCGATCAGGTGATCGACTCCACGGCCGGATGTCAGTTGTTGTCTTTTGTGGATGCCTACTCTGGTTTTCACCAGATCCCGTTAAACCCGGATGATCAAATAAAAACTGCTTTTATCACCCCGTACGGGGCTTATTGCTATCGTGTCATGTGTTTTGGTTTGAGAAATGCCGGCGCTACGTATCAGCGCTGTATGCAGAAATGTTTGCATGATCAGATAGGAAAAAATGTGCAAGTATATGTCGACGACATAGTCATAAAAACAAAAGAAAAACATACTCTGCTAGATGATCTCAAAGAAACATTCGCAAACCTGCGGAAATTCCGACTAAAACTTAATCCGGATAAGTGTACATTCGGTGTGCCGGCCGGCAAATTACTCGGTTTCCTCGTGTCAAGCCGAGGTATCGAGGCGAATCCGACTAAGATCCGGGCAATAGAAAATATGAGGCTACCGAGGTGCCTCCGAGATGTCCAAAAATTTACGGGTTGCCTGGCCTCCCTGAGTCGGTTTCTAGGTCGGTTGGGAGAAAGGGCTCTACCTTTGTACCAGCTAATGAAAAAATCTGATAGATTCAGCTGGACCCCGCAAGCGGACTCGGCATTCCATGAATTGAAAAAGGTGTTGGCTACTGCCCCGATATTGGCTTCGCCATTACCAAGAGAGCCCATGCTGCTTTACATTGCAGCTACTAACCGAGTCGTCAGCGTCGTTGTGGTGGTAGAACGAGAAGAAGAGGGAACCACCGTGCAGAGGCCAGTGTATTACCTGAGTGAGGTACTCTCCACCTCGAAGCAAAATTATCCACACTACCAGAAAATGACCTATGGTGTGTACCTGGCGGCCAAGAAATTGAAGCATTACTTCCAGGAGCACCCGATAACCGTGGTGAGTGCAGCTCCTATCTCGGAAATCATCGGCAACCGAGACGCAAGTGGCCGAGTAGCCAAGTGGGCTATCGAGCTGGCGGCATATGCGCCGCAATACGCGAGAAGAGATACCATCAAATCTCAAGCAGTGGCCGAGTTTCTTGTGGACTGGGCCGAGATGGAATATGAACCATCCCTGCCGGACTCCAACTACTGGAGGATGCACTTTGACGGGTCCAAGGTAAAAGAAGGCCTGGGTGCCGGTGTGGTTCTCACCTCGCCGAAGCGAGACCAGTTGAAATATGTGCTGCAAGTTCATTTCGCGGCATCCAACAATGTGGCCGAGTATGAGGCATTGATCCACGGACTCAAGGTGGCCAAGGAAATCGGGATTCGCCGAATAGTCTGTTATGGTGACTCGGATTTGGTGATTCAGCAAACCTCGGGCAACTGGGACGCCCTGGATGCCAACATGGCGGCGTACCGGTTCCATGTCCAAAAGATCTCGGGAATCTTTGATGGCTGCGAGTTCAATCACATCCGGCGGACCGAGAATGAAAGTGCAGACATGCTGTCCAAGATTGGATCATACCGACAGGCCATTCCACCCGGAGTGTCTCTGGAGCATCTTCACAAGCCGTCGATTAAGCCTTCACCCGAGTCAGACTCAATATTCATCCCGGGTAATCCAGAATCCGATGTCGTCCCAATGGACGTTGACGTCGGGAGCAAGCCGCTGAACCCGGGGACTGCGCCGCAGGACTCGGGGACTGCTCCGCAGGACCCGGGGACTTCCACGGATGTCGCGTGTGTTATGTCGGACTCAAGGATAGAGTTGGAAAATTGGAAAGCCGCTTGGCGAAACTCGGGAATCCTTTGGGAGGACTCGGGGACTCGTCAGCCTATGACGGGTGTCGTTATGTCGGTTGAAGCTATGGAGATCGATGAGCCTGAACTCGGAACTCGTCCGGTACCGACATGGGCCCAACCCATCATGACATTTATGTTGGATGGCACCCTACCGAGTGATGAGATCTCGGCCAGGCAGATACAGAGACGATCCAAGTCTTTCACCATCATCAACCGAGAGTTATATAAGAGAAGCGTGACCACCGTTCTCCAGCGGTGTGTCGAACCAGAAGAAGGAGAAAAGATTCTCCGAGATATCCATCAGGGAGAATGCGGTCATCACGCTTCTTCCCGAGCCATTGTGGCCAAAGCATTCCGATATGGGTTTTACTGGCCGAGTGCTCTGCAGCAGGCAGAGGACATAGTCCGGAAGTGTGAAGGATGTCAGAGATTTGCAAACAAGATTCACATGCCGGCCTCGGCACTCAAAACTATTCCCATCACTTGGCCATTTGCAGTGTGGTGTTTGGACATGGTGGGACCGTTCAAGCCAGCCCGAGGTAACATGACTCACATCCTGGTGATGGTGGACAAGTTCACCAAGTGGATCGAGGTGAAACCAATAAGAAAGTGTGATGGCCGTACAGCTGTGTCGTTCTTAAAGGATATTATCCTGAGATATGGGCACCCACACAGCATCATCACTGATAACGGCACAAATTTCGCCGAGGGAGACTTTGCTCGGTTTTGCCAAGAAAAGAGAATCCGACTCGACCTGGCGTCGGTCGCCCATCCGCAATCGAATGGGCAAGTGGAAAGATCAAACGCTCTGGTCTTATCCGGTATAAAACCCCGGCTAATTGAGCCACTGTTACGTGCTCCGGGGTGCTGGCTGGACGAGATCCCGGCAGTACTGTGGAGTCTACGGACTACACCGAATCGCTCGACCGGCTATACGCCATTCTTCCTGGTCTACGGAGCAGAGGCAGTTCTGCCAACCGACATAGAGCACGACTCGCCGAGAGTTGCTTTATATACCGAGTCAGAGGCAAGAGAAGCCCGAGAAAACGATGTCGACTTGCTCGAAGAAGCACGAGAGTTGGCGTTGTCCAAGTCAGCGATATATCAGCAAAATCTCCGACGTTACCACAGTCGGAAGGTGAATCCTCGCAAGTTCCGAGAAGGAGACCTCGTGCTTAGGCTTGTGCAGCGCACGGCCGGGATGCACAAGCTATCACCTCCGTGGGAGGGACCGTTTATCGTGAGCAAAGCTTTGAGCAATGATGCCTACTATCTTATAGATGCTCAGAAACAGGTGAAGAACAGGATGGACCGATCTGGAGAGGAGACCAAACGCCCTTGGAATGTAGCTCTTCTCCGCCCCTTCTACTCTTAAGGACCTACTGTATGTATCTCGAAACTAAGAAATGAAATGTCGGCACCCCGAGAAGTGACTCGGGGACTGCCTTATTGAACAAATCTGTGTTTTATCCTCGTATTTTAATTCCTTGTGTCGGATGGCTCTAAAAACCGTATCACCATGTCTGTAAGTATTGTATGCTGTGTTTTCGTGATCTTGTGACTCGACTGCCTGACACCGAGAAAGGTAGGCAAGAGCAAAGGTTACCAGACGCAGTACACAAGAAAACCGACTCGGGGACTCGGTCCAGGAGCGATTCGGTTTCCTTTTTTAGATAATGTGTTTGTGTTGAATGGCTCTAAAAGCTGTGTCGCCATGTTGGTGAGTACTGTATGCTGTGCTGGTGATCTTGTGACTCGACTGCCTGACACCGAAAAAGGTAGGCAAGAGCAAAGGTTACTCGGTGCAGTAAACAAGAAAACCGACTCGGGGACTCGGTCCAGGAGCGATTCGGTTTCCTTTTAATAACTTTATGTCGGATGGCCTTGGCTATTTGCCCAAGTTTCTAAGTACTGTATGCTGTACAACGGTCGTTTTGTGACTCGACTGCCTGACACCAAGAATGGTAGGCAAGAGCAGAGATGGCAGAAGTATAGTAAACAAGAAATTGAACTCGGGGACTCGGTTCAATGTGATCCGGCACGCGGCTAAACTTGTTAAAACTTGCAAGTAAAAAAGGTCAAGTAGCAACCATAAAAAGTGCAAGGTATATATTACATCTGCACCCGGCATTCCGGGGATTTGACAAGTCGAGTTTTTTCTGAAAGTTCAGGCAGCAGCATCCGAGGTTTTTTGTGCAGAAGGAGAGGCTGGAGTCTCGGTTGCGGTTTCCTCGGCGGTGGACCCGGTAGCAGTGCCGGTGGCTGACTCGGGCGGAGCGTCTGCTGCGATCTCTTCGTCGACGGCCTCGTCTTCGTCTTCTCCTTCGTCTCCCTCATCCGGGATCTCCTCGGATTGGGGAACCCGGTCGCCAGCGACAAAGGAGTGCACCGGGGCATACTGGATAAGGGCATGGGCAAATTCCTGGCGACGCCGAATGTGATCCGGGTCAGTGAGCCACTTTGACCCGTCGCGCAGAGTCTGGAGCTTGTCGAGATCGAGCCCTTCGTACCAAGACAGCACGTACATCATCGCTTCATCCGCTCCGACTCGGGCGGCAGGACGAACGCCAGTCATCAAGCCTTGCCTCGGAGGCCAGCAGGCATGTGGCCAGCTCGTCAACAACCAGAGGGGCTTCACTCCCGGGCCAGAGGACGTTGTACGCTCGGATGGCAGCTGTGAGGAGGTTCATCCCGATTAATCTCATCGGCCCCAAGCGAGCCTTCAGCGCCACCAGGTGGGTGTCCATATCCCACTCGGCCGAGATAGGGCCACCTAGGATCTTCTCGAACCGGTGCTCGTTCGCGCTCTTGTCCGCGGTGGCCTTGGTATGTGGGAAGCGTTCTGAGTAGGGAATGGCTGGCGCCGAAATAAGTTACAGATGAAGAAAGATGAAAGAAGGAATAAAGGCAGAAGGGAAGAGAGCTTACTGTCCATCTCGGAGTTTATCTTGGAGATGTCCACCAGCCACTGTGTGATCTTGGCCTGCAGAGTTTGAAGCTCGCTCTTGGCCGAGGTAGCCTCAGACTTGGATTCGGCAAGCGACTCCATGGAGTTTCCGGGTTTCCTCGACTCGGAGCCGCTTTTCCTCGGTAGCGCTCTTCTCCGACTCGGCGGCCTGACTCCGAGTTAGCTCCAGCTCGGCCTTCAGCCGGGATATCTCCTCCTGATTTTTCTCTAGCTCGGCCTGGTGAGCAAGCTCGCGCTCCTTATGTGCGGCTGTGCCGAGGTAGCAAGTGTTAGAAGGAGCAGACTGATGCAAGTACAAATTGAAAAGGCAAAGTATGGCTTACACTCGGTTTCCGAGATCCGTTTCTCCAGGCCTTCAACCTTAAGCGCCGAGTCAGCTATTTGGTCCAGCTTGGCTCGCAGCAACTTATGCTTATCGGAGAGGCTTTTGTGGGCCAGCAGAAGTTTGCGGTGCACCTGCGTGCGCTTGGTCATGCAGATCTGAAAGGAAGAAATATTAATGTTATTGATAAAGATTCAGCCCGAGTTATCTTTACTCAGCCGAGTTTCAGTCACTCGACCCGAATCTCGGGGACTGGGGATGGATAACATATGAATTAAAGAAGGACAAACCGAGTTATATTTACTCGGCGTAGCTTACCGCGGCTGCTTGGTCGGCGGCGAAAAGGGCAGACTTTACTGCGGCCATCTTTTGGCCAACCAGACTCGGACTCGCCGGATGTTCTGAGAGGATTTGGCTCGCGGGTGGCCTCGAGCTCACTTCGCCCATGTCGGCGGCGTTCCACTCCGTGTTATAGTGCTCGAGGGAGCCCAGGCTTTTGCCGCTGTCGGTTCGCACCGGGGCGTGCACCCAGTCAGTGGTATATGTGCTGGTTAATAACACTGGGGGTGTCCCGCGGCTCGCCGGCACCACCAGCTGTCGCTCCGGATTAGCCGACACCGTCGTCACCAGTGCCTTTCCGGTTGTTTCCCCGGTTGCTGGAACTGGAGCCTTGGATGTTGTGGCCGTGGCTGCGGTTGTGCCGGTGCCGGCGTTGGCTTGGCCGTCGGTTGTGTCGGTGGAGGTGTTGGCTTGGCCGTGGATGTCGATGTGGATTTCGACTTAGATGTCGATGGCCGTGGCGGTTGTGTCGGAGCGGGTTGCGGCTGCGGTCGCAGCTTGCGCTGTCTCTGGCTGCTGCTGCTGCTGCGGATGCTGCTGTTGCTGCTGCTGTTGCTGTTGTCGTTGCTGTTGCTGTTGCTGTTGCTGTTGCGGTTGTGGCGGTTCTTGCTGCGGCTGACTCGGATGGGCCGAATCTTCTGGAGCCGCAGCCTTCTCTGTTTCGGGGGCCGATGTACTGGCCCCGAGATTCTTGGATGTGTCGGTCGCCACCGACTCGGCCTCTCCGGTCCCGGATCCCGGAACTGTTGGAGGCACTATCGGGCTGGTCCGTGGCGGACTCGGCAGCCTTGTATCATCCGGCCGAGGTGGAGTCGGAGTCCTGACGGGATCCGAGTCGGTGTGCTCGGTTGGAATCTCCAGAGGGGCGGAGCTGCAAGGCAAAACAGCAGGGTATATCGTCAGAGGGAGAAAAGTAAATACGGCTAAGCATATAAGGTTATGTCGGTGAAAGGGGAGTCTTACCCCTTAGTGACGGGGCGCTCGCGGCGCTTCGCCGCAGTCTTCGTCCGCCGCTGCTTCTTCGCAGGAGCGCCGGATGTTCCGGCACCGGCAGTCGCATGCTGCTGGGCGTTTCCGAACTGCGCCCTTGGGTCCCGTGGCGAGGGGCTCCACCTCGAGCACCTGGTCGTCCGCGTCAGCTGGGGGCGAGGGCACCGGTAAGCAAACGAAACCGGGAGAGGATCTTCTACCTCTAGAATCCGACAGTCGTCATCATCATCATCTGACCAATCTCGGCGCGAGCCTTACCGGTGACAGGAACTGTGCCGACATCAGGGATCGGCATGTTGTCGTCGTTATCCGGGTCCACCGAGTCAGCTTCGACCCGGTCTGGACCCCATTTGGCAGCCGGATCCCGGCCGTCCTCCTTCTTTTGCCGCTCGAATCTCTGAACAATGGAAACGGAGAAAGATTAAGGCCGAGTATAAAAAGGGAACCGACTTAAAAATTTGTGTCGGTAGGAAAGTTATGTCGGTGCAAGTCGCTTACCTGGGGCGGAAGGTTGTTCCGGCTATAAGGTTCTATTCCCCACTCCCACTCCTCCGTCATCCTCGTCCGAGCTATGGCCTTGACCCGCTGCCGGATCTGGGCCTTGGTCAGCTCGACCGTGCTTGTCCGAGTCGGGTCAAGAGGGCCACTCATGTGGCAAATCTTGTGGACTCGGCGCTGAAGAGGTGAGACCCGGCGGCTGATGAATGTCGCCAACAGATCGTCGGCTGTTAACCCCTTCTGCTCGGAGCTGTCCCACGACTTCGTGGATCTGGTTGACCTCGGGCTCCTTGTCGGTTGGATTGTACCCCCAGTTGAGCTGCGCTGTGGGGGGGGCGATGACGAAATCCGGCAAGTTGATCTTGTCGATGTCGGTCGAGTTCTTCACGTAGAAGAAGGAGCGCTGCCATTTCCGGCATGACTCCAGGCCGTTGATCCGGGGAAGGTGGAGCCGCGCCGAGGCGTGACCGTGGCGGCCCCACACTGGGTCATCACCTTGGGCGCTGTCGGGTCGGAAGGATTCGGAATAACTTGCTTCCGGAATCCGAAGTACTTGGACCATAGCGCGGACGCTGGCCTTGAGACCGAGATAACCCTCGGTGAAGGAGGCGAAGGAGGATAAGGTGGTGATGGCGTTGGCCGGTAGATGGTGAGGCTGGAGACCGAAACTATCAAGGAAGTTTCGGAAAAATACACTGGCGGGTAGTCCGAATCCCCGCTCGAAGTGCGCGACGAAGACGACTCGTTCGCCATCCTTGAGACTCGGCGTAGTCTCGGTGCCGGGCATTCGGCACTCAACTCCGGGCGGGATCCGTCGCGTCCGGACCAACCAGTCAATCTCGGCTCGTCCGACATCAGAGCCTTCCCAGGAGGCCCGAGTGGATCCCTCCACGGTGGTCTCCTCAACCGAGTCAATCACCTCGAGGGCGGCGTCGTCCGACATCTTGATGGGAAATGACCGAGATCTGCAATCCAAAGGGTTCGCCGGCGGTGAGCGAGATGTGCCATAATGAAACAGAAAGAAAGAGAGAAAATATACGAAGAGGCAAACAATGCTAGATCTAAGGAGAGGAAGAGAGGAAGAAAGAGATGCCGTGGCGGCTAACCCGCCGGCGGCTCACCGCAACCGCGGCTGCGAGGGCACCGGCGGCGAGCGATGTATCGCCGCGGTGAGGAACAAGGGCAAGAACAAGAACAAGAACAAGGGAAGAAGAAGGGGATGCCCGTAGATGCCGGGCGCCAATGCGCAAAAGGGGAAGAGGAGAAGAACTTACCGCTGCGATGTGCTTGTGCGGCGGCGGCGAGGAAGGCAACCGCAGCGTTCTGCGCGTTGTCCGGTGGCGGCTCGTCGACGTGCGTGATTCCGTGCGGCGGCGACGGGCTCTGTGCTCTGCGTGCACTGGAGAGCGAAAAGAGCAAGGAGGCAAGGAAGAAGATGAATGAGCGCGAGGGAGAGAGCCGTACCCTCTCCCTACTATTTATGGGCGGTGGAGGAGATCGTGCGTGCGGGAGTTACTGCGCACGATCTCGTAACGGGCAAGAGGTTACCACCCCACGATTGGCGGCGCGATTCCCGTCGCGGCTTAACCACCGCACGATCGGCCACACGGGGGCCACAGGAGGCCAACGGTCCAAGGGCGATACACGCGATCGGGCGAGACCCGAGGAGACGC
The DNA here is from genome assembly GCA_012064385.1 of Puccinellia tenuiflora. Taxonomy (NCBI): domain Eukaryota; kingdom Viridiplantae; phylum Streptophyta; class Magnoliopsida; order Poales; family Poaceae; genus Puccinellia; species Puccinellia tenuiflora. Next base: position 572,008 of record QRDG01002125.1, read on the forward strand.
ACGCTCGGTCAAGGGTGCACTTGAGTGCTTACGTGGGCACAGTGGCCGAGACGACCGACGTCGCACAGGTGGCACGCATGCCTGTGGCATGTCCATCCGTGCACGATGATCGAGGCGTTGGACAGAGACGCTCTGCCACGTAGCAAGCCGATGACTCGGAGGAGTTAAGGGGTTTTTCCCTGTGAGTCGGAATGATCCGACATAAGGTGATATATCAAGTAGGGTTACAAAGTGCTTTCCGACATATGATTTTCGCCGGCATATGTTATGTCGGAGATCAGTTAAGGATACTGGTTTTTCGGGTAACCTGCCGTGGCCCTCCATCCGAGGCTGCAGGACCGCGCCAGCTTCGGGGACTAATGTCGGGGGGCAACCCCCGAATAGGGGCAAGGTGCCGATATAAGGGTTGACTCGGAGTTGACCGGAGCACAGAAACCGACATAACTGTACCGGCTTACTCGGAGCTGACCGAGTCATGGTTAAACCGACATATGGTTATGTCGGATCATGTAAGTTATATGTCGGATTGTTCTTTGTTCTTCTTATGTGCAGGGCAGGCGAAACCGAGTTACTTGGAATTCGGCATGCCTGTGCCGAATAAGGAAGCTTACTCGGGCCGTGGTCAAGGGCAGGTCTTGTCCCTACAATCACGGGTCAGGATGCAGAACCACTTGCACGATGGGACGAGGCCACTTGACCAGAGTGATTGACCTCCATGCTGCTGACCGAAGCGGTACCCGGGAGCAGTGTGTTGGAGGAGACAGATGGGACGTGCCACGGCGCGGTGACGGAAGCGGTCAGAGGACCGGGCGTGGCTACAGTTCGGACTACGCCAGCACTGATGTCAGCCCTAACTTGTGCCCTGGGCTTCCCTTTATAAGGAGCACCAGGGGCTCCTCTTACGACGACGGATGCATGGATACTTGCCTCGCATAGACACTTGAGCCTTTACTTCGTAGCCAGTAGAAACCAACGAGCGCCTCGAGACTCGGTTGGGCCTAGACCGTGCTGTTCTTCCATCCCAGCTCAAGGAGCAAGCTTGTAAATCAGTGATAGTCCATATATATCGATCATATAGGCAGGAGTAGGGGTGTTATCTCCTCACGAGAGCCCCGAACCTGGGTAAACCGTGTGTGTGTTTGAGTTGTGTTCTTCGTGTGCGCGTTCGTGTGCGCAAGCCCTCCCCGGGTGCCTCCAGCGTCATCGGCCCCACAAATCAAGCCATCTATGGCATCTGCCGTGACACCAACCACGGACACTTNTGAGGTTCTACTCCCCACTCCCACTCCTCCGACATCCTCGTCCGAGCTATGGCCTTGACCCGCTGCCGGATCTGGGCCTTGGTCAGCTCGACCGTGCTTGTCCGAGTCGGGTCAAGAGGGCCACTCATGTGGCAGATCTTGTGGACTCGGCGCTGAAGGGGTGAGACTCGGCGGCTTATGAATGTCGCCAACAGATCATCGGCAGTTAACCCTTCAGCTCGGAGCTGTCCCACGACTTCGTGGATCTGGTTGACCTCGGTCTCTTGGTCGGTCGGATTGTATCCCCAGTTGAGTTGCCTTGTGGGGGGGCCGATGACGAAATCCGGCAGGTTGATCTTGTCGACGTCGGTCGAGTTCTTCACGTAGAAGAAGGAGCGCTGCCACTTCCGACATGACTCCAGGCCGTTGATTCGGGGGAAGATTGAGTTGCGCCGAGGTGTGACGGTGGCGGCCCCGCACTGGGTCATCATCTTGGGAGCGTCCGGGTCGGCCGGATTCGGAATGACCTGCTTCCGGAATCCGAAATATTTGGACCACGCGCGGACGCTGGCCTTGAGACCGAGATAACCCTCGGTGAAGGAAGCGAAGGAGGATAAGGTGGTGATGGCGTTGGCCGGTAAGTGGTGAGGCTGGAGACCGAAACTGTCGAGGAAGTTTCGGAAGAACACGCTGGCGGGTAGTCCGAATCCCCGCTCAAAGTGCGCGACGAAGACGACTCGTTCGCCCTCCTGGAGACTCGGCGTGGTCTCGGTGCCGGGCATTCGGCACTCCACCCCGGGCGGGATCCGTCGAGTCCGGACTAGCCAATCTATCTCGGCTCGTCCGACATCGGAACCTTCCCACGAGGCCCGAGTGGATCCCTCCACTGTAGTCTCTTCGACCGAGTCGATCACCTCGAGGGCAGCGTCGTCCGACATCTTGATGAAAGGCTACCGAGGTCTGCAAACAGATTCACCGGCGGTGAGCAAGATGGGTGCCGTAGTAAAAATAGAAAGAAAAGGGGAAAGAAAATATGCGGGAAGATGCAGGCGAGTGCTAGATCCAAAAGAGAAAGTGAAGAGGGAGAAAAGAGGTGCCGCGGCGGCTAACCCGCCGGCGGCGCACCGCAACCACGGCCGCGAGGTCACCGGCGGCGCGCGATGCGTCGCCGCGGTGAAGAACAAAAAGAAGAACAGGGCGAAGAAATAGAGGAAGAAGAAGGAGAGAGAGAAAAGGAAGAACTTACCGCTGCGATGTGCTTGTGCGGCGGCGGCGAGGAAGGCAACCGCAGCGTTCTGCGCGTTGTCCGGTGGCGGCTCGTCGACGTGCGTGATTCCGTGCGGCGGCGACGGGCTCTGTGCTCTGCGTGCACTGGAGAGCGAAGAGAGCAAGGAGGCAAGGAAGAAGATGAGTGAGCGCGAGGGGGAAAAGAGTTGCCCTGCCCCTCCTATTTATTTACGGCGGAGGAGATCGTGCGTGCGGAAGTTACTGCGCACGATCTCGTAACGGGCGAGAGGTTACCACCCCACGATCGGTGGCACGATTCCCGTTGTGGCCTAACCGCCGCACGATCGGCCACACAGGAGGCCACAGGAGGCCAACAGTCCAAGGGCGGCACACGCGATCGGGCGAGACCCGAGGAGACGCGCGCACGGTCAAGGGTGCACTTGAGTGCTTACGTGGGCACAGTGGCCGAGACGACCGACGTCGCACAGGTGGCACGCATGCCTGCGGCATGTCCATCCGTGCACGATGATCGAGGCGTTGGACAGAGATGCTCTGCCACGTAGCGGACCGATGACTCGGAGGAGCTAAGGGGTTTTTCCCTGTAAGTCGGAATGACCCGGCATAAGATGAGAAATCAAGTTGAGATACATGGTGTTTTCCGACATATGATTTTCGCCGGCATATGTTATGTCGGAGATCAGTTAAGGATGTTGGTTTTTCGGGTAAACCTGCCGTGGCCCTTCATCCAAGGCTGCAGGACCGCGCCAGCTTCGGGGACTAATGTCGGGGGGCAACCCCCGAATAGGGGCAAGATGCCGATATAAGTGTTGACTCGGAATTGACCGGATCACTGGAACCGACATAACTGTACCGGCTTACTCGGAGCTGACCGAGTCATGGTTAACCGACATATGGTTATGTCGGATCACGAAAGTTATATGTCGGATTGTTCTTTGTTCTTCTTGTGTGCAGGGAAGGCGAAACCGAGTTACAGGGGATTCGGCATGCCTGTGCCGAATAAGGAAGCTTACTCGGGCTATAGTCAAGGCGCAGGTCTTGTCCCTACAATCACGGGTCAGGACGCGGAGCCACTTGCACGATGGGACGAGGCCACTTGACCAGGGTGACTGACCTCCATGCCGCTGACCGAAGCGGTACCAGGGAGCAGTGTCTCGGAGGAGATAGATGGGACGTGCCACGGCGCGGTGACGGAAGCGGTCAGAGGACCGGGCGTGGCTACAGTCCGGATTACGCCAGCACTGATGTCAGCCCTAACTTGTGCCCTGGGCTTCCCTTTATAAGGAGCACCAGGGGCTCCTCTTACAGGGACGCCCGCATGCACGCTCAAACACTTGCTCGTTTCCTTAGTAACTAGAAAGAGAGCCAGAGAGCAGCGCCGAGACTCGGTAGGAGCTTGGAACTTGCTGTTCGTTGCATATAGCTCAAGGAGCAGCTTGTAATACCGTGGTAATCCAGTTATATCGATCATATAGGCAGGAGTAGGGGTGTTATCTCCTCTCGAGAGCCCCGAACCTGGGTAAAATCGTGTGTGTGCGTGTGAGTTGTGTTCTTCGTGTGCGTGTTCGTGTGCGCAAACCCTCCCCGGGTGCCTCCAGCGTCCATCGGCCCCACAAATCAAGCCATTTATGGCATCTGCCGTGACACCACCACGACAACATACTTGTGATTAAACCCCTTGCAAGCATCCGCAACTACAAGAAAGTAATTAAGATAAAAACCTAACCACGGCCTTAAACTCCGAGACCCTACGCTCCCTAGTGCACTAGTTCACAAATTGGGGTTTAGGTTTCTGTCACTCCTGCAATCCTACCATAAGCAAACTAAATACACTATGCATTCCCCTAGGCCCTTTGAAAGGTGAAGTATCATGTAGTCGACGTTCACACGATACCACTAGAGGAATAACACCACAACATAAATCAAACCATTAAATATTACTCAACATTATGCAATTACTAGCAACTAGGCTTTCCCCATGTCCTCAAGAACCAAATGAACTACTCACAAGACATCATATAGATCATGATCAGAGGTGATATGAATAAGGGTAACCATCTGATCGTAAAGATAATTCACCGATAAAACTCTCAAGCATCAACTACAAGTGGTAATCAATACCCGGGATACGATTCCAATGAACTAATAACAAAACAATGACGATTGCTACAGCGGGATGAGATGGGACGGTGATGGTGATGATGGTGCTGATGATGGAGATGGTGTTGATGATGATCCCGATGATGCTTGGCATGATGGCGATGACGATGGCGGCGATTCCCCCCTCCGGTAGGGAAATTCCTCGGCAGATTTCTCCCTGCCGGAGCTCTTCTTCTCTCTGTCTGGTTTCCGCCTCGTGGAGGCGGCGGAAAAATTTCTCTTCGATGCCCCCGAGGTTTTTAGGTGAAGGGTCAATAATACGCCGAAGGGGAGACGGAGAGGGTCCACAGGGGCCAGGGCAGGCCCCACCCGCGGCCTAGGGTGGGCCCGCGGCAGGAGGCCGCCCCTGCCCCTGGAGCTCCACTCCGTGCCCCCTTTTGGCTCCGTGACTTATTCTTCAAAATATTGACTTCATAATTTTTCTGGAATTTTCTGAGCTTCCAACGTCAGGTATCTTGATAGGTACTTTTTCAGCTGATTTCCGGCTCTGGCAGATGCATCCCCAATAATTGCCAATCATGCAAAATAAGATAAAATAACATAAGTATTGCATCATAATATGAAATATATCAATGAATAAAGATGAATTATAATATAAAATAGTGATGCAAAATGGACGTATCAATACTCTAGGGGTAGAGTGCCACATTGAGGCTTAGTAAACAGTAGCTAATGTTTAATGAAGTTGGTTTGCAATTTGTCATGAGTTGAACACATGTGCATTTTATCTAACCCTCTAATCAAATTATGAGAAGTTTTGTGTGAAGGGAGTTTTTAAGTTCCAAAGGAGAGAAATATGAAAAAATCGAGGATGGATCAGAGCTCAAGCTTGGGGATGCCCCCATGGCACCCCCTCTGAATATCAAGAACTATCAAGAGTCAAAGCTTGGGGATGCCCAAGGCATCCCCTCATCTTCATCGACTATCATAAGGTCGTCTTCGTTGAACTTCGTTTTTATCACTTTACATATTATGTGCTATGCTTGGAGCGTCTTTTTACTTTCAGTTTTGTTAGTTTGTTTGCTAGTCGTATCTTTGTTGGATCCTAGCTTTATTTGTGTGGGAGAGAGACATGCTCCGCTTTTTCGTTTGAATACTCTTTTGCTTCGCTTATATCTTTTTGAGTATTCTTAGCTACTGTCTGTTTTCTAGTAAGCTCTCGCTTTAAGCTTTTATCTTGTTTAGAGCAGCTAGTCGTTAAGTTAAACTCTCTTGTTCTTCACTTATACTTGTTGGAGAGTTTTTGTTGAAAAATTGCTTGAATTGTCAATGCGACAAAATGCTGTTTGTGTGATGATAGAATAAAATGAAAAGCCTGCATAGTTTTGTAGATCATGGTGTGGATACTTGATGCTTCTCAATTGTTTTGAGATGTTAAGTTGAATGCTTAAACTTGCTAGTTATTTGAGTGGAATTGATTAGTAAAGAAATATGGTTGAAAGCTTGAAATTTTGTGGTTTTTCACAGTTGTTAATTCATAGTGCTAATCTTTCCATCAAAAGAATTATTTGGTCAACAAGGGAGATGGTGTAGAGTTTTTATGGTTATGACCGGTAAATGTCTTATGTTGTTCTATTACCAGTTATTGTTAGATTTTTGCTTCAAACACTTTTTTTGCTAAGCCTAAAAATTCGTACTGGTTGTATGGTTCACTCGTGTATCCAATCTCCAAAGCCAAACTTTCTTGCCAGCTGAGTCCACCATATCTACCTATGCATGGTATTTCCTACCGTTCCAAGTAAATTTGTCATGTGCTACCTTTAAAAATTCAAAATACTTCTTCTTTGTGCCTCTGTTTTTAAGCTCATGAGGGAGCAGTAGAGAGCTAGATATAACTTGTGACAAGCGAGGTCATTTCCCCCCTTTCACCCGGTGTTGATGGATTACGTCTTCACTTGAATCAACCCGATAGCAGCTTAAGCAAAAATATAAATATAACTCACAATTCTCCTCCGCGCAATGCAAATCTGAGAAATCAGCCCAAACATTGGACAGTGGTGAAACCAAGGAGAAAGAAGAGCGTACTCGCTCTTCTAAGAACCAGCTGCTCTCACAAGTCTAAAAACCTTGCTTGTCATGAGGGACTAGATAGTTTCTCTGTTGTGAAGTCGTTGACGAAAGCATGCATACCTCAAAATCATTTTACTTCTGTTTTAGAAACCAAAAAGCTCTAGCACATGACTAATCCCTGCTTCCCTCTGCAAAGGGCCTTTCATTTACTTTTAATGTTGAGTCAGTTTTCCCTTTTTCCTTCTATCTCCACAAAAGCAAACATCTAGCATTGACCCTGGGTATCGTTGAGCATATTACATTATCAAGATTAAACATGAATCTTTATATTGACTTTGTCTATAAGATAAGCCGTTAGAAGTTGAAGCTCTTTGCTAATGCTTACATCTTCCTTTGTGTTGATTCTCAAACACTTTTGTCATGGAATTATTATCCTTGTGAATTAGTCAAATATGTTGATCACATTGTTTTCATGTCTTTGACATACTATTTATGAAAGGTTTTGCTTGGATGATTCAACTTGTTTATTCATTGCTTTCTTGCTATCAATTATAGACAATTGTTTTGTATCTCTTCATTCACATCCTTTGATTTGCATCACTATCTTGATCAAGAATGTGTTGGTTGCATGTCTCATCAAAAATTATTTGTTATCACTTAACTACTCGAGGACGAGTAGGAGTTAAGCATGGGGATGCTGATACGTCTCAAACGTATCTATAATATTTGAGTGATCCATGCTAGTTTTGTGTTATTGTCACATGTTTTTACTATCATTTTTATGCATTTTGTCGGACTAACCTATTGACAAGATGCAAAGTGCCAGTTCCCTCTTTCTGCTGTCTTTTTGTTTCAGAAATTTATTTCTGGAAATATTCTCGGAATTGCACCAAAATTTATGGGGATTATTTCTACGCCAAGACGAAGACGGAGTCCGAAGGGCAGCCTCGGAGGCGACCCACAGGGCGCAGGCGGCCTCCTGCCGCGGCCTAGGGGGTACCCGCGGATGGGACCCGCCCCTGCCCGTGGGGCACCTCCTCGGCCCCCTCCGACGCCTATAAAATCACAATTGACCTAAAAACATCGAGGCGGCCATTATTTTCCAGAAACTCGACCCCGACGCGCCGTCACCGAAAACCCTAGTTCGGGGTCCAATCTGAAGCTGATCCCGACACTCTGCCGGAGGGGAGATCAATCCCGGAGGGCTCTTCATCGTCATGCCTTCCTCCGGGATGATTTGTGAGTAGTCTCACCATGGACTACGGGTCCATCGTAGTAGCTAGTTGGTAGTCTCTCTCTCTTGTGCTTCATGTCTTATGATCTTGTGAGCTGCCTAACATGATCAGGATCGATTATTGTAATGCTATGTGATGTGTTTGCTGGGATCCGATGGATTATGAAGTTATGTTCAGATTGTGCATGATTCTTATATGAGTAATTTATGTTCTTGCATGCTCTCCGATGTGCGTAGTTACTTTGGCCAAAGTGATTGTGTGTATCTCCAAGAGAGGGTATTTATGCTAGATAGTGGGTTCATGCCCCCTTTTGTTCCTGGGCACGAGTGACAGAAACGTCTAAGGGCGAGGGTGTGCTGTTGCTACTAAGGGTAAAACAGCAGTGTTAATGTCTCTTTTGATAATAGTATTGCTTACTTCATGCACTTATTTAATGCAATTGTCTGTTGCTTGCAACTTAATACCGTTGGGTGATAGGCTGTATAGCGATCCCACGGTGGACTTTTTAGACAAAGACGCAGTTGGACTCAACGGTCTTTGTTCCTTGTCGTGATGCCTCCATAAATATTATCATGTCCTTTTTGTCATAGCTAAATTGGGTTTGTGTCATGATCTTGTCAATTGCCTAGCTGTAATTCGTTCACCCATCACATGCATATTTTATTTACTTGAGAGACTCCACTAGTGAACCCATGGCCCCTGATGACCCACAAGTGTAGGGGATCGCAAGAGTCTTCGCGGGTAGTTTGACCCTAATTTATTGATTCGACACAAGGGGAGGCAAAGAATATTTATAAGCCTTAGCAGTTGAGTTGTCAATTCAACCATACCTGAAAAGGATTTCTCTCGAAGCAATTTATCAGTAATAACAGTGATTTGATGGCAGCAGTAGAGTAGTAACAGAAGTAGTAAAATAAAGACAGCAATGATAACGGTAAAAGTAATGATTGTAAACAGCGGGATTAAAACACCGTAGGCATAGGGACAGATAGACGGGCGTTGCATGAATAAGATAGCTCATGAAATGAACATAACTAAGCACGAAACAAATAAACATATAAATAGTATCCAAGTATCAAACAATCATAGGCATGTATTTCTAATTTAGCCGTACGTGCTTGCAATAAGAACTTGCACGACATCTTTTGTCCTGCCATCCGGTTTCAGCCGGGCCAATGAAGGAACAAATGGCAATTAAGGTGTTCCTTTGAATAGAACACCGGATCAAAGCATTAACATTCAATGAATACATGTAACCCTCGAGTTGCCAACCATTCCCATCGATGTCCCCGTTTATGTCACTCGGGGTCTCCGGTTCCGGTTGACAACAAGTGCATACAACTAGTAGATAGGATCCAAACAACAATTATACTCATGCAAACATAAGTGTTCAGATCTGAAAACATGGCACCCGGGCCCAAAGTGACAAGCATTAAGCATAACTAGTTGTACCAACGACGATTAACACAAATAGAGGATACTAGGCATCGTGCCCTAACAATTTGGCATCGAATTACATGAGCAATCTTATTCAATCCCTTCCATCCCCTTGCCTACAGCAAGGAACTACTCACACATGGTGGGGGATGACATGGTCGGTTGATGGATAGGCGTTGGTGGTGACGATGGTGGCGATCTCCACTCCGGCAGGGTGCCGGAACAGCGATCCTGGACCCCGAATTTAGGGTTCGTGATGGCGGCGGAGCTCCGTAAGGTTTCTGGAAAAAGTGTTCGGGGGCTCGTGTTTTTAGGTCGAGAGGGCGCTTATAAGCGAAGGGGGGTCGCCAGAGGAGGTCCCAGGGGCAGGGGCGGCCTCCTGCCGCGGCCTGGCCCCCACTCGTGGGTGGGACCCGCCCCTGCTCCTGGAGTGGCCCCCCTCGCGGTCTTCTGGCTCCGTGGCTCTTTTCCCTCAAAAATACTTTTTATAATTTTTCTGGAATTTTCCGCGAACTTCTGAACCCTGCACAAAAGAAAGACACCAAATGCAATTCTGCTGAAAACAGCGTCAGTTCGGGTTAGTTCCAAACAAATTCATTAATAATCAGAGGCAAAACAATAGCAAAGTGTTTAGAAAAGTAGATACGTTTGCGACGTATCAGCTCCCCCAAGCTTAGCTTATTGCTTGTCCTCAAGCAATTCAGTTGACAAACTGGAGGCGATAAAAGAAACTTTGACAAACACATTTGCTTCATTTAGAGCATAGAAGTTTAAACCATGATCCGTATTTTAATAAGCACAAGAGAGAAGTTACAAAAACAATATAACTAAAGCAATCATGGAGACTTATGCAAAACCCACAATATGCTAACAAGTAATAATTTAAACATGCAAACAAATAGCACCAATGCAATGCATATAACTAGGTATGGTAAAGTGATCTCTCGCTTGCCCATTTTGTAGGGCAAAACATAAATGTCGGGCACCTCTTGAGACATTAAACGGTGACTAGATATAAAGTTTTCAGAATTGAGAAGTGTCTCAAACATGCTCCAATCATTGAAACTTTGGGACAAAAAGTAAGTTATACTCAGAATGACAGCAATGCTCTACAAGATGGTGCTCAAAGAAGGATGACGACTCAACATAAATATAAAAGACAGGCCCTTCGCAGAGGGAAGCAGGGATTAATCATGTGCCAGATCTTTTTATTTTTATAAGCAGAAGTAAAATAGTTTTGAGAGATGCATGCTTTTGTCAACAATTTCACAACAGAGAAACTATCTAGTCCCTCATGACAAGCAAGGTTCTTAGACTTGTGGGAGTAGCTGGTTCTTAGAAGAGTGAGTACGCTCCTCTTTCTCCTTGGTTTCACCACTACCCAATGTTTGGGCTGATTTCTCAGATTTTGCATTGCGCGGAGGAGAATTGGTGAGTTGTATTTATATTTTGCTTAAGATGCTCTCGGGTTGATTCAAGTGAAGACGTAATCCATCAACACCGGGTGAAAGGGGGGAAATAACCTCGCTTGTCACAAGTTATATCTAGCTCTCTACTGCTCCCTCATGAGCTTAAAAACAGAGGCACAAAGAAGAAGTATTTTGAATTTTTTTTAAAGGTAGCACATGACAAATTTACTTGGAATGGTAGGAAATACCATGCATAGGCAGATATGGTGGACTCAAATGGAATACTTTGGCTTAAGGAAAATGGATGCACGGATGGACAATTACACCCTGTACAAATGGAGGCTAGCAAAAAGACTCGGGAGCGACCGATCAAGAGCACTACTGTCATAATCATGCTTTGCGACAAAAATCAATCAATGAATAAAGCATAAGAGTGACACTACAATTCTAAGCACAATAAATCGTCAAGGCTTAACAGACTTTATTTTTAGTCTTTTACATGTGTGAACATGTGCCAAGTCAATCCAAATAAATCTTTTGGAGGAGGATCTCACTTCACCATACCATATTATAAACAATGCAAAACATGCTCATGTCTACATGACAAATTATCCACTCTTAACAAGTTGAGACTAAGCATAGGAATCCATAAAAGCTAAGTAATATCATCTACGCAACATTCTACCATAGCAAACTAAAACATGAGCATGAGGATAAGCATCTATACAAAAATGAAAACGAATAGAGTTCATACCGAATTTCCTCATCACATCCGCGTCGCCAAATATCATCATTATTGCATAGACGCTTGCACAACCGAAAGATATAGAAATAATAAAAATGTGCAAGCGTCGTCACAACACGAGCTGAACTCTGAAAAACAACTACAAAACGAATAAGAGAAAATATTTTTGTGTTTTTCGAATAGTGAACGGAACAACGCAAAACTAAAAGAGAAATCTTTTGCTGTTTTCAATTTGGGAAGAAGCGGCTAAAAACGAAGTACGAAATAAACGAACAAGAAACAAAAGAAAATATTTTTGGTCTTTTTTTATTATGAGAAAGAAGAGGCAAACAAAGAGGAAATATTTTTGGGTTTTTGATTAATAAACAAAAATAACAACTAAGACGACTGAGCAAATTGAAAAGAGCAAGAAGAAAGCAAAAAAAAGAAAACTAATGAATATACAAAGGAATAACGAAGACACCGACATATGATAGTTGAGTGAACGAAATAAAAAAATGTCGGTGAGAAATACGTACTCCCCCAAGCTTAGGCTTTTGGCCTAAGTGGGATCCATCTACCACGGCGGCGGCACGTCCCAGTTGGCGCCCGTCTGTGGCTGCCACTGCGAGTCCCGTGGCTCCTTCTCTGGCTCCTCCTCAAGGGCTAGTGATGCGAGGTACTCATCCAGTACCTCCTCAGGAAATGAGTATCCGTCCCAAGCAGCAGAGTTAAACAAAACAGGAGCAGCAGTCTCACAAAGCGAGGGTTATCCAAATCAAAACCAAATAACAATCTATACTGCAAGTTCTCCAAAGTGGAATCATAAGTGACATAGTGGTGATTTTTCATTGCAGCAAGATTAAGCCTAATAAAATCCAACTCCAAATCATCTTCTCTAGGAGGAAGCATGGCAGTAGCAAGCATAATCGAAGCAATAATGCCTCCATAAATAGGCCCTCTAACCTTGTTAGTGCTAAGACGACGAGCAATAAGAGCGCCAATGTTATAAGTTTCATCACAATTAATAGCGGCAGCAAGAATAGCAAGATCAAGACTAGTCATGTTGCTCGTGTTATCCCGGGGAAGGATATAACGAGCAATGACATAGCCCAAATACCTCACAGCTGGAAACTGAATGCTCCCAAATTTTGCACGCATAGAGTCTCTCCAATCATCATGACAGATTCCGGCATAGAGCTCCTTGAGGTACTGGGGCTGCGTGTTCATCTTGCTTGTGAGCCCCGAGTTCCTCACTCCTAAAGCGCTGCAAAACTTAGACAGAGGTATTCTACACGGTCGCTCATATAGCATGAACTCCACACTAGGGTGATATGGATCATCCTTGAAAGTAAAGCTTTGCACAAAGATGTTAGTGAGCTTAAGATATTGGGGCCTCTCCACTAATACAACGTTTGTCAACGATGCATTAGTGACAAGACTAGTAAATTCCTTGTGTATACTTGCAGCTTGTAGAAATTCATAACATGGGTATACCGATGAACGCACATCCGTCTCTCGAGCAAGCACAATAACACCAAGTGGCTCCAAATCTTCATTATATTAAGGCCTCATTGGTGCATTAGAGCTTGACCCTCTCATTTCTCGACGAGAAGAGGGCTCCTTCTTCTTAAAAATCCCACCTAAATGTTCTTCCTTTTCTGAAATTTTTCAACAAACCTCATAAAACTTGAAAATAAAATGTAGGAAGTGCATTAGACTATTCCTATAACTCAATATCAACTAGTACATGCATCAAATCCATCTAACAAACTACAAATCAAGCATGCAAGTTCATATTCAAAGTCATAAACAACAGCAAAATACTCAACTTATACAAAACTATTCAAGATTCTAATTGGAGGGGTGAAGGAGTCACATACCGGAGAGGATTTGCTCCAAATTTCAGCAAGAATAATGGGCTGACAAAGAGATAGAAAATTCCAGCACCAAAGAGCAACAGCTCGGGTTTGAACAATGGGGGATGATTTTTTCTAGTGAAAGAGAGAGAGAGAGTGGGAGGAGACTCACCTGGTAGGGCCCACCAGAGGGCACAGGCGGCCCTTGGCCGCGGCCTGGGTGCCACCCGTGGGTGGGACCCGCGTGTGCCCCTGGGGCGTCCCCCAGGTCAGTCCTAGTCACTCTTGTGTCTCTTTAAAAATAATAAAATTCATGTAATTTTTCTGGAATTTTTCGACAACTTTTCTCGAAGAACTTATAAGAGATTAAAGTTACGCTAATAAAACAGGAATTTGACATTTAAAAGGGGCAAACTAATCGAGAAATAAAAATTACAGAAAAACTAAATATGAGCAAAAGAAGAAAATTTAATGAATCTTGATATCTTTATGTTGCTAAAGTTGGTTTGTTAGCAAGGTTGATCAAGTCTTGCTACCACACCAATTTTATTGGACATAAATTATTCAATATTCAACAAACAATCAAGTTACCTCATATTGAATAGGAATTGTCCCATCCATGAGAGTTTCATATTTTCTTGAATGTGTATGAATAGGAAAATCAATAGTTCCAATCTTGATTGATTCAATATTCTCAATGGAGTTCAAACCAATTTTGGTATTGATCTTCTTTGGAAAGTACACCATGTGTTCTTTATCATCAACGTTAAAAGTAACGTTTCCTTTATTGCAATCAATAACAGCCCCTGCAGGTATTAAGAAAAGGTCTCCCAAGAATAATAGACATATTATCATCTTCAGGCATTTCCAATACCACGAAGTCAGTTAGGATTAAACAATTAGCAACTTTAATAGGAACATCCTCACAAATACCAATGGGCACAGCAGTGGACTTATCAGCCATTTGAAGGGAATATCAGTAGGAATAAGCTTATCTAATAAAAGTCTCTTATAAAGAGAAAATGGCATTACACTAACTCCTGCACCAAGATCACATAAGGCAGTTCTGACATAGTTATTTTTTATGGAGTAAGGAATAGTAGGTATACCTGGATCACCAAGCTTTTTAGGAATCTTGCCATGGAAAGAGTAATTAGCAAGCATAGTGGAGATTTCTTCATTAGGGATTTTTCTTTTATTAGTAACAATGTCTTTCATATATTTTGAATAGGGGGGCAACTTAATAGCATCTGTCAAAGGAATTTGCAAAAAGAGGGGCTTCATCCATTCACAAAATTTGTTATAGTGTTCTTCTTCCTTAGAACTCTGAGATTTAGATGGAAAAGGCATGGGTTTTTGCACCCATGGCTCTCTCTCTTTACCATGTTTTTTAGCAACAGGAGGTGCAGTCTCCTCCTCCTGTTCTTCAGGTTCATTAGTATCATTATCATGCTCATTACCACTTTCAGTTTCAGCATCCGAATTAGAGACAGCATTAGGATTATTACTTGTAGGTTCTTTATCAAGTTCCATATTACTAGCTTCTCCTAATTCTTTAGGTTTCTTCCTTCTCTTTTACTTTTTAGGGGAACTATTAATATTATTTTCAACCAATTGAGATTCTTGTTCAATTCTTTTAGGATGTCCCTCAGGATAAAGAGGATCTTGAGTAGAGATACCTCCTCTAGTTAAAACACCACAAGTTTGTTTATTACTTTGTGTACGTAGGAACTCCAACAAGCAAGTCTTTTTGCACTTTAGTAATTTGTTCAAGTTGAGTTTGGACCATATGAAAATGCTTAACAAGACCTCTGACATCATTAGCAGTTTTCTCCAAGACAGAATGTCGGAGAGCTATCCCAGGAACTGGGTGTGTCTCGAGAAGGATCGAGTAAGGGGCTGAACGCGGAATCAAACAACCCTCAACGTGCTCCGGCGACGGTGCTCATCGGACTCGCTGCGGGACAGCACTGCAGAGATGGAACACTCGGTCTTACCCAGGTTCAGGGCCCTCTTGTGGAGGTAAAAACCCCTACGTCCTGCTTCGGTGTATTGCACTGCTTGGAGAGTTTTCAGTACGAGGAGAGCCTGTCGAGCTCTAGGTGGCTAACAATGGCTAACCCTAGATCTTGAGCTAGAACAGCGTCGAGTTCTCCAGGGAATCGAACCCTTTGCACGGGGGTGCCCCCTCCTTTTATAGGCGTCTCGGACCTCTTCCGCCCAAACATTTGGGCGGGAAGGGTTACCACATGGCGACGAAGGAGGAGGCGCGGCGCACAATAAAGGTGGAGTCCATCGGAAAGGTGAAGGCCATGGACGCGGTCCACGGCAGGGACGGCGTCACCAAAGCTGGAAAAGGCCACCGTCCAACGGGAGGAGGGCTGGCGCTGCGGAGGTGGAACCGGTCCCACGGTGACGTCGCCCTTGGAGCGTAGCTACAGACGGTTCCCTTATCACCAAAGTGGCAATACTCGTTGTCCGCTTCGCTTGGTGCTGCTTTGTTGACTCCTTTATACATGGAAACGGCAACTGTGGCGTCGTCGTCATCGCGCGCAGGCGCGCGCGTCACTCTGCACATGGCGCAGAGCCCATGTGCGCTCTGCCGCGGAGGCAGAGATGGCTTCGTGAGGAAGGAGCTTCGCGAGGCAAAAAGCCTCGCCGAGCCCTTCGGCTTGGTCCTTAGCAGAGTTGCGGGTGGCGTCGGAGACACCATGTTGAGTTGCGATCCCTCGCTAAGGGAGAGAATCCTCGGCGAGGAGAGAAAAGACCCCTTGCGAGGGAAAAACCCTCGCGAGGCTCGCCAGGCTTGGAGAGCCTGGTCCTTAGCGAAAATCATCCAAAGAATCTTGTGGGCCCTGGCAGGCCGGCCCGTGGTACCCTGGTTTCCACTGTGCCGATAGTAGCCCCCGGGCCCGCGACGGGCACGCCGAGGCCCATGGACGAAGGCGAAGCGTCGAGGGGCCAAAGGTGCCTGACAGGGCCGCGACACGTGGAGCGCAGCGGTTGCACCCGCGGCCACGATCTCCTCGGCTCCAACGGGCGACGTGGCGGGGCCCGCCACGACTCGGGAGCTGGTCAATAAAGCCTGGGCGCGCGGTCGGCGCCCGTCACTTCTCCCATAACTCCTCCGCACACTTCTCCCCACGCCTCCAATCTCTCCAGAGCGCTCCAACTCCAGGGTCTTCATCTTCTTCTCCGGTAACCGATGGCGCCCAAGAGGAACAACATCGACCCGAAGGGCAAGGCCGCGATGCAGGCCGGCACGTCGGCCGCGATGGCGCGCGCTGCTGCTCTTGAGGGAGCATTACCGCTGTCGAGGTTAGGGCTCGGCAAATCCCTGGGTCGAGTACCCCGGGTTGATTGAGGGGGAGAGAGATGGCGCGCTGGTAGTTTCGTCGGCTGACAAACAGGGATTTACCCAGGTTCGGCCCCTCGTGGTGAGGTAAAGACCTACATCCTGCTTGTCTGATCTGTATAGATGATGATGTAAAGTTACATGGTGGCCGCAAGGGCGATGGTGTGAGACGTGGTCTCGTATCCGGCCCCCCTTATGGGGTGCCCCTGCCTGGCTTTATAAAGGGAGCCCGGTAGGGTTTACATGTTTTCTTGTATTGTACTCCAAGTCATGCTTCATGGGCTTCTTTAGGCCTGCCAGGTGGGCCGTAGATTGGATTGCACCAGGTATACCAATGATAGGGGACCCAAAGGGTATATCCCCGTCAGTAGCCCCCGAGTGTCTGGTCGATTCGAAGAATCGGGCAGAGACTAAGAGCAGCATGTCGAGCAGGCATAGTCGAAGAAGGTGCGATCGTCTTAGTCGATGGAGACGCAGTCGATGGAGACGCAGTCGATGGAGACGCAGTCGATGTAGTCGAAGCAGATGCGGGTATCACTGTTCCGACGGGTGCGCCGTCTTGTTCCTGAAAAGGATAGTTTATAGAAATTCGACTCCAGCCGTTGAGGGCTCACAGAGGATGCTTTAGTCGGCAATGTTTCGACTGAGTCTATCGGGAGTGCGAACAGTGCTCCCGATGGGAGTAGCCCCCGAGATTAAGCTGAATTGCTTGCAATTGAGGTTAAACTCAATTTTCTTCAGTCGAAAAGCCCGCTCCCGATGGGAGTAAAGAAGAGACTCGACTTGTTGGAGTCGCGACTGGCTTTGTGTGACTTACTTTGTGTATTCAGCCGGTTTGGCTTACTGTACGAGTTTCTTCAGCTTGTGGAGCTTACTGAATCTTGGTGCACTCGAATGATCTGTTCGAGTTCTCATTCAGCCCGTGGGCTTACTTAAGGAACTTAAGGAATCACTGATAAAACAGAGTCCTTTTTTCAGCCTGTGGGCTTACTATATATTGCAGTTTTCAGCCTGATGGCTTACTTGTGGAACTCGAATGAGTTTCGAGTGTTCGCTCAGCCTGACGGCCTACTTGTGAAACTCGAATGAGATTCGAGTGCTCATTCAGCCTGACGGCCTACTTGGTGGACTCGACAGACATATCGAGTATTTGCTCAGCCGAACGGCCTACTGTGTTGTTGGACCTGTATGGCGCAGCCCCCGAGTGTTCGAGTGCGGCCTAGGATTTTCGAGTGGAACCTGTATGGCGCAGCCCCCGAGTGCGTCGGGTGACGACCTAGGTTTTAACTTAGACCTGTATGGCGCAAGCCCCCGAGTGCGTCGGGTGACGGCCTAGGATTTTCGAGTGGAACCTGTATGGCGCAGCCCCCGAGTGCGTCGGGTGACGGCCTAGGTTTTTACTTAGACCTGTATGGCGCAAGCCCCCGAGTGCGTCGGGTGACAGCCTAGGATTTTCGAGTGGAACCTGTATGGCGCAGCCCCCGAGTGCGTCGGGTGACGGCCTAGGTTTTAACTTTGACCTGTATGGCGCAAGCCCCCGAGTGCGTTGGGTGACGGCCTAGGCGAATTTGTTTGTGGCCTGTGCGGCGCAGCACCCGGGAGATCATCAGGTACGGCCAAGGCGAGTATATTGTGGCCTGTGTGGCGCAGCACCCGGGAGAGCATCGGGTGCGGCCAAGGCGAGTATATTGTGGCCTGTGCGGCGCAGCACCCGGGAGAGCATCGGGTGCGGCCAAGGCGAGTAGTCGTCACGGCGGACCGGAGTCAACACGCGGAGGTAGTCAACGCGGCGGACCGGAGTCAACGCGGCGGAAGTAGTCGACGCGGCGGACCAGAGTCGACGCGCGGAAGTAGTCGATGCGGCGGACCGGAGTCGACGCGGCGGAGGTAGTCAACGCGGCGGACCGGAGTCGACGCGGCGGAAGTAGTCGACGCAGCGGACCGGAGTCGACGCGGCGGAAATAGTCAACGCGGCGGACCGGAGTCGACGCGGCGGAAGTAGTCAACGCGGCGGACCGGAGTCGACGCGGCGGAAGTAGCCGACGCAGCGGACCGGAGTCGACGCGGCGGAAGTAGTCGACGCAGCGGACCGGAGTCGACGCGACGGAAGTGATGAAGGTGAAGCGCCAGCCTCCGAGTGTCGGAGACGGGCCGATGAAGGCGAGGCCGCCAGCCCCCGAGTGTCGGAGACGGAGTCGACGAAGGCGGAGTCGACGAAGGAGGGGCCGCCAGCCCCCGAGTGTCGGAGACGGAGCCGATGGAGGCGAAGTCGACGAAGGCGAGGCCGCCAGCCCCCGAGTGTCGGAGGCGGAGTCGACGAAGGCGGAGTCGACGAAGGAGGGGCCGCCAGCCCCCGAGTGTCAGAGACGGAGCCGATGGAGGCGAAGTCGACGAAGGCGAGGCCGCCAGCCCCCGAGTGTCGGGTGCGGCCAAAGCGAATTATATATGTATGGCTAAGTAGCCTTAGAAATTAAATACGAAAACGACTTAGCTATTGCTGACGCGTAGGCGATTAAGCCGGAACAACGTGTTGTTGATGTCCACGACGGAGTCGGTGCAGTGGGAGAGGATGTTGATTCCGCCTGACCCGACGGCCGGTCTGTTGACTGCCTCGCTGTTGATGACGTGAAGCAAATCTACGGACCGTTGGCTCGTCAAAGACGGCGTGGTCCGAGTTAGACTGGGCGAGGTTGTAGACGATCATGGTGTTGATGAAGCCGGTCGCGATGCTAGCGAGGCCGAAGTTGTCCGCGACGGGTCGATGACAGCTGCAGTTATCCGTTGCAGACGCCAAGGCGTGGACGCTGTCGACTGCGGCGGAGTCGATGTAGTCGTGGATGATGCAGCGGACGGTGTCGATACGACTGGACACCGTGACTACCAGATCGCGGACACCGTAACTTCGTTGAGGAGCGACGTCCATGACGAGTCGATGAAGCCACCCAGGTGTTATGCTTGCTGCTACCAAGGCGAACATACTTATGAAAACATCGCGATTTGACCAATTGAGCTGGCCGCCTTTTCTTCTCTTTTTACTCTTTTTCACGTGACACGCCTTGAGTTGTATGCACGTACAAGATGCATTGAATCTTTTCTTTCACCTCGATCCACGTAAATAGCAATAGTATACTTGGCTTGAATTCTTTTTGCTTCTTTCTTTTTGATCACACGGATGTGAAGATCCTCTGCTAGTTGGCCGGCCGGAGCACGTCGCTGCGCGCCCGTCTTGATGGCCTTGATCGATTCGAGTCGCAGCGCCGCCATGTATGTATATGAATCGTATCGGGTGAGCGACTCGTCGGTGGATCGGCGAGTGCCTCACGCATCAGGGTGCGATCAGCCATCAGAGCTGGACGAAAACGCCGTGGCCGCCGCGCGCTTGTTGACTAAATTTGGCGTAGTGGATGAGATGCGTCACGCTGCTGCCGGTAGTCGTGAGATCGGATCTTCTGTCGATTCCATCAGCCGCGCGGGCGAGGGCAGTGACGATGTCGTCCCTCCGCGCCGTGGATGAGTCGACGTGCGATCTTGTAGATTAGTCAACCGCACGCGAGGATATCGTTCATGTCGACTCCCGTGCACGCGTTGATGAAGCCGCCTAGCCGCCGTACGAGTCGGGATTTGATGTGGCGACGATGTAGCCGCCGTTGTTGATTGTCGATGTAGATGAAGTAGATGCGATCTGGTCGCTGCTGTCGATGGAGATTGGAGCCGCCGAAACGTTGAATCCAGCGCGCGTTCTTCCCACAGACGGCGCCAATTGTCGAGGTTAGGGCTCGGCAAATCCCTGGGTCGAGTACCCCGGGTTGATTGAGGGGGAGAGAGATGGCGCGCTGGTAGTTTCGTCGGCTGACAAACAGGGATTTACCCAGGTTCGGCCCCTCGTGGTGAGGTAAAGACCTACATCCTGCTTGTCTGATCTGTATAGATGATGATGTAAAGTTACATGGTGGCCGCAAGGGCGATGGTGTGAGACGTGGTCTCGTATCCGGCCCCCCTTATGGGGTGCCCCTGCCTGGCTTTATAAAGGGAGCCCGATAGGGTTTACATGTTTTCTTGTATTGTACTCCAAGTCATGCTTCATGGGCTTCTTTAGGCCTGCCAGGTGGGCCGTAGATTGGATCGCACCAGGTATACCAATGATAGGGGACCCAAAGGGTATATCCCCGTCAACCGCGGACCCGCGTCACCGCGGCGGGGATAGCCAAGGTGCGTCACCTGGCGGCGGCGAGCACCAACGAGCACGGTGCCACCGAGATGAGGCCGGCCGGCAGCAGGCTCACCGAGGCGTTCTACCCCATCTTCCTCCATACCCTCTACGCCGGCCTGGTTCCGCCATTCTCCGACTTCCTCCTGGCGATCTTGGAGGTGTACCAGATCCAGCTGCTTCATCTTCATCCCAACTCCATCCTCATCCTCGCCATCTTCGCCCACCTCTGCGAGGCCTACCTCGGCATTCGCCCCTCGGTGGCACTCTTCCGCAGCTTCTACTCCCTTCGGTCCACCGCGCAGAACGAGCGGCTCGGATGCGTCTCCTTCCGCATCGCTGACGCCAGGAGCGAGAACTACATTCCCATCGCCTGGTGCGGTGAGAACGCCATCACCAAGGTGACGAAGAAGGTGGAGAAGTTCCGCGAGAAGTGGCTCTTCGTCGACGCCAAGGCCACACACCCTCTCCTGGAGGTGCCCGAGGGGCCCCCGAGGAAGTGGGCGCGCTGGGCGAGCGCGGACTTCAGGGGCTCGAGGCTTGACGCGGTGTACGAATGCATCCGACGCATCCGCGAGGCAGGGGTCACCGGCCAGATGGTGGCAAAAGACTTCACCAGGCGCCGCATCGCCCCCCTCCAGCTGCACGCCGAGCCGGTGTGGCGGTACAACGGCAAGGAGGACGCAATGCGCCTGAGCAAGGATGGCTTCGCGCCTGAGGTACTACGCCAAATCATCGGCGTCCTCTTCACGATGTCGGAGATCCCGTCCCCCACCAAGGAGGAGGCCAAGCCACTCATCTGCTTCGTCGAGGAGAGCATCGTGGAGCAGCGCGCGTGCATGCCCATGTTCGACGAGTGGGGAATTGTGCCCGCGGGGCACCGCGGGCCTCGCCCTAACCCGTGGGCGGCGGAGCCGGAGTACATGGACGAGCCTCCGGAGCCTGAGGAGGCCGAGGAGTCTGCTGAAGAGGAGGCCTCAAGAAGCGAGGACCCCCTCGGCGAGGACGAGGCCTCGAGGGGCGCCGACCCCGTCGGTGAGGACGCCGGCTCCTCAAGGAGCGTTCCTGCTGAGGTGGACCTCCAGGTGCTCTCCTCCAGCGACGAGGAGGGTGCCTTCCGCGTCGCCCGCTCCCAGCGCGTCGAAGAGGAGGAGGGGACGAGTGGCGGCGGGGGAGGGCGCTACGAACCCTGCTCCAAGGCCGTCCACGACAGGAGGGCCGCAACAGCGAGAGACACTCCTCGCGCGGAGACAGGAGCGGCTCGGGAGGGGGCCGGAGCAAGCAACACCCATCCGCCCAAGGCGAAGAAGAGGGTGTGGGTGATGGCCGATGAGTAAGCCTTTGATCTTGCCTTATTCCTTTAACATTTTGTTTCTGAGAAAACCCCCTTGAAGGATCCCCAACATGTCTTCCTTTCAGGCAACCTGCGGAGCCAAAGAGGCGGCGGCTCCACAGGCTCGGAGAGACCGCCAGCGTCGTCGCGGAGACGCCCGCGGCTGGCGAGCCGCAGCAGCCAGCTGTCCCTCCCGTGGTCGAGCACCGCACGGAGGTGGTGGTGGTTGAGGAGGCCACGCCGTCGCCGATTCGCGCGGCCACTCCCCCTGCGGTGGAGCACCGCGAGGAGGAGGTGACCGAAGAGGTGACGCCGTCCTCGGCTCAAGCGGCGACTCCTCCCGCGGTCGAGCACCGCGCGGAGGAGGATGTAGAAGAGGTGGCACCGCCATCGCCAACAAGGACGGCCACTCCTCCCGTCCAGACCGAGACGGAGGAGGAGAGGATGGACGAGGAGATCGTCCTGGAGCCACCCCCAACGGAGGGGGAGGCTCCCCCGCAAGGGGCCGATGTGCCCGAGGCCGCGGCGGATGCGGCCGTCACAGAGGGGGCCGGAGGCGCCCCTGAGGAGCAGGAGGCGGAGGCACCTCCGGAGCCCACTGGCGCTGGAGCTGAGCGCGAGAGGGCGCCCAGCCCCCAGAGGGCAACCGAAGCGAGCATCGAGGGAGGCGCCCCCACAAGCCCCCGGTCCGCACCAGAGGCAGTCATGGGCCCGCGGCAGGAGGCCCCGGGCGCCTCGACGAGGATCGAGGACTCCGCACCCAGCAGTAGTGCGGGAGCCTTGGCGCTGCAGGAGCCGCGGCGCCAAGCAATTCATCGCCGGGCTGTCCTCAACCAGGCGCGGCGGGCGCTCGACGGGCTGGAGGAGCAGCTCGCCGAAGAAGAAAACGCCCTGGCGGAGGAAAGGGCAAGGCTCAGCGAGGCCTGGGCCCTTCTTCACGAGAGGGTGGAGATGTGCCGCCGGCAGGACGCGGCGGCCCAGGCGGAGCGCCAAGAGGCCCTCCGCTTCGCCAAAGAGACCCGCGACAGCGTCAAGCGGGAGGCGCAGGAGGTGATGGACGAGCTCGACGCCGCCAGGGAAGCGCTCGAGGTGGAGACCGCCTCCAAACATGACGAGCTAGCGGCCGCGGAGCAGAAGTTTGCTGCTGACTCCGAGGTCGTCGGGGCCAGCCTGAAGGAGCTCCGCGAGCTGTTGGATGCTCGCGAGGAGCAACTGGCGCCGCGCGAGGCGGAGCTGATGCGGCACGAGGGGGAGCTCTCCCTCCGCGAGAAGGAGCTGCACAGGCGCGAGGAGCAGGTCCAGCTGCTCGAGAAGGACCAGGCCACTCGCGAGGGGTAGCTGCAGGAGCGCGAGGGCCGGGTGGCCAAGGACGAAGCCAACCTTGCGGCGGAGCGGAAGAGGCTCCAAGAAGAGGTTGACCTCAAGGTCAAGCTCTCCCGCGAGAGCCTCGCCAAGGAATATGACGAGAAGGCCACGAAGCAGGAGGACCGCTTCGAGTCCAAGCGCAAGGAGTTCAAAAAAACGCATCAAGGAGCTTGAACAGGTGGAGAAGCGGTTAACCTCTTGCCTCGAGGTCTCCCGGGAGGCCCAGGCTCGCGCGGAGGGGAACGCCATCGCGCTGGAGAGAGACCTGGAGGAGCTTCGGCAGCAGGTAGGGCCGGCCGCGGCTCTGGCGGAGCAGGCACGGGACCAGCGCCAGGTTGACCGGTCCATGACGCGCCAGCGCCAGAGCATTCTCCAGAGCTTGGTGAGCCGTGCGCACACGGTCGGGGATGATCTGAGGATCGACGTCCCCTCCTTCTCTGCAGCGACCGACGATGAAACCACGTATTCGTACTTCTTTGAGCAATTCCTCGGGAGGCTTGAAGGGGTCGCGAAGGGTTTTGACGAGCGCGTCGTGGAGGAGAGCCGCGAGCTCCTTGTCGTCGCCGTCACCAACATCTTCAGCAACCTCGTGAGGCTCCAGCCCTGACTTGACCTTGAGGACGTGATGGCACCGCCGAGAGCCATCAGCAACAAGGCGCGGGAGACCGCCACGCAGGCCGCCATCGCGTTCGCCAAGAAATTCGACCAAGTCGTGATCGAAGGCGACGACGAGGAGGACGCTCTGGAGGAGGCAGAAACCGCCGTGGACAAGGCAGGCACCTCGGGGGGCGCGACGGCCTGAACTCCTGCATCTGGACGTGCAGAGGCACAGACTAGCTTAGCATTCATTTTGTAATAGCTTTTGTAAAAACTTGCCAAGTTATATTGGAGTGTGCTTGTGGATGTCCCTCGGGAGGCTTTTGTCTTTCCCTTTCATGTCTTTTTCGCTCTACGTCTTAGGACCCTCTCTTAGCACTACACCACCGCCGCTTCGGTATGTGAGAGTCAGGGCTCCACAAGGCCGGGGGGTGTGTGAGGCCTCAAGAAGTAAGAGCTCCTCGAAGCGCGATGCTTGGGGCCCCCCTTTGACGTGCAAGCAGCCCATGAGGCGTAGGAGAGAGAAAAGAGACTTGAGGGGCAAAAACCAGCAAGAGGAAATTCAACCAAGTCTTTGTACTTAGCTTAGCGAGGCATTCTGCCTTGGAGAGGGTGTTGGTTCCCTGGCGAGATGTTTTTGCCTTGGAGAGGGTGTTGGTTCCCTGGCGAGATGTTTTTGCCTTGGAGAGGGTGTTGGTTCCCTGGCGCTCGCTTTGGACCTGTTTTCCTGCGTTTTGACAGATAGGCGTACCCACAAGCGATACATAGCTAGATAACTTATGCGTGCTCGTAGGTTCCTTCATGGGTGTCTCGCGAGGAGAACAGGCACCAAGGTCCTTGGTGAGTTGACGTGCACGGGAGCCGGCTCATGAGTTCAGAGCTCCTTGGGAGTTGACATGCATGAAGGCTGACCCGTGAGTTCAGAGCTCGGATCCCTTGGGTTTGAGGCGTTGCCGGGATGCTCCCGTGGCATGGCACCATGCTAGCCCCCGCTCGCGAGATACACAGGAAGGATCATACGAGCGAGGAAAAAATAGCAATAACATAACAGCTTACCGAAGCCACAAAATATGCTGGCGCGATGCGCAAAGGTTCAAAATGACCTGAAATAGATGTTCATTACACTGGCGTGGCCAGAAACACAAAAAATCCACCATGTCAGGCATGGGGTTCCACATGCTGTGGCTGAAACTCTCGAGGGGGCGTGCTCGTGGCGACGCATGTAGAGAGAGCTCAGAGGGGGCCCCTGTGCGGGGGTGGCTTGTAGAGCCTGCGTTCCACCATGACCGGCATGGGGATCCACCACGCCAAGGCATGGTGCCTGAAGAGGTTACCTTGCCAAGGCGTGATGGCTTGGGAGTCTTCTCGAACGGCCCGCGGCAACGTATAGTAGAGAGGGGAGCCCAAAGTTTTTCCTCGTGGAGGACGATGGCGCGTGGCTCTCCCTTGATGCAAAAAGTTGCTCGCCGAGGGCGATCAGGGGTAGAACTTGCGCAGGTGCTGGATGTTCCAGGGGTTGGCGACAGGGATGCCGTCCTCCGTCTCGAGCCACGCGGAGCCAGGCCTGGCGATGTGCACGACTCTGTAGGGGCCTTCCCACATTGGCGAGAGCTTGTGGAGACCTGCCCTGGAGAGGATTCTCCTCAGGACAAGGTCTCCTGCTTCGAGAGTGCGCGGACGGATGTGGCGGCTGTGGTAGCGACGCAGGTCTTGCTGGTACCTTGCCGCTCTGAGGGCTGCATTGTGGCGGAGCCCTTCAAGCAGCAGTAGGTCGTCGTTGCGGAGTTCGTCCACCTCAGCCTCCTTGAAGGCCAGGACTCGCGGGGAGCCATGAGTGATCTCGCTGGGGAGGACGGCTTCAGAACCATAGACGAGGGAGAACGGCGTCTCACCAGTTGGCTTCGTTGGCGTGGTGCGGATGGACCAGAGCACCGATGGGAGCTCATCGATCCAGTGCTTGCCGCTGGCCTTGAGGCGGTTGAAGCTTCTCGTCTTGAGGCCCTTGAGCACCTCAGCGTTGGCTCGTTCGGCCTGCCCATTGCTTCGTGGGTGCGCCACCGAGGCGTAGCAGATTTGGGCACCGATGCTGCCGCAGTAGGACTTGAAGGCGCCACTGATGAATTGTGAGCCGTTGTCGGTGATGATGTGGTTGGGCACGCTGAAGCGGCAGACCAGGCTCCTTATGAATTTTACTGCCGATTTCGCCGGAATGGTGCGCACAGGTTCCACCTCAGGCCACTTAGCCCCCGAGCGCTCGCGGGAAGGGTCCCAGCAGGTCCAGCCCCCAGACCGCGAACGGCCAGGAGAGCGGGATCGTCTGGAGTCCTTGCGCGGGCTGGTGGATTTGCTTGGCGTGGAATTGGCATGCGTCGCAGGACTGGACGATTTCGGCGGCATCTTGAAGCACTGAGGGCCAGTATAAGCCACTCCGGAAGACCTTGCCTGCAATGGTGCGCGAGGAAGAGTGGTGGCCGCACTCGCCGCTGTGGATGTCGTTGATGAGCTGGCGGCCTTCCTCGGTAGGGACGCACCGTAGCGCAACCCCATTGGGTCGCTTGCGGTACAGGTCTCCGTCGTGGAGGCAGTAGGACTTGGCCTGGCGAGCAATTCTCTCGGCCTCTGCGTCGTCTTCGGGGAGGGCTCGGTTTTGCAGGTAGTTCTTGATCTCGTCGATCCAACCAGTGTCTTGTCGCACCAGGGTCAGGAGCAAGCGATCGCCCGAGGGCAACCCATAGTTTGGTGCTCCGCTCGGTGGGGCAGGTGGGAGCTCCTCGTCGATGCTGATGTTGACCACAGGTTGCTTGACCGAGGCCTTGGTGAGTCTCTCCTCGAACACTCCAGGCTTCTGGGCTTCTCTTCTTGCTGCTCGCCGAGCAATTTCATCTGCCTCTTGGTTTTCTGCCCGCGGGATGTGCTTGAGCTCCATGCCCCTGAAGTGCTTCTCCAGCTTGCGTACCTCTTCAAGGTAGGCCACCATGTAGGTGTCCTTTGGCGTGTAGCTTTTGTTGGAGAAGTTGACGAGGAGCTAGGAGTCGCCCTTGATGAGGATGTACTTGATGCCGAGGGCGATGGCGGCTCTGAGCCCGGCGAGGAGGCCTTCATATTCAGCAATGTTGTTGGAGACCTTGTCATTGTCCTTGAAGCACAGTTGGACGGCGTAGTAGAGCTTGTCGCCTGTCGGTGAGGTGAGGACGGCACCAGCTCCTGCACTCCTGGCCGCGAAGGCGCCATCGAAGTGCATGGTCCAGTGGCTTGGTGTCGTCCCTCTTGAGGCTGTAACCTCCTCCTCTTGAGGCTCCTCTTCACGCGCGTCCGTCCATTCGTCCATGAAATCAGCCAGCGCCCTGCCCTTGATGACCCTGGTGGTGTCAAACTCCAGCTCGAAAGGTTGTAGCTCTATGCCCCAGCTTGCGACGCGATCTGTCGCGTTTGGGTTGCGCAGGACTTGCTCCAGGGGATATGCGGTGACCACCTTGATGGGGTGGCCCTGGAAGTAGTGGCGCAGTTTCCTGGAGGCGATGAGGAGCGAGAAGAGGAGCTTTTGCTGCATGGGGTAGCGCTCACGAGCGTCCCGCAGTACTGTGCTGACGAAGTACACGGGATGCTCGACGAGGGTAGTCGTTGGCGTGGCAGCGGCTGGCTCCTCTCCAGGCTCGGTGGAGTCCTCGACGAGGGTTTCTTGAGGCCCCACTTGGGGAGGCTCGGCAGGGGGCTGGATGCTTGACGAGGGTGCCTCCTTGTCGGGTGGTTCTGGGCTTGGCGAGGCAGAGGTCTGCTTGGCGAGGACTGGCTCTTCCCTTTCAGCCACCAAGACCGCGCTCGCCGTCTGAGGAGTGGCTGCAAGATACAGCTTCAGAGGCTCGCGAGGGCGTGGGGCAACCATGATGGGTGGGCTCGCCAGGTATTTCTTCAGGTCCTCGAAGGCCTTTGCTGCTTCAGGGGTCCACTTGAAGGGACCGGACCTCTTCATGATCTTGAAGAATGGCAGCGCCCTCTCGCCGAACTTGGAGATGAAACGGCCAAGGCTGGCCATACATCCCGCTAAGCGTTGCATGTCTTTGAGGCGACGAGGAGGCTGCATCTGTTCTATGGCCTTGATCTTGTCGGGGTTGGCCTCGATGCCGCGATGGGACACCAGGAACCCGAGGAGCTTGCCTGAAGGGACCCCGAAGACGCACTTGGCGGGGTTCAGCTTGATGTTGACCTTGCGCAGGTTGGCAAAGGTCTCCTCGAGGTCCGTGATGAGTGTGTCCTTCTCGCGAGTCTTGACCACAATGTCGTCGACGTAGGCCTCTGCATTCCTCCCCATTTGAGCCCCCAGAGCGATCCTCATGAGGCGCTGGAAAGTGGCGCCGGCGTTCTTCAGGCCGAAGGGCATGCAGACGTAGCAGAACACACCACAAGGGGTGAGAAACGCTGTCTTCTCTTCGTCTTCCTTTGCCATCTTGATCTGGTGGTAACCAGAGAAGGCATCCAGAAAACAGAGGAGTGCGCAGCCGGCGGTGGAGTCCACGATCTGGTCGATCCTCGGGAGGGGATAGGGGTCCTTGGGGCAGGCCTTGTTGAGGTCGGTGAAGTCGATGCAGAGGCGGCTTCCTCCGGTGTGCTTGGGGACGACCACACCGTTGGCGAGCCAAGTGGGGTGGACCACTTCCTTGATGATGCTGGCCTTCTTCAGCTTGTCTACTTCCTTGATGATGAAGTCTTGCTTCTCTGGCGCCTGGCGCCGCGCTTTTTGCTTGACGGGGCGTGCGTTTGGACACACGGCTAAGTGGTGCTCGATCACCTCCCTCG
Source organism: Puccinellia tenuiflora (assembly GCA_012064385.1). NCBI lineage: Eukaryota > Viridiplantae > Streptophyta > Magnoliopsida > Poales > Poaceae > Puccinellia > Puccinellia tenuiflora. The sequence goes on from QRDG01002125.1 coordinate 600,979, forward strand.
GTACTCCGGACATATCTGACGGTGTCCACGCGAACATGTCAGAGTTTGCCCTAAGCAAGGCGACGAGCGCGCTTTCCTATTTGGGAGGCAGGTTGGCGCCGATGGTGACGCTAGCCCCCGAGCCGTTTGCCTCAAGAGGCACTTGCTTTGTCGCGGCCTTCTCCTGAGAGAACAGCTGCTTCTTCTTCGCGGGGGGCCTCGGGAGGGGCTCCTCATCCTCGTCAGCGGGTGACGCCACCGCGGCAGCCTTGTAGGCCGCTTGCGCAGCGTACAGGGCGTCCGAGACCACGCCGCGGATGACAATGGTGCCACCCGAGCCAGGGAGCTTGACGAGGTTGTTGGCGTGGTGGGTCACCGCCATGAACTTGGCGAGGGCGGGGTAGCCGAGTATGGCGTTGTAGGGCAGGCCGATGTGCGCGACGTCGAAGTCGATCAGCTCGGTGCGGTAGTTGGCCTGGGTGCCGAAAGTGACGGCGAGCCTCACCTGCCCCAAAGGGGTGGTAAGACCCTCCGTCACTCCCGAGAAGGGCCTGGTGGGCATGAGCAACTTCTCGAATGTTTCGACGGAGATGACGTTGAGGCCGGCACCCCCATCAATGAGCGTCTTAGAGACGGCGATGTTGTTGATGGTGGGGGTGCAGACCAGCGGGATGGTGCCAACAGTCGATGTGGACTTGGGGTGATCGCTGGAGTCGAAAGTGATGGGGCACTGGGACCACTTGAGGGGCCTGGAGGCCTCGACTCCAGGAAGGGCTGCCGCGACCTCGCGAGCGAGTTGCTTGAAGTGGCGGTTGGAGCGAGGGGCCTGAGCCCCGCCGAGGATGCAAGCGGCTCCGCGAGGCACCTGGTAGCCCTCGTCGGTCTCGGCAGGCAGGTTGACGTTCGCGGGCTGGACGGCATTGGCTTGGGGGTTCTGCTGGTAGTTGTCGTTGTAGTTGTTGTTCCAGCGTCGCCCGCCGCGGCCTCCGCCGCGGCCTCCGCGGCCCCCGTTTGCCTCGCGAGCCTCGCGAAGCCTCTTGAGGTCGTAGCAGTCCTCGGTGGCATGAGAATGCCTGTTGTGGTAGATGCAGAAGGGACGATCATCTTTCTTCTCAGGTCCCGCGGCTGGAGCGGCAGCTTGGCGAGGCTGCTTGGCGTTGGGCTCAGCCGCGAGGACTGCAGTAGTCTTGCGCTTCTCCGAGCATTTCTTCTTCTTGGACCCTTCGGCGGGGTCCCCTGGCTCGTTCTTGACGAACAAGCGGCCTTTTTCAGCCTTGGCGCACTTGTCCGCCAAGTCGAAAAGCTTGATGACGGTGGTGATGTTGTCGTGGATGCCAAGCTTCTCGAGCATCCGCACATCTGTGACCCCAGCCTGGAAGGACGAAATGACCTGCGCGTCGGTGGCGTTGGGATCTTGTTGCGCACTTGGCTGAAGCACTGGATGTACTTGCGGAGGGTCTCGCCGGGCTTCTGACGCACGGCGCGGAGGTCGTTGTAGGTGAGGCCGCACTCGTACGTGCCCTTGAAGTTGGCGACGAAGCACCGGCAGAGCTCTTCCCAGGTGTTGATGGACTCGGCGGGGAGGTTGGTGAGCCATGAGGACGCAGAGTCCTTGAGGGCCATGGGGAACCAGTTCGCCATGACCCTGTCGTCGCCCCCGGCGGCCTGGATGGCAGAGTGTAGAGCTGCAGGAACTCCAGGGGGTTGTTCTTGCCGTCGTAGCGCGGAGGAAGGTCCGGCCTGAACTTGACCGGCCAGACGACGCGACGGAGGCTGCGAGTGAACGCGGCCGTCGTGCCGTAGGTGACCGTGCTGTTGGCGAGGGTGGCGCGGAGGTGGCGCCCGGCGGTAGCGACGTCCTGGATGGCGCGGTTGCGGCGCTCCTGCCCGCGCTCGATGCTCACGCGTGCGTCCTCAGGGGCTCGCTACACGATTTGGCAGTCGTGCGGCGACGACGCATGCGATGCAGCGCGGCCGTCGCGAGGAGGAGCCCCCACTGGAGCAGGTTGCGGTGGAGCCGGTGGAGCTGGAGCAGGTGCAGGGTGACGAGGAGGCGCGGGAGCTGCGCCGTGCGCCACGTCCCCCACGAGCGCGGAAGGAACGAGGGAACGGGACGGTGCAGGTGCGGCGACGCGAGCGGCGCCGATGAGTTCGGAGACGCGGTTGAGCCAGGCCTCCTGAGCGTCCGGCGTGGGACGGTACTGCAGCAGCTCCTGCGCCATGAGAAGCGCAGTCGCCGGGCTGGGTGCAGGGCGGCCCAGCGAGGAGGCAGCACGGTCCCGCGACGGGTGCAGGGAGGAGGCCTCCTCTTCACCGAGGTCGTCCTCAGCGTGGTCGATGTCGTCGTCCTCCGGGTGCTCGACGCGGGGCTCGGGGTCGGCGCGGCACGCCGGAGCGGCCGCGCGGGCGGCCGCGCGGGTTGCCAGCAGGAGGAGCGGTGGCGGCGCTGGCCGTCCAGCGAGCGAGTCATTCGGCGCGAGAAGGGCCGGCCATGGCTGCGTCGAGGTTGAAGATGCGCCTCAGCCCCCTACCTGGCGCGCCAAATGTCGGAGAGCTGTCCCAGGAACTGGGTGTGTCTCGAGAAGGATCGAGTAAGGGGCTGAACGCGGAATCAAACAACCCTCAACGTGCTCCGGCGACGGTGCTCGTCGGACTCGCTGCGGGACAGCACTGCAGAGATGGAACACTCGGTCTTACCCAGGTTCAGGGCCCTCTTGTGGAGGTAAAAACCCCTACGTCCTGCTTCGGTGTATTGCACTGCTTGGAGAGTTTTCAGTACGAGGAGAGCCTGTCGAGCTCTAGGTGGCTAACAATGGCTAACCCTAGATCTTGAGCTAGAACAGCGTCGAGTTCTCCAGGGAATCGAACCCTTTGCACGGGGGTGCCCCCCTCCTTTTATAGGCGTCTCGGACCTCTTCCGCCCAAACATTTGGGCGGGAAGGGTTACCACATGGCGACGAAGGAGGAGGCGCGGCGCACAATAAAGGTGGAGTCCATCGGAAAGGTGAAGGCCATGGACGCGGTCCACGGCAGGGACGGCGTCACCAAAGCTGGAAAAGGCCACCGTCCAACGGGAGGCGGGCTGGCGCTGCGGAGGTGGAACCGGTCCCACGGTGACGTCGCCCTTGGAGCGTAGCTGCAGACGGTTCCCTTATCACCAAAGTGGCAATACTCGTTGTCCGCTTCGCTTGGTGCTGCTTTGTTGACTCCTTTATACATGGAAACGGCAACTGTGGCATCGTCGTCATTGAGCACAGGCGCGCGCGTCACTCTGCACATGGCGCAGAGCCCATGTGCGCTCTGCCGCGGAGGCAGAGATGGCTTCGTGAGGAAGGAGCTTCGCGAGGAAAAAAGCCTCGCCGAGCCCTTCGGCTTGGTCCTTAGCAGAGTTGCGGCTGGCGTCGGAGACACCTTGTCGAGTTGCGATCCCTCGCCAAGGTAGAGAATCCTCGACGAGGAGAAAAGACCCCTCGTGAGGGAAAACCCTCGCGAGGCTCGCCAGGCTTGGAGAGCCTGGTCCTTAGCGAAAATCATCCAAAGAATCTTGTGGGCCCTGGCAGGCCGGCCCGTGGTACCCTGGTTTCCACTGTGCCGACACAGAATGCAAATTTTTAATAACCAGGGTGTTATCATTTAATTGTTCTTGAATTTGCATATTAAAATGAGTTTGTTTAACAATAAAGTTATCAAATTCATCCAAACACTGAATAGGAGGCTTACTATAAGGAATATCATTAACAGTAAAATTATGAAGAGAGTGTACCTCTACCATAGGTGGGTGAGTGGTAGGCTCACATGAAGTTTCAATTGGAGGTAAATTCTTCACATCTTCAGCTCTAATACCTTTTTCCTTAATAGATCTTTTGGCTTCTTGCATATCTTCTGGGTTTAGGAAGAGCACTCCCCTTTTCTTCAGAGTTGGTAATGGAGGAGGTTCAGGAATGCTCCATTCATCATGATTTTTAGCAATCTTAGCCATTAGTTCTTCAGCTTCATCTACAGTCCTTTTCCTGAAAACACAACCAGCACAGCTATCTAGGTATGTCCTAGATTCAACAGTTAGTCCATTATAAAATATATCAAGCAGTTCATTCTTTGGAATATCATGCCCTAGCCGAGCCCTGAGTAGTGATCCGAATCTCCCCCAAGCTTTAGGGAGATGCTCATCCTCCAATTGTCTGAAATTGAAAATTCTCTGCAAAGCCTCATGCTGCATGTGAGCGGGAAAATATTTTGCAAGGAAAACATCAAGCAATTCATGAGGACTTTTAATGGATCCATAAGGTAAAGCATTATACCACACTTTGGCATCATCTTTAATGAGAAAGGAAAAAAACTTTACTAAATAGTAACGCTGTATCTTTTTATCATCAGAAAATAGAAGGCTAAGCGAAGCTAATTTGTTCATGTGTTCTACAGCATTGTCATCCTTAGTTCCATAAAAAGGATCAGATTCAACATTAGATATGAGTGAAAGTTCAACAAAGAAATTAGGGTCATTTAACAGATTGCCACTAGAGGCTTGGTAGTACTCAGTTTTGCCACTAGTTTCAAATGGCTTACTGTTTTGCCACTACTTCAGTTGCAGCTGCTATGGCGAGGCCAAACGGCCAGTCTGAAGCGGATTCTATCTGTTAGGCGTTAGTGGACTTGGTCCGCGTCTTACAGGTGGGACCAGTTTACTTCTTACAGGTGGGACCGGGCAAGGCGCTAGTGGACTTGGTCCGCATTTTACAGGTGGGACCAGGTAACTTCTTACATGTGGGACCGGCGACAGCGCGAAATAACGGCCACCACCTGACCTAACCGTGCACGACACCTTCTCTCGAACAGCCACCTGCGCCGCCGCCACCACCTGCGCCGCCGCCGCCACCACCGCGGCCGCCACCTGCGCCGCCGCGTCCGTCCCGCGTATAGAGCCAACACCTCCACCGCAACGTGCTCCAGCGTGCCGTGCTCCGCCGTCGCCTGCTCCAACGCCACCAGCTTGTCCCGCTGCGCCCACCAGCTGCTCGACCCGCGGCGAGGCTCCTTCCGTGCGCCCAGCGGGAGCGCTGGGGTTGGCGAGGCAGAGGAAGTAAGAGGGTGAACTCCAGGGCGAAATGGCGAGCGGATGCGACCATGGAGTAGCTGGCGAGGCAATCGTCGGGCCGGACACCCGCCGCATCCACGACTGGGTTCCCGAGGGGTAAGTTGGAGCTCACCTCTGCATTTGAACATTCGATTAGACATGAGACGCACTCGGTTTATGTTGATTTTGCAATTGGCGTGCTGAATTCGCATTTCGTGGTGTGCTGAATTCGTCTCTATTTTTCTGGTTAGGATGGAATTGTGGTTTGCTTTCTTGCTGAATATTAGAAGGGACCGGTACATCGTCGATGCAGAGAATAACAAGAAATTCACGGGAGGTTTCGATTATCCTTTGCCAGTGGATTGCAATTGGAGTTTTAGACAATTTGGGGAGGTAATTTGCAGTCCATATCCTTGGGGTTTGCATGATGAAGTGGAATTCAAATACTACGATGGGGGAAACAGATGGGTGGCAGTTACAAATGATGAAGAACTCGCTACCATGTTTGCTAAGCATAAGGAGAAGGAGAAATTTCATGTGAGACTGCAAAATGATGTGGTTGTGCCAGCAATTGGACCTAGTATGGCGGATGCATCTTCTCGGGCTGCATCATGTCGTGGTGCTCGCAGTTCTAGCCAGATAAGTTCAGGCAGTGCACGAGGACGTGGTGCCTCGAGCGGCGTGGGCAGCAGCAGCAGAAGAAGGGTCCCCATTGAAGTGGAGGAGCCTTCCAGTTATGCGGATGAAGAAGAGAGGCTATATCCTGATGTTCTTCGGAATTTACGACGAGCATCTCGGGCTGGAAACAATGAGGCTGACGCGGTGGTTGTAGACGAAGACAACGAAGCTTTGAGTGATGTCGAAGACGATGTTCCACCTGTTGAATGGGACCGTGAGAACCCATTGATGGAACAAGGTTCCATTTATTCATCAATGAATGAGTGTAGAAATGCACTTGTGACGTACTGCATCAAGGCAGAACGCTATTTCAAAGTTGACAAGAGCGATAAAGTTCGTTACAGAGTGCATTGTCTGACTGAGGGTTGTCAATGGAGGATGCATGCATCTAAAATGCGAAAGAGCACAAATATTCAGGTGAAGGTGAACCCATTTAGCCACACTGCAAGGAATCAACACTTAGGAAGGAAACAATCAGTAGAGCCAAGTCAAGATGGGTGGCTGAAGAAGTAAAGAAGTGGGTGACAGAAGACAATCAAATTGGTACAAAGGAATTGATGAAGAACATCAAAGAGAAGTTCAAGATTGATTTACCATACATGAGGGTGTTCAATGGTAGAAATCAAGCTTTGGATTCTATTTACGGTGACTGGCAGGAAAGTTTTGAATTATTGTATTCATTCAAAGCTGAAGTGGAGAGGACCAGCCCAGGTAGTATTGTAGAAATTGACCACCACACGGTGGAGTACAAAATAAAGGGAGTGACAAGGACCAAGGAATGCTTTACGAGGGTTTTTGTCTGCTTTGAGGCTTGTCGCCAGGGTTTTTTGGTAGGCTGCAGGCCGTATTTGGCTGTTGATGCTACTTTTCTGACAGGGAGGTTTAAAGGACAGTTAGTGGCAGCTTGTGCAGTTGATGCACATAATTTTGTATTTCCAGTTGCGTATGGTGTGCTGGAGACAGAGTCTGAGGAGAGCTGGACTTGGTTTTTCCAGAATCTGCACCGGGCTATTGGACATCCCAATGGGTTGGTAATTCATACAGATGCCTGCAAGGGTTTAGAAGTGGCCGTGGACAATGTGTTCCCTGGAGTAGAGCATAGGGAGTGCATGTGTCATCTTGCTGCAAATTTTGCGAAGAAATTCAAAGGAAAAGTGTATAGCGACAATTTATGGCCAGCAGCTTTGACTTGCAGTGTCAAGAAGCACAACTATCACATGAGGCAGTTATACAAGAATGAGAAAGTGAAGGAATACTTGGAAACACACCACTCCAAGTTATGGGCCAGAAGCCAATTCAGTGAACTGAGCAAAGTTGACTATGTGCACAATAATCTTGCAGAGTCTTTCAACTCAACCATCCGAAAACTAAAGGGTCTCTATATGGTGGATTTGCTGGACAAGATAAGAATAGAGTACATGGAAAAGTTTCATTTCCGTGCAAATAGAGCCGCGGCAAAATTCATGGGCCACATTGTCATCCCTGCCGTGTTGAATGAATTGAAGCAAAAAACTGAAGGCTTGGACATGAGCATGAAACTTTGCTCGGCTACCAAAGCAGAGGTAGCATTTATGGATAAAGAGAAGAGGGAATGGAAATATCTAGTGGATTTAGAATCTAGAACTTGCAGTTGTAGGCAATGGCAGATAACTGGGTTGCCATGCATTCATGCATTGTTTTTCATCACCACTCTGTCAGGTCCAGCAGGGAACATACAGCAATATGTGCATGAGTACTACTCTGTTGCAAGGTTCAAAGACACATATGCAGTTCCTTTACCTACTTTGGAGGGAAAACATCAATGGGATGTAGTAAACCCTGGATTCAAGCTCCGTGCTCCAGTTCTGAAGCGAAAGGTAGACCGAGGAAGAGTCGAATAAGAGCTCGCAGCGAAGGAGCTGGACTTGGAGCGAGGAAGCGTAAGTGCAACAGGTGTGGTGGGTCTGGTCATTTCGGTAGGTATTGTGATCACGCAGTAGATCCAACGTTCGGAGAGCGTTTGGATGAAACTGATAATGATAAGCAGCAGGTTGGAACAGAGCAAGAGCATGAGCATGATGATGATGATGATGATGATGATGATGAGCAGCCGGTTGGAACAGAGCATGACAATGTGGCTCCAAATGATGATGACAATGTGGCTCCAACTGATGGTGATCAAAATGGTCCATCTGATTTTGCTTATGAGGCTCCATATGAAGGTTCAAATGATTTCCCTTTTGATCAAATGGACCATGATCATCAAAATGAGGCTCCAACTAATGTTGACAATGAGGCTCCAACTGATGGTGACATTGTGGCTCCAAATGATGATGACAATGAGGCTCCAACTGATGGTGACAATGTGGCTCCAAATGAGGCTCCAACTGATGGTTCACAACATTCTGTGATTGTGAGTTCTGCCAGGTATGTCAATCTTGCCAACACTAGTACATTTATCACTTGAAAATTTTCTCACTGCCCTTTTTGTCTTGTACAGCTCTGTGGTTGCTTCAAAGAAGACTGCCAAAAGGAGAAGAGAAGAAGCAATGACCACAAGGATCACAAGGAGCACAGTGGCAAGAAGCATAAGAATCACAAGGAGCATAACGGCAAAGAAGCCTCGACGCGGTGTAGATTGAGTTGGAACCAAGAATAATTTATGAAACATTATGAATGATGTTGTATTATGTTGAATGACCTATGGTACAACTATGTTTGGATGATTTTTTTTTTGAACTGATGTTTGGATGATTTTAATAGAAAATCATATGTTTCCTTCTGTCATATGGTTGAACCATGTCTCGCAGACCAACCTATCCGAGCACAGAAACCATCGCTGTTCTGATTGGTTGTCTCGCGGGCCAACCAATCAGAGCGCAGAACGAGCATCTCGCGGATCGCTGTGGCTGAGCCGAGCGCAACCGTCCGATGCAAAGAGTAGCCAATCAGGAAGCAGAACCAGCGTCGCGCGGATCGCGCATGCCTGCCCCCACATCTGACGGGTGGTGTTTGGCGCTTGGTAGGATCCGACGGCGGACGTTCGACGCTAGGGTTTGGAGCATTCCTGCGGGGTTTTGAGCCAGTCAACGGGGTTATTAGGGTTTGACCAGATTTCAAAAAATCATAACTAAATTACAAAAAATCGAAAAAATACAAACTCAACGGGGTTCGTCCATTTAGGAGACCTAGTTACCATAAAAAATATAAACTCGGTATAGGGGCGTTTTTTTGAAAAATCACTTTTTGAAGTGATCTGTCGAAATCAAGTTCAAATGTTTTTAAAAAATTCAAAAAAAATCAAAATGTTGAAATTCTTGCGCACATAGCCGTCATATGTGACAAGGTTATGAGAAAAAAATATAAACTTGGTGTAGGTCATTTTCATGAAAAAAGGCTTCACACAAATGAGCTATCACCTATGAACATGTTCAGAGTTCGTAGAATAGGGAGAGAGGGTTTAGGGTTTGAAAACAATCAAAATAATTCAAAAAAATCTGAAAAATCTCCAAAGCTTCATTTTGTAGTAAATAAGAAGGATCCAGGCTTAGTTTTTCATTTTCATGTTTTAAACTTGTTTAAATGTTGGTCAACCCTACGGTTTGACCCAAATTCAAATATTCATAGGATATTCAAAAAACATCAAAAAAATGCAAACTCTGCACACATAGTCTTCTGATGTCATATACTAACCATTTCAGTTGATAAAGAAAGTATAAGTACATTCAACCAAACAATTCATGTACATGGTGGTGATTTCTCACTTCTGTCAAATGAAGTCCAAGTTTTCCAACATGAAATCTTGGGAAACCTCCCCAAAGCTTCATTTTGTAGTGAATAAGAAGGATCCAGGCTTAGTTTTTCATTTTCATGTTTTAAACTTGTTTAAATGTTGGTCAACCCTACGGTTTGACCCAAATTCAAATATTCATAGGATATTCAAAAAACATCAGAAAAATGCAAACTCTGCACACGTAATCTTCTGATGTCATATACTAACCATTTCAGTTGATAAAGAAAGTATAAGTACATTCAACCAAACAATTCATGTACATGGTGGTGATTTCTCACTTCTGCCAAATGAAGTCCAAGTTTTCCAACATGAAATCTTGGGAAACCTCCCCAAAGCTTCATTTTGTAGTGAATAAGAAGGATCCAGGCTTAGTTTTTCATTTTTCATGTTTTAAACTTGTTTAAATGTTGGTCAACCCTACGGTTTGACCCAAATTCAAATATTCATAGGATATTCAAAAAACATCAGAAAAATGCAAACTCTGCACACGTAGTCTTCTGATGTCATATACTAACCATTTCAGTTGATAAAGAAAGTATAAGTACATTCAACCAAACAATTCATGTACATGGTGGTGATTTCTCACTTCTGCCGTATAAGTCAAAGGGTGAAGAGATGTTTGTACATTTATAGATTAATAAAATGACTTGATATTGGTCAAGAACACTATATTAGTGCACTAGATGTTAATCCTAGAGTTTGAGGTCATTTAGAGAAGGTCGAAAAATTGGTCGGATTAGAAATGGGGCTGTTTGGGCTACCTTTGGGGCGCTTTTCTAGCTCATTTTGTAGAGCCGATTGGTTGTTGGAGATGTTACCCTACCAAAAGGGCTAGGATTGTTTCCAACACGAGCATAACAACTTAGAAATGACTTGGATGTCACACAAGTTTCAAACTTTTGAAGAAATTCAAAGTATATTCAAATTCAAATTACAAGTTTCTTCGCGTCAATTTCTTATTTAGGCAAGGTGGAGATGAGGTGGTTTTAAAACTTTGAAAATGAAAAAATTCAAAAACTCACCGAAGAATAGGAAATTTACATTCTGAATTCAAATAACAGATTCCCATATTACAAAAACCATCTTCTGCGATTCTTCTCCACATTATATAGGTCGAATAAACATCGTAGCATCTGATAAAACCGTAGTATCTGATCGAGGTTTGCATCCATGTACTCGATCTGCACCGTTCCTTACGATCAAACGATTGAAAATGACGCTGTGCATGCAATAACGGCCACTGACTACTGGGCCCCGTTCACCAGCCCGATGCATGCAGAACTCGACGTAGACCTGCATGCCTAGTTTTTCCAGAGTAGACCTCGACGTAGACCTCGACGTTCACCAACGCTATTTGCAGCGACGCAGCTGGCCTGCACCACGCCTCGTTTTTGAAGATGACACCATGTCACGTCGCACCATGCAGGCTTTGGCGTGGAACTATGGGCTGGTTTAAATGCACGCAGCTACGCAGACTTTGGCGTGAGACTTTGGATTTCATCAGGGTTTAAATGCACGCATGCTACGTCGCATCATATATTTATGCTGGGCACCGCTTTGACCGCCTAATGCGCGCACGTACTGCTACCTGTCCTACGCCTAATGCATCGATTCTCCACGTTGCTTCTTCATCTATCTTCTTACGTTTTCACACAGTGGCTTTCATCTACCCCGATTAATTCACACGTCGTCGGGTCTTTAAATACTGCCTTTGCCTCCTCTTCCCTCTTCTCATCCCTCTCCAGCCTCTTTGCCTCTACAATGTCGAAGCTCTCTCTCCCTTCCAGCCCCGAGTCCGTCAGCGACGAAGACAACCAGCCGAGGCTCGGCCCTGGTGGGAGTCGGAGATCACGGTGGAGGCGCTGGGCATCGATCCCTCTGCCAAGCGGAAGCGCAAGGCCAAGGTGCTGCACGAGTCAGCCAACTTCTTCCACCGCCCCGACCCCGACCGCGTCGACAACCGCTCCGACGAGGAGAAGAACCGCCTTCTCAACCTTCTTGAGAAGGCGGAGGAGAAGGAGTTGGCGAGGGAGGAGGAGGCGAGGGAGAAGGCGGAGGAGAAGGCTCTCTGGCGGCGCATCAAGAAGAGCCGTGACAGGGACGACGCCAGGATGCGCGAGGCCAATCGCCGGGCCTTGCAGAAGCAGGAGATGGCGGACAGGGCGGCGGCGTGGAACTGGTGGAAGAAGTAGGCCAACCGCCGGCGGCTAGGCGGCGGTTAGGTTAGGGCCCTCTATATTTAGGGCCCTATTGCATTTTTTTGTTTAATATATGTAATCCGCGTCGGGCCCCTCTATCTATATGTAAAAGGGGCCAATGTTTAATATATATGTATATGTTCCCGTCCGTGCTAATATAATATAAAGAGTTATTATAAAAGGGTATGTGTACAACAATTTCTAGGGAAAACAATGTGTTGAAAAAATCTAACTATGAGTAAACTATAATCTAACTGTGTGCATGCAAACATGCGTGTCCAAAAATTAAGTACAAAACCCAAAGGAAAACCACTCTCACGTGTGTCCAAAACATTCAGTACAAAATGTGTTTTTAAACCCTAAACCAAGTAAAGAACTCACTATGTATAGTCTCCTTCCTTTGCCATGTCAAAGTCCTTCCATCAGCCCTAACGGTCACTAGCGCAGCACTATACTCCCCAAAACCACGGGGTCTTGGGTTCGATTCCCAGCCAAACCCCATTTTTGTTCATTTTACACCTTTTTTTTTCGGCACAACCCACCCTTCTAATTTGCCCACCCCGAATGGGCCTAATTGGATAGAGTTGGCCCAATAGAAAGTTTTTTTACAGAAAGGCAGAGCATTTAACTGAATTTCACTGATGAAAGTTTCTGAATTTCCCATTTCTTCTACATTTTTCACACAATTTCAAGCATACAAATCCCTCCCAAATTCATTCCTTTCCATACAATTTCATAAAAACACCGAGTGCGATCACTATACCCACAAATGCCCAAATATAATTGCAAAACCAATTGCAAATTGGTTTTTGTGCTCGCTGTTCAAGCATCCTAACCTTTTGGTTCAACCTCCTAAGCTCAACAGCTACCTCTATTGATTCAATGTGTGCTCCGCCCTGCATCTCCTTTTCCGGAGCTCGCGCTGCGGCCGCTGCCGTCTGTGGCAGGATGGGAAGCCATTCCTCGTGCTCCTCTAGCAGTTCATTCATCAGTCTCTCGGCCAGAACATCGACCCAAAGGAAGAAATGCTTTACCTGCATGAAAGCCAAACAGATCAACCGTATTGCTCAATGATCCCGACCACGAAAATAGTCAAATTTCCCCGATTCTTACCCCCTTGTTCTTGCACACATAGAACGGTCGATTTGGGTTCTTCAGTGTCCCCGAAATCTTCCGAACAACCTCCCCCCTGCACCGCGGACAGAGCAACACCAGCATCTCCATGCCCGCCGGAATCTCGATCCGCGAGATGGCGCGGGAGCTCAAAGAAGACATGGAGCTCGATTGGCGGACGCCCGCAGCCAATCGGGATCTCAACGCCTCCGCATACGTCCCCTCTAGCTGCAGCAGACGGCCGCGCCCTCCACAGCAATCTTCCCGCCGCCGGTGATGAAGGGGATCTCGACGCCGCCCTCTCGGCCGCCCGCTCCCGGCTCCTAGTTACCAACACGGGTCGCCGCCTACCTCTGCGCGTGTCCGCCTCCAACCCCGTCGCACGCTCGGCTGATTACTGCTCACCGCTGCGACATCCGGTGGAGCCTTCCGTCGGGATTTTATCGCACACCCGCGGCCAGCAACGGCGACTTACTGCTGGGTCCCACAAGCAGCGGTTATCTACTGGGTCCCACAAGCATCGGCCAGCAACGGTCTGATTGTGTAACGCGTCTGGTCCCACCTGTAAGGGCCGAGTCAAACACGCTGACCTGACGGAGATGGCCTCCGCCTGGTCCCACCTGTAAGGGCCGAGTCAAACACGCTGACCTGACGGAGATGGTGCAAATTGACGGAACGAGTCCTTGCGCACATACTAGGGGCAAAACTGAGGACGATTCCAAGCTAGGGGCAAAACTGAGTACATGGACAGAACTGATGGCAAACGGATAATTTACCCAAGAAATTAAAATCATCATCTTTAATGCATATGGGAGAGGTAGCAAACTCAGGATCAGGTGTAAAATAATTCTTAACGGCATGCTTTTCAAGCAATTTCCTCAAAGCATCAGGATCTTAGAAGTAGAACAGTCCATATATTGTCTAATAAACTCATCATTAAGATCAATGTAGGAATCATCAGGATACCTACTCTCATAATTATATGGATTAGGAGAGCTAATAGGTGTAGTAAGATTTTTATTGGGCATTGTAATTTCTTTAGACCTAGTGACAAGAGATTCTAAAAAGGGGCCTAAAGAACCAGCATCATCAAGCACAGCAGAAGCATCATCAAATTTATCAGAAGCAGTAGCGGACTCAGAAAGCAAAGCATCATCAATAGGACGAGTGTTCAAAGGTGGTGTAACAAGTTGACTTAAAACAGTAGGTGAATCAAGAGTAGCTTTAGAGTTCAGAGCAGTACCTTTCCTTGTGGTGGAAGGTAGTATTGGAAACTTAGGATCTCTCTTACCCTTCATGATGAAGAGTAAATTACAGCAGACAGAAAAACTCCTAGGTGAACTTATAAATAGAGCTATGCTCCCCGGCAACGGCGCCAGAAAATAGTCTTGATGACCCACAAGTGTAGGGGATCGCAACAGTCTTCGCGGGTAGTTTGACCCTAATTTATTGATTCGACACAAGGGGAGCCAAAGAATATTTATAAGCCTTAGCAGTTGAGTTGTCAATTCAACCACACCTGACAAGGCTTTCTCTCGAAGCAATCTATCAGTAATAACAGTGATTTGATGGCAGCAGTAGAGTAGTTACAGCAGTAGTAAAATAAAGACAGCAATGATAACGGTAAAAGTAATGATTGTAAACAGCGGGATTAAAACACCGTAGGCATAGGGACAGATAGACGGGCGTTGCATGAATAAGATAGCTCATGAAATGAACATAACTAAGCACGAAACAAATAAACATATAAATAGTATCCAAGTATCAAACAATCATAGGCATGTATTCCTAATTTAGCCGTACGTGCTTGCAATAAGAACTTGCACGGCATCTTTTGTCCTGCCATCCGGTTTCAACCGGGAAAATTAAGGAACAAATGGCAATTAAGGTGTTCCTTTTATTAGAACACCGGATCAAAGCATTAACATTCAATGAATACATGTAACCCTCGAGTTGCCAACCATTCCCATCGATGTCCCCGTTTCTGTCACTCGGGGTCTCCGGTTCCGGTTGACAACAAGTGCATACAACTAGTAGATAGGATCCAAACAACAATTATACTCATGCAAACATAAGTGTTCAGATCTGAAAACATGGCACCCGGGCCCAAAGTGACAAGCGTTAAGCATAACTAGTTATACCAACGACGATTAACACAAATAGAGGATACTAGGCATCATGCCCTAACAATTTGGCATCGAATTACATGAGCAATCTTATTCAATCCCTTCCATCCCCTTGCCTACAGTAAGGAACTACTCACACATGGTGGGGGATGACATGGTCGGTTGATGGAGAGGCGTTGGCGGTGACGATGGCGGCGATCTCCACTCCGGCAGAGTGCCGGAACAGCGATCCTGTGATGGGGTCGCAGCATGGAAAACAAAAATTTTCTACGCGGCAAAGCGGAATAAACCCCAAGGATCTAGATCTACGAGATGAAGATAGCGAAGATGAGATCCAATCTCTTACCCTCGAAGATCAACAAACGCGTTTTGTCGGTGCAGGGGTTGGATAGTCGATCCCCGCAACTAGACTCGTCTAGTCGCGAGGAGATGTATTATCCTCGAGATCCAATCCGGTGAAGTGCAGCAACGGGCAGCACCTCCGCGGCGTCCACACGTACAGCTCGATGAAGACGTCGACTCCTTGATCCCGCAAGCGAGACGACGTGGCCTTGATGATCTCAGCAGCACGACGGTAGTGCCGGTGACGATGACGATCTCCGCGAGCAGGGCTTCGCCAAGCCAAGCAAGAGGAGAGGGAGAGGAGCAAGGTGGCGCAGCCCCTAGGGCAAGGGGGGTGCGGCTAGGTGTGGAGGTGAGGCGGCGGCAGCCCTCCGGGAGAGGAGGGGTGCGGCTAGGGTATGAGGGAGAGAGGGGGGTGCGGCAAGGGGGGCAGCCTCCAAGGGTGTGTTGCGCCTCCCCCCCCCTCCCCTCCTTATATAGGTGGCCGGCTAGGTCAAGGGGAGGGGGCCGGCCGGCCCCTCCTTGCTTGTCCCCCAAGTTGGAGTCCAACAAGGACTCCTCCTTGGGCCCCTTTCCTAAAGGGGTGAGAGCCCACCTCCTAGTCCAACTAGGAGTGGGACTCCCCCTCCTTGTGCCGCACCAGCCCATGTGGGCTTAGGTGGTGCGCACCACCTAGGTGGTGGCAGCACCCCTTTGCACCATGTGGGCCCCATACAAAATATGGTCCCACTTCTAGACCCTTCTAGAACACTCCGGAACCTTCCGGTACCCTTTAAATAATTTCTGGAACTTTTCCGAAACCTCCGGAAACCACTTTCCATATATGAATCTTATTCTCCGGACTCCTCCGGAACTCCTCGTGATGTCCGGGATCCCATCCGAGACTCCGAATCACCATTCGTTCACTTCATCATTTAATTCATCGCAAAACCTAATTTCATCGGAACGTTAAGTGTGTGACCCTACGGGTTCGAGAATGCATAGACATGATCATATCAATAATTAATAGCGGGACCGGGATGTCCATATTAATTCCTATACACTCAACGAAAACCTTTTCTCGATTGAACCACGATGCCGGAGATTCAATTAATCTCATATACGATTCCCTTTGTCCCACGATATTTTACTTGCCCGAGATATAATCGTTGACATCCCCATGTCTAGTTTAATCTCGTTACCGACAAGTTCTCTTTACTCGTCCATAATATAGGATCCCGGTGATTACAACTTAATCACATGTCTGCAGACTTTTGATGCTATATTACCGAGAAGGCCTGGAGATATCTTCTCCGTCACATGGAGGGACAAATTCCACTCTCAATTCATATCACCCAACAACCCACCATCGAAGATACCTGAAAGCCACCTTTATAATCACCCAGTTACGAAGTGACGTTTGATGTCCACAAAGTATTCCTCCGGTGAACGGGAGTGATATAATCTCATGGTCTAAGGAAACTATATTTGGCATATTAAAAGTGTTGACAACAAAACTTTTGTGACACGATTAATTGCAACTCTTTATTTGGGTCATGTCCATCACACCATTACTCCTAATGATATGACTCCGTTATCAAGTGACTATAACAAGTCCATAGTTAGGAAACTCTAACTATCTCTTGATCAACGAACTAGTCCTGTAGAGGCTTACTAGGGACTCCGGGTGTTTATATTCCACACATGTATTATGTTTCCATTTAATACAATTATAGCATGGATAATAAACTATTATCATAAACGTGAATATGCTTAATAAACCATTTTATTATTGCCTCTAGGGCATATTCCCAACATCCTGGACCCCGAATTTAGGGTTCGTGATGGCGGCGGAGCTCCGTAAGGTTTCTGGAAAAAGTGTTCGGGGGCTCGCGTTTTTAGGTTGAGAGGGCGCTTATAAGCGAAGGGTGGGTCGCCAGAGGAGGTCCCAGGGGCAGGGGCGGCCTCCTGCCGCGGCCTGGCCCCCACCCGCGGGTGGGACCCGCCCCTGCTCCTGGGGTGGTCCCCCTCACAGTCTTCTGGCTCCGTGGCTCTTTTCTCTCAAAAATACTTTTTATAATTTTTCTGGAATTTTCCTCTAACTTCTGAACCCCGCACAAAAGAAAGACACCAAATGCAATTCTGCTGAAAACAGCGTCAGTTCGGGTTAGTTCCAAACAAATTCACTAATAATCAGAGGCAAAACAATAGCAAAGTGTTTGGAAAAGTAGATACGTTTGAGACGTATCAGCCCCCAGTCCATCTTTTTACATTGTTTACAACCTTATTTATTTGCTTTTAATTATCATTATTCCTCTGGTCACTTTTCATATTTCATCATACAATTAACTGCTTTGTTTTCTGCGAGACCAGAAAGATTGACAACCTTTCCGCCGTTGGGGGCAAAGTATTTTGGTTGAGTGTGTGCAGGTCCACATCTGTTGTAGGTCAAGCGCCAGAGATCTTCAACATTCACCTCATTGTTGATTTCAAAGTCCTACTGGTTCGATAAACCTCGGTTCATTAAATGAGGGAAAACTGCTACTAGCTACAATTCCGCCTTCGCTTGGGGCACCACCCAACTTATTTTAATACACCAGCAGCCACGAAACCAAACTTCGTTGAAATAGAGAATCGCCACAAAAAATTTAATTGTCACACTAGTTTGACGCTACTAACATTTTGGTCGTCACGACTACTACTTCTCGCCACCAAACTATTATTTGTTGAAATAGAATGGCGCCATGAAAAGTTTATATTGTTGCACTAGTTTATGGCTACTAATATTTTGGCTGTTGCGATTACTACTTGTCGCCACCAAAATAATATTTGTTGGAATAGAGCATCGCCACGAAAAGTTTAGATGTTGCGACTACTATTTGGCGCCACCAAAATAATTTGTGTTGAAATAGAGTATCGCCACGGAAATTTTTCATTATTGCAGTAGTTTGTCGCTTCAAATTTTTTGACCGTAGAGATAACCAGAAAAATTTTCTTACCACGATTGAATTGTTTGTCGCCAATCATTTTTGCCACGAATATAAAGTTTGTTGGCATAGTTTCTTGCCACAAAATTGGACGTGGCAAATAAACTGGACTATTCCAATGAAAGAGCATGCGCCACGAAACACGCCCCGTTGACATAGTGGTCACTCGCCACGGTTCGGTACTTGTTGCGGTAGATCTATACCCACAAAAAAAGGTTGCATTAGGTGAGTGCCGCCACGGAAAAACGCGTGGCAATTTCCCGCATGAATGGTTGCAAAAGGCAAATTTATTTGCCACGAATCTTATTCCGCGGAAATAGCCTAATACCACGCGTGTATTTGCAACGACGACCAACGAATGCCATTTTGATGCAACAGGTACCTATTGCGACGATTTGGCACTTATTTCCACGATTTTGTTCATTGCAATAGACCGGATTTCTTGTAGTGTCATTGGTAAATGAAAGTGATGGACGTTACCCAATAGCGATTATTACAACGTGATCAAGTCACGAAGTTCACCGTTGTGATGATTAGGAAACATGGTACTTATTCCTTAGACCGTGAGATAATAATCCTATCACTATCACCGGAGGATGCCTTGACAGTATCAACCGTCACACCGTAACAGGGTGATCATAAAGGTGCAGCTCAGGTATGCAAAGGTGATATGTTGAGAAGTATGTATCAAGAGCGGGATTTGCACCTCCGCGTGATGGAGAGATACTCTGGGCCCACTCGATGAGTCTTCATCCAAATAAGTTGCGCAGCGTATGACTAGGTCATGGGGATGAAAGATCACGGAAACGAGTTGAATGAGACTTGACCGGTAACGAGATGGAACTAGCCATAGAGATGCTAGATGATCAAATCTCGGGCAAGTCAGTATCGCGATAGCAAAGGGAATGAGACTCTATGTTTATGGTTCAACCACAAAGTTATTTCATGGAATGCACAAGGGTCATTATGGGCATCCCAGTCCCGTTGATGATCATTGATCGTAGATGAGTCTCGATCATGTCTGGAGTGTTCCCGAACCGTAGGGTAACACACTTAAGGGTTTGACGACGCTAGGAGATCGTTCTGGTAGTGTTGGAATTACCGAAGATAGGAAATGAGAGAATCGGAGGAGTACCAATGAAATCCGAAGGAGTATCGGAGTGATCCGAAAGGAATTTCGCAGTCACGGGAATTTATATATGATGTGAATATATTATAATAAACAAATTGAATAATAGATAAATATATTAATTGATGAATTATATATTTACTTATTTAATAAAGTTATTTATTAATTAAAAAGGTTTTAATTATAATTTATGGGGCAGGCCCCCTAATGGGCCACCTCCAAAAGGAGGCAGCCCAAGAAGGTGGCAGCCACCCCAAGGAGGCCAAGGGGCGGGTGCGCCGAAAGTGGCCCATGGCCACCACGGCCATGGTGGCCGGCCGACCAACCCCCTCCTCCTCTTTTCTTTAGTCCCACATGGGGGAGCTAAGGAGGAGGGGTGCCCCCTTCCACGTATATATATGGGTGCCACGTGGGGTTTTTAATTAAGCCCAAAATTGGAGAAAATCCAATAAATCCCACGACACCTCCCACCACCTCTCCACCTCTCTCGTATCTCATAGTCCCTTGAAGGACCGCGCACGAGAGAGAAATCTTCCCTGCAGCACACTGTTGCGCTGCTGGAATTCCACCAGAAGATCTACTTCCGTAACCTCAGTGGGATCGGAGGGACCGGGAGTCGTAGTCATACACCGTATGTATGTGAGTACTCGGAGGTTCCATTGCGTGTAGCGGACCTGCACTTAAAAATAGGCAAGATCCCTGTGTATAGTGCAAACCCCTGGATCGATTCATTTGCACACACAGTTTACGATGAAATATCACAACATTGTATCAATTTATTACACAATTGAATCCAGAATCAAAATAAACCATAACAACTTTGCATAGCTCGAAGCTAGCATAAAACAGAAATAACAGCGGAAGACTAAATATTATTGCATGGAGTCCCAATCTTCATGTAGCCACAGGCGAAACATGTTGGTTGCAGACTCGAAACCCTTAACGAAACCTCACTCTTCGTCAGAACAACCTGATAAAAAGATATTCAACAAGGTGGGTCAGAACCATATAAAATGGAACTGGCAAGTGACACTTTGTGGACTCATATTGGAACAACTCTAGTAACCTATATGCATATTTGGCTTGGTGGAGTGTAACAGCCCAGCTTTGGTACCCTAAAATTTGGGCCAAATTTTCACTTTTTCTTTTTCATGATTGCATCATGGCATCTATAATTAAATTGCTCCACATGAAATCATGCTTTGGCTTAAATTATTAAATCAAGGTTGGTGAATATTATTGGACAAACAAAATCCAAATTGAACTATCATATTTGTTCAGGAGGTTCCAAATTCCTTTTTACAACAAATGGTAAAGAATCCAACTTTGAGAAGCAAATGTTTAATTGGAGAATTCAAATTGGTGCTAACCAATACTTAATTTGAAACCAAATTTAGACCTTCAAAATTCAAGATAAAAATATGGGGTGCTTCATTAATATAATATGAGCCTCCATAAATATGTTCATAAATTATTGATTTGCCAAATCAAACATTTATGTAAAGATCCAAATTGCCTGTGAGCAATTACAAAACAACTTATACATAAAATGTTTTGCAAATGGGTCTTTCACCTCACCTCTTTCTTTGACATTAAAACCCTAACAGTGCCTAATAGTGGCAACTAGTAACAATGGTACCATCACCCATCTATTCAAATGCCACTCCATTTACTTGCCACTTGCTCACCCAACATGTCCAGCACCCTCCCAGCACCCCCCCTGCACGTTCTGGACACAACCCCACACTTCCCATGCCCTAAACCCTAGCCCTAATACAGCCATGGCATGGCATGCCACCCCCACACCCACTTGTCCCCAAACCACAGCAAGGGCAGGAACCAGCACGTCCAGGAGCTTGCCCGTGTCCCCCTGAGACTCCCCATGGCAGCCCCTTGCACCAGGACCCCCTCCCCTGCCCGCATTTGCCGGTGCTCTGCCGGCCGACCCCCTGTCGAGCACCCTGCGTGCACGCACCGCACCGCAACCACCCGGCCGACACACACCCGCCCGAGGCGCGCCCGACCACCAGCACGCGCCCACGCCACCCCTCTACCCCCTTGGCACGCGCCCGTGCCTCCCTCGCGCCGCACGACGCCAACCAAGCACGCCCCGCACGCACCCGTGCCGCCCGCGTCCATGCCACGGCCACCCCGTGCTCCCCTCTGCCCGAGGCCGCTCCGCCTATTTAAGCGCCACCCCGGGCCTCTCCCTTGCACCACACCACCATCCCTACCACCCCCCCTTCCACCCAGGAGCAGCAGAGGAGGAGCTCGAGCTCCACTCCGAGCCGCACGGCCACCGCGTCGTGCCGCCGCCGTAGCCCGTCTCCGGCGACGCCACCGGCGTCCAGCTGCTTCCCAGGACCCCCTCTCTCGCCCCCAAGCCGCCCCGGAGCCCCTCACCGCCGACAGGTAGCTCCCCGGCCGCTCCCTCTCTCTCCCTGTTCTCTGCCCCGTCGGGAGGAAGATGATGGCCGTGGGCCGTCGATCGCGAGATCAACGGCCCTGGTTAGTTCCCGCTCGGTTTGAAATTTCTGAAAACTGCTAAGTGCTGAGAAACCAGTCTGGATTAGCTACCTTTGCAAACAAATCATGAAAAAACTACTGCACCAAATTCTATAATCTTTGCATGGTTGGAAAGATCTAGTCTCATAGATTCTGATGCAGGTGTTAGTTTTCCAAAATAGCTAGTTTAGCATCCTCGAATAAGTAGGCAAAGTAGCTATGTTCTGTCTGTTTCAGAAACGTCTGAAAACAGATAATTACTTTTGTTTTGAACTGTTAATATTAATTCACCTAGATTTGTTTAGGAACTTGTCTTGGCATAACATGTTAGTATGGTTAGTGTACTGGCATGAACAAGTGTTGTGAACCCCAAAATAAAATCTATTTAAAAGATATCATCGAGGGAAAATGGCTAAGCAATAATCTTCCACCACATGAAATAACAGAGATAGCCAACTTCCCCTGCAAGTTCCTATTTAACCAGAGGCCTAAAAATAGCAAAATAAAATTATATATCTAGTATAACATGCCCTCTTCACATAGATGCAAGCCATGTTCATTTCTGGACATGTCTCCAATTAGAAATAAAAATGACAAATGTGTTAGTTTTAACTAAAAACTCAGAAAGGTTATTTTGATACCATCTTTGGGAAATGTTTCCTAAAACTTGGTTTAACCAAAAATACCAAACTAAAATGGTATCAAAAGTACATCAACTAGTCTACCCCATGCCACTGGATTTATTCCATTTGGTGTTGTGGTTAAGTCAGTAGGAAATTATCAAATCAGTTAAGTTGTTAAACTTAAAAAGGGAATTTCTCTGCCAGAAAATTTATCCGGACTTTGAAAATTAATATCTCGAGATCTAGGAATCTAAAAATAGAAAATGAATATGTTCTGGAAAGCTTATGAAATTCCCTAACCCACTAAATTGGTTTCACCCCATTTAGATTAATAAATAAATAACGATATTCAAAATGCCACAGAAGGTATAAAACCTAAACTTGTTTGTTTCTGATACCCTATTAACCCAAATGAGGGCAAACCAATTTTGTCAGCTCACATTTAAGCAATACTAGTTATCCCTATGAGGATTTAAAATTTGAATAAAATTAACTTGAGTTGTAGCAAAAACTAGAAGATTGACTTTCTGGGTTAAAACAATTATACAGGAAGTTTAATAACTCAAATTGAATTAAATCCCATTGGGTTGTCTTCTACACATCAATAGCTTTCTATAGAATTTTAGTTCTAGAAATGGCAGAATATAAATGAAATTTAGAAAATTCATAACTTGATAAATATTGATCCAAAAGTTGCAAATGACATACCAAAGTGATCAGCACTTCAAATGCTATCAAACCCTATCCATTCATGTCATGCTCATGCATATTTAAGCCACTTCTTTAATAATGAGGTAATTTATAAACAATGTGACCACTAAGGTAAATGTGGGGTTGTTTCCAAACAATTACCTTAATTATATGGAACTCAATTTAACTTGTGAAATACATTAAATGATGATACCTTGCATAAATTTGTCATGGCATCATGTGATTGTGCATTGCACCGTGTCTTCGTGTGATTTATTTGGTTTTCCATATTGTTGGGTATCGATAGATTCCGGAGTGGAGGTTAACCCTACCAAACCCGAAGAGTAGTACTACGCGCCCGGGCAGCAAGGCAAGAGATAACCTAACCTTCTTGGCATCTAGCATCCAATTGTTTTCTAAAACTATTTTATCCGCCATAATATTGCATGCGATTCCAATGACAATTTTTGGTCAATGCTAGAGTCTCCTATGTATGCATGTTTTTCCCCTGAACCATCACATGCCTCCCTACCTATGAACCCTAGGTTGATGTGTTGGCCGGATACAAAATATATTGTTGTCATATGCTTAGCTATGCTTAGCCATGCTTAGTCGTTTAGCTATTTATATCCGTTGATTAAGTTCCATATTGATGAATAATGATGGAATGTTCGGACATGGGCTGGTTGTTGGTACTTAATTAATTGGCTTAAAAGGCTTGGGTGAGTTGCCATCGGGGATGGTGTTTTGCCTCCCTCTTGCCCCTAGGTGCGAGTTCCTGTCTTTGGACTCAAGGTTGAGCGTGCTGCCATTGGTGGGTGTATGAGCGCCTTACTAACTGAATAACTTGTGCGGGCGTATCCAAGGGTCCTCTAGTTCGGTTTTCCATTTGTGTGTGAGTG
>QRDG01002125.1:625412-822708 GCA_012064385.1 Puccinellia tenuiflora
AATTAGCTTTATGCAAAAGAAATACATATATAGCCTTAGAGCCTCCGTCAGCATCGGGCCTATATTGCCCTACTAAACTTGCGAGTACGTCGTACTCAGTCTCTCTTTGCTGCCTCGATATTTGTATTTCAGAGGAGGACGACACCGAGCAGTTAGGTGGTTCTTCGTGGACATCGACGAATAGTTCGGGTTACCAGGTGGCAGCTTGGGACCGTGGAACGAGCTGGCTGGGATTTTTATCTGTAGGCCTCTTAGGCCATATTTGGATCTTGTTGTGTTAGACAACACTACTTCGCTTCCGCTTGATGAATTGCTGGGTCAGTGACCTCTTTGTGTAGTATTTGTATCTTTCTCATATATGAGTTGCTATATGATTTTTGTGTCATAGAGTCTGCAATGTGCCAGTTTTTCCACAAGTCTTGATCTCTCTACTATACGTGATAGCTATGTCTGTCGCACAAAGCTTCACTGTATAGTTCTGGGGTCGGGGCGTTACAGTGCCCCAAGCATAGTGGTGTAAAGGCTCCGGATTCCTCCTCGAAGGATTCCAATAGTGGAAGGTGAACCAAACCTTTGGGTGTGGTTCATCGGAGAATAGGGTGAGGCCTTTGTGGCATCTTGAGTAGGCCTTTTGTGGCGAGCTCACACCCCTCCAACGATACGTACTCCCTTAACAAGGAGGAACTCGGGAATACATCCTCGTCTCAGTGTGCCTCGGTTATTTCTATACCCGAGCTTTTACTTATGCAATTTACCTTGTGATAGCCTTCGTGCTTGAAGTTTATATCTTGCTATCCTCGTGTTGTTAAATTGCTTAGCACAAGTTGTTGGTGCACATAGGTAAACCAAGTAATTTAGTTTGTTGGCTTGTGAATTTAAACACATAGTTTTATTTCGCAATTATCAAGCCCCTAAATAGAAAAAGTGTTAATCGCCTATTCACCCCCCCCCCCCCTCCCCTCTAGGCGACATCTCGGGCATAGCTTGTTCTTTCAATTGGTATCAGAGCCTCGTCTCTATTTTTTGGCTTTACCGCCTAGAGAGTAAAGATGTCCTCTAGGGATTTAGTGCACAATTCCTTGTTTAGATTTAATGGCACAAATTTTAATGTTTGGAAAACTCATATGCTTAATCACTTACGGGTCTTGGACCCTAATATTGAGCGTATCTTAGATATAGGTTTTCTCCTCCAAAGGATTACGAAAGTACGACTTTAGAGGATGAGAAAAACTTATATCTAGATGCTCTAACTTCTAATGAGTTTTGCAAATTTGTGAGTGTTATAGTTTTCGAGTCAATCATGCCTCTCCGAGATGCTCTTGAGCTTTGGACCAAGCTTCAAGATAAATATGGAGTGTCCAACTCTATCGAGGATGATTGTTCTCCCTCCACCTCCGGCCGTGACGATCTCTCGCTTCGTCTACTTCACCAAAATGTGGTAAGCCACAAACTAATGTGATGGTGAGTAGTGATAGGTTTTCCAATATTGATAGTGAGCTCATTGTTGATGATCATTTATCTCTATCTTGTTGCAATGACTCTTCTTTGGACCTAAACACACATAGCACTATAAATGATTTACATGCTAGTGTTGATAGTCCTTGCATATCATCTAAAAATTACTTGGATAAATCTCTTTATGATATGCTTGCTTTATCTTGTTGCCATGATAAAAATAATTGTGTTCCCTCTAACTCTTGCATGATTAATAATGTAGAGGAAAACCAATTTGCTATGCAACAAGATGTGAACTTGAGTAGTTCAAAAATTAATTGTTCCACTTCATCCACCTCTCATTGCCTTATGGCTAAATCTTCTTCTAGCAATGGTAATGATAATGATAATAATGATGAAAAAGATGATGAGGAAAATAATGATGCTCTCCTTCATGATAAAGGTTTAATGATTCTTAAGTCTCTTTCAAAGAATAAAATTGCTTGTGATAACCTCTATGAAATTATGAGCGCCCTTGTTGAGCGCAGGGAAACTATCGAGGCTTTGTAAGCAAGCCTTGAAGAAAAGGGTAAGATTGAAAGAGATGATGTTGTGGAGAAGGCATCGTTAGAAGATTCTATTGAGGAAGAGCAAGTAACTCGTGCTTTTCTTGAGGAAAAATTAGAATCTATTGAGGAGTCTCATAATGAAATAATTGCTAAAATCATTAAAGAACGTGACCATGCTCATGCTAAATATAAAGTCACGAAAAAGGAAAATGCTAGATTAAATGAAGAGCTTGCTAAACTGTCTTCCTCTATTCCTAATGTCAATGATGCTTGTGCTACTAACTCTATTTCTTGTGAAGCATCTATGTCAAAGGAGAATGTTGAGCTAAGGGCTCAACTTGAGTCGCTAACTAGCAAGTATAGGGAGTTGGAAGAAAGTCATAAAAAGCTATCTAGCTCTAATGATGATCTTCTAGCATCCTATGCTAGTCTAAAGTTAGCTCATGAGGCCATCACGACAAAGGTAACATCTAGTGAACCTCATGTGGATGATAGCACAACCTTAACCAAAAATGCTATATTGCCATGTGCTAGTCCTAGTAGTTCATCCACTAAAAATGTTGGTACATCATGTGAGGTTCACTAGATGTTGACTAGCAAGTATAGGGAGTTGTAAGAAAGTCATAAAAAGCTATCTAGCTCTAATGAGGATCTTCTAGCATCCTATGCTAGTCTAAAGTTAGCTCATGAGGCCATCACGACAAAGGTAACATCTAGTGAACCTCATGTGGATGAAGGGAAGCGTGCACTTGACAACATGTTGAGTGCGCAACAATCCCCCAATGACAAGAGTGGACTTGGATTCAAGTCCAACAACAAGATCAAGTCCAAGGTTGAGAAGAAGAAGAAGGGCCAAGTTCAAATCAAGAATCCGGCCAACATCATTTGCTTCAAGTGCAAGCTAGAAGGGCACCATGTTCGGGATTGTCCTATGAAGAAGAAGCTTCTTATTGAGAAGCAACTAGGGAAGTGGCCTCTTGTTCCATCTCGTGCTCAACCACGAGTTGAACAAAGGCCGCCTCCTAAGAAGACTCAAGTCAATGCTCCTCAAGTTGAGGAGGCTAAGAAGAAGAAGAAGAAGAAGAAGAGTCGATGTTGCTACCTTTGCCGTGGCAAAGGTCATTTTGCTTCTTCATGCACTAATGGTACCTCTTCCTCTCCTATCATAATTGATGATATTTATTCTCTTGGGAAGGATAGAAATGGCAATGTGTTTGCCAAATATGTGGGAGCTCAAAGTGGTGTTAAGAAAAGCACCATTTGGGTTCCCAAGCCTATTGTGACTAACCTCTTAGGACCCACTTGGTTGGGGACCAACAAGCTCAAACTTGATCAATACGTTGATGTGGAGTACATTGGTGACTTGGCTACTTTTGAAGAATTAAGGGATCTTCATGGTTATATTTTCTCAAGCCAAGTCAATTGGAATATATTTCTCTATCTCATATCCAATGCTTCCTCCTTGCGGTAACTTGTATTTAATTCATATATACATTGAAAGTTGCTTGCTCCCTTGCATGTGTTAGTTTTCTTCCTAGCATGTGCTTGTATGCGATATGCTACTTTCCTACTAATCTTGTTATTCAAGGTTGTGTATGATAGTTGTATATCATGTATGTGTAATTTGTGTGTTGAGCTTTATTGAATCTTGTGTGGATTTCATTTGGCTCTTTTGAGATATTAATGGACTATCCCATTTTGGGGGAGTGATGTGTTTTGTGCACTTCACAAACCTAAAAATGTGTGTACATGAGGCACACCACCTAGTATTGATATTTCAATATTATCTAGCTACTATGTGGTATGTCATATTCATGAGAAATTCAAATTCTACAATGTTCATTAATTTCTCTAGTTGGTTTTATTTGCCTCTTGCTTAGATAAAATGAATTATCACATTATGGGGGAGTAATAAGCTATGTGCATATTACAACCTCATAAAAATGTAAACATTTGAGGTTTGCCACTTAGAGTTGATATTGTAAATTATCTTATTTCTATGTGGCGTGTTTGCTCAAACAAGTTCCAATTTTCCTTTGTGGTTACCCTTTGGTTCTTGTTTGTGTGAGTTTGCTTGGTGTGGTTTTCTCTAATATCCATTTCCATATATTATGTGAGAAACCATTTGTTTCATTTTATTTTAACCATGGCGTTGCCGGTTGGTTCGAATAATAGAAACTACCAACAAACCTTTTTCAAATATGGTGTGTTAATTCTTATCTCTTGCCATATGCTTATCTGTTGTGAAGTTGGTATTGAACATCATTCCTTTATACCACCGAGAAATATCTCTATATACTCCTTGTCCATGACAAGTGATACTAGTAATTGTGGTGGATTTTGTAGATCATCTTCACATTGGCTCTTGCGTTAATTTGCTTTATCTATTGCCCTCTTTGCCTCTTGAATGGATCCTATTTTTCAATTGGTAGTGTTTAGTGTTGTAAATAAAATATGGAGAGTAATGATCCCTTGTGCATGCATTTTGTAGTGCTTCACCTCTGTATCTTTATTCGTAATAATCTTGGTCAGTTGGTCAGCTAACCATGGTGGTTTTGTGACCTTCGTGTCGTCAGTTTTCTGAATTTTCAGTCAACTTCTCAAACTGCCCAAAACTTTTCAAATTCGTTTCTAACCTTTAGACCTCTTGTCCAGAAGCTGGCCTAAGCTCTCCCCTCATGGTCCAGTCCTCTCTTACTCGAAATCCAGCTGGAAGTGATGCCCAAAACCCTAACCCTATGCAGCCATGGCATAACATGTCCACCACCATGTCCACTTCGTCACCCAGCAAGCAAACCAGTGGAACCCCATGTCCTGGAGCTCGCACGTGTCACCTAGAACCTCACCAACTCGACCCCGTTGCTCCTGGCCCCTTCCCTTGCTTGCAATCGCTGGTGCACTGCAGGCCGACACCTGTCGAACACCTCGCGTGCACCATAAAACCCGGCCACCCCGGCCCGACCAGCGCCAGCCCGAGGCGGCCCCGACAGCCAGCATGTGCACCACGACCCCCACGACCCGCTAGCGCCGCACCCATGCCTCACTCGCCCTGCACGTCGCCGACCCAAGCACGCCTCACCCTGCCGGCCGCTGCCCCGAGCCACTCCCCACCTATAAGAGGCCACGGCCCCTCTCCTGCACCCTCTCCTTGCCATTTGCACTCCCATGCCTCCTCTCTCCCACCTCCAGCAAGATCCACCTCTCCCTCGTCCTCTGCCGGCGAGGAACGCGAGAAGTTCATCTCGGTCCCGTGATCTTGCCGTGACGATTGCCGTCGACTCCGTCCATCTCTTGTCTCCATTTCTGCACCATAGTCCTTGCCTCCTCATGGTCTAGCTCTTTGACACCTCCGTTTACTTCTAGGGACACTGGGGCTTCGGAGGCCGTGGCGTGCCCGTCGCGGACGTCCTCGACCTCGCCGTCGTTTGGAAGCTCCCCATCAAGAACCGCTGCCATCCCCATCGACCTCAAGCACCCTCAACCCTTATGCACCCTCCGCATCGCCTCCCGCAGCCCCCACGGTGAGAACCTGCTCCTCCCCGTCGAATCCATGCCCATTTTGGCGTTCTGGACGTCCTGAGATAGAAGACACACAGAAGCTGTCGGATTCCAGATCAACGGCCTTGGATCGTTCCCGCTCTGTTTAAAAAACACTGAAAACTGCAAAGTCCAGAAAAAAGTTTAGATTAGCTACCTTTGCAAACAAATTATGAAAAATCTACTGCACCAAATTTTATAATATTTGCATGGTTAGAAAGATCTAGTTTCATAGATTCACGGGAATGATTTAGATTTCCAAAAAAATTAGTTTAGCTCAATGGAAAGATGAGGCAAAGTAGCTATGTTCTGTCTCACAGATTACTGCTTAGGTTATTGATCCGATCATAGCAATTAATATAGATTTTTTTAGGGGTTTGTCTTAGCATGTCATGTTAGTATGGTTAGTACACTGCCATGAACAAGTGTTGTGAACCCCAAAATAATTTCTGTATAGAGGGTAGCATCTAGGAAAAATGGCTGAGCAACAATTTCCACCACATGAAATAACAGAGATAGCCCCCTTCCCATGCAACTTCCTATTTAACCAGAGGCCTAAAAATAGCAAACTAAAATTTGGTTGCTATTATAACATGCCATCTTCACATAGATGCAGGCCATGATCATTGTTGGACAAGAATCCCATTTGAAATAAAAATGACAAATGTGTTAGTTTTTACTGAAAACCCAGAGAGATTATGGTGGTACCATTTTTAGGAGATGTTTCCTAGAACCTGGTTTAACCAAAAATACCAAACTAAAATGGTATCAAAAGTACCTCAACTAATCTACCCAATGCCACTGGTTTGATTCCATTTGATGTTGTGGTTAAGTCAGTAGAAAATTATCAAATCAGTTAGTTGTTAAACTTAAAAAGGTGAATCTTCTGTCAGAAAATCGATTAAGACTTTGGAAATTAATATGTCGAGATCTAGGAATCTTAAAATAGCAAGTGAAAATGTTCTGGAAAGCTTATGAAATTATCTAACTCACTAAAGTGGTTTCACCCCATTGAGATTAATAAATAAATAATGATATTCAAAATGCCACAGAAGGTATAAAAGCTAAACTTGTTAGTTTCTATTACTCTATTAATCCAAATGAGGTCAAACCAATTTTTTCAGCTCACATTTAAGAAATACTAGTTATCCCTAAAAGGATTTAATTTTTGAATAAGCTTAACTTGAGTTGTAGCAAAAACAAGAAAACTAACCTTCTGGATTAAAACATTTATATAGGGAGTTTAATAACCTCAATTGAATTAAGTCCAATTGGGTTGTCTTCTACACATCAGTAGCTATCAGTAGAATTTTAGTTCATATTTTTGTGATCAACAGAACACAAGTTATGCAATTAAACATGCACCACTAGTTCCTGCCATATTTAAGACCTAATTAAATAATGGTTAATTCAATTAAATTGAAACCAAATTATGTTGCTTTGTGAGTGCATTAGCTATGTGTGATGCATGAGAGTTGTTGTGATGTTTGATTGAGTAGTTTAGTAATGGTATGTATTGCTTGTTTTGATGATTAGATTATTTTGTGTGATTAATATAATTGTCTTGCTTGTTACACTTAGTTGTCTTAAGTTGAGTACTAGCTTGAGTATCTAGCAATATCTCTAACATAGCTTGGTAAGATATTTGGAATTACAGAGAGTAATTGGTGGCTTAACTTTTGTCTGAAGTATTTCTTAATTGAATAAAGATGCTAAATCACAACTTTAATCATAATTTTTAAACATGAGTAGTGTTGGTGATTGCCAAACTTGTTTGTTAAATAATAGTTTCCCATCATGATTGTTGTTTGTTAGTATTGCTTGATGTCTGTTGTTAGAGTGCTCTACTGTGTGTTGATTGTGTTCTTCCCTTTTGCGACGCTAGATATAAACGCTACCTGGGTGATATTGGAAAGGATTTATTGGAGAAGAATCAGAGTTTATTTCTTTGATCAGTGAGGAGAAGTCCAGGGACATTATGCTAGAAACAGGCAAGCTACTTCTCTGAGCTTGCATTTATATACGTCTATTTTGATTTACATGTTTTACCTATAAAGAGCCTAAATGACTTAAGTGGCTTTTGCCACTAAGGCTATGATTTTGAAAACCCTTTTCCAAAATACAAGTATATTATTTTTTTTACACCCCATATGGAAGTATTGGGTGGAAAATTCTTTTTCAAACTATAGGTTGGGAAAAGGAAAATATTGTTACTCAAAACTCCTTTGGAAGTACTTGGACGAATGAGAAATGCCGAATTGTCGGTGTGGAAGTGGAGAAATGGTGAATGGTGATGTTTATGAAAAATGCACATGTGTCCTAGTACTATGACGACCAGCCAATAACCTGTGCGACCACATCTACCCACATATGGGAACGGGCGTAGTCATATAGTTTGCTCATATTAGTATGGGACACCTCATCGACGGAGACGACTCCGTTATGCGTGAGGGGATGAGCATTGCGACTCTACCCCCTGACCCGGGTCCCGGCAATCTGATGGATTGAGGGATTGAAGGTCCACCTTTGGGTCGCCGGGCAAAACTACGAGTCCTTACATCTAGGTTCCTCGACGGGGGATCCTGTACTAGGTGTCGAAGGAATGGTGAATTTCGTAGGGCAGGGTCCTATACTAGCATGAGCAAATGACAGGCTATGGTCGGTGGCTCAACTTCGCATACACCTTGTATGGCGGGACGTGGCAGACACGATGAGTTACCGGATGGGTGTGGGTAAAGCGTGCTACCTCTGCAGAGGGTAAAACTATTCGAATAGCCGAGTCCTCGGATATGGACAGTTGGGAAGCTGTACTAGACTATGTGCAAGTTTTGGAAATGATTTGAGATTTGAAAGAGAAAATGAAGTGGAGGACGTTTTATGCAACTATGCCAATGGGCAGGCATGAGGTTGTTGGGATTGAATGACCATGAAGGGTTATGGTCGAAAAGGAGGAGTTTTGGAGAAATAAACAAAATGGTGATTTCGGGGAAAACTTTTTAAAAAGGGACTTCTTACCTTTTTCAACCAACATCTACTTTCGGGAAAACGTTTTAAAAGATATTTCTTACAAAGACCGATTTATGGGAAAAAGATCTAGAAGCCTTCTTTTCTTTTAACAAAGGCTATAGATGTTTTCGAAAATTATACAAGGGTTACGAAAAGTTATAAAATTCTCCTTATTTTTCTTCAACGAAAGTCATAGGGTTTTCAAACAAAGTTTTATCAAACAAAAGTCTATCCATCTCTTTTCAATAAGGACAGAGTGTTTCAAAGCAAACAAAGTTTTACTCAAACTATAAAAAGGGTAGTGCATGCTCATTCGGGGGGGAGTAGTTTGCGAGTACAATCAAATGTACTCATATTGGTTTCGTCCCTGGCTATTGTCTTAGCCAGATTCTAAAGAAGAGCAGCTTAAAGAAGGAGACGGAAATGACGTCAATGCGAACTAGGGCGCTTCCCAGACAGTTGCCTGTAGGGTTAAGGCGAATGACTTGGGCTCCACGTTGTTTGGTGATTTCCGCTACAAGTACCTATTGAAGATTATGACTTCAATCAAGTAAGTAAATTCCTTCGGTATTTATGGATGTTCTTTGATTACCAGTTTGATTGTGCTCAGCGACACACTGATCATGGGATCGCTGATGTAGGCACAAGGGTATTTCGGACGGCTAGTCCGGGGTCCCCACAGACTTGGTATCAGAGCCATCCTGACTATAGGAGACCTTAGTTAGCATGGACGTTAGTTAGGAAAGCAAATATTTTTGTTAAAAATATATTACTACCAAATATATTTTTTATCTAGAGAAGTCCGAAAATGGCTTCGCTCTTCTCATCTCTTCAAATATTTCAACGTCTTACCCTCTATTTTAAGATTTTCCAAGGAATCTTCTGTTATCTCTTACCCGTTCAAAACCAAGAGTATACTTGACGATGAACCCAAGTGAGACCTAATTAGTTAGCACCCACAAGAAGAAGCTTCCATCACAAATACTCAACATTCAACCTCAGGGTGGTGGTTTGCAAATGCCAAGATCGTCAATGTCAACAAAGCAACAGACCTCCGAAGACCTCAGCTCAACATCAACAATTCTACTCAAGTTGCAACTTAAACAATCTCAAATTCTCCAGCTGAAGACTAAGGCGATAAAATGAAGACTTCACCAACCATGTTTAACAACGACCCATAGGAAAACTTATGATAAGAAATTTGGTTACCACCCGACTACCACGAGTATTAGGCGTCCGTTGGTACTAGACGTACCTTGTGTGCACTTTGCTTGTGTGTACTCTGCTTGTGTGTTGTTTGTGAGATGGAAAAGGAGTTTTGATAAAAAGGAAAGTTTAGTTTCCTTTTGCCACCTAACAAGAAAAGTTTAGTTTCCTCTCTCGCCATAGTTGTACCTTATTGCGGATGTAAACCCGCCAAGGAAAAAATCTTCTAAATATTTTCCCTCTCATCTAAACCAGCTCCCGTTAAGATCTGACAGTTCCGCAAGATACAAAAGACCCCCGATCCTTAGCCAAATAGCCGGAAAATTTGTAACCTAACTGACAAGTCAGTAATGGACTTCATGCACCATCTGGAGCAAGTGCGTCAAGATCTTGAAGGAACTGCAATTTCACGCCAACCTCGTGAAGACACGAGCCCCACCTCACAAAATTAACCTTGAGATTACAAGAATACCACACCAACTTATCGTATCTAGCTTTAGGTTAACGTCTGACTCAAGTCCACGATAGTACCAACTAATCTTCTAGGACCACAAACCTTTGCATGAAACGAGGACATAAGGACTCATTTAGAGTGGTAACTAGAAGGAACTCAAGGAGTGCATAAGAGTTGCTATGAAGATTCGAGCTCAGAGACCGACGGTAATGATGGGTTTCAAAGAGGATCATGTACCTACCCGCTTGACGAGCAGTTAGTGGCACCTTAATCCCTTGCGCTAACCTTGCTAGGTTTGACCCACCCAAATTTGTCCCGTGAAATAAAACCAAAGAAAAACCTCGACTAACTCCTACCTATCACCGCAAACTTGAGGAAGATGAAGCCTCAAGCACAAGACTCATCCAAGGGAGATCGCCACCAACAACCGAAGGAACCCAATTTTAAAGATCGTCAAGTTACCCCAGGAAAAAGGACGCCATCGACGTTATCTGCCGAACAAAAATCTAGTTCAACACGGACTCAACTAGTCGAAACAAGAAAGACAGGTACCTTTTGGAAAACAACTGGTGTGAAGATTCTTCACTAATTTTTCTAAAGTCCATTAAGCCGTGACTTTTTGAACCAACTACCAAATTCTAGATTAACATCTAACCCCAGTTGTGACGGTACTAACTGGCCTTATCTAACCACAAGTTTTGACAAAAGAGAGGTGATATAGAAAGAATCACATATATGTTGGTAGTAAGAAGATCGCCATCATCAAGGCCGAAGTGATCAACACTGAAGAACATGCGCGGAATTGAACCAGGAAGCAAGCTCTTTCTCTAACTTATTAAGGCTAGACGAGAACCACGACCCTTGTACCCTCGTCGAACAGCCAGACCAAACAACTTACCTTTAGGGTCCGTCTACTGACCTTTAGATTCCTCTGGGAGCTCACTAATCTAGACTGTACTTCTTAAGATTCTTACCAACGCTTCATGAAGCTCAAAGAACCAAGGAAGTCAAAATGAAGTTCCTCCTTTAACTCAGCTAAGAAGGACAAGCATGAAGACAATTAACCATTGAATACTCTGAAGAATCAAACGACGTATAGCGCCTACTGTGGGACAACATCAAGCACCAAGCAAGTCCAGACAAACTTAGACGTTTATAACATCTTTCTTCTAACTAGAAAACCGGAGAGAGTCGAGTACGCAGACTCGACACCATCCTGAAACCACGCGTCCTTTCCTGCAACCCTCGTAAGCGACAATACCAGGATGTGATATCTGCACCAACCCCAAGCCCCATAGGAGTGGCAATCGAGACGAAGATCGTCAAGATGAGCAACGCCTCCAAGTCAACTCCAGCGCAAACTTCAGCAAGACCGATTAAAAAACCCCTTTTTAAGGGGGAAGCCCTGCAATAGGTATACAAGAACGTGTAATAATTAGTCCCTTGCGCCTCAGCCTCGTAGAAACTGGAAGCAGCCAACTAAGACTATCCTCAGCATCGATCGACCAAGTCAAACCCTATCATCCAGGGTCTGAACCCATCAAGAAATAAATATTATCGACAAGGAACAAACCTCGCAACATCAAATTGTCAAAATCTCACCTGGTAACCTCACTGAAGAAGCAACGACCTCAGAAGTAATAGCCAGTCCAAAACCCGTGCCCTCGTACACCTTGTACCCCCGGGAAAATCTCGGGACGAGATTTATTTAAGGGGGAAGGATTTGTAACATCCCAAAGTTATAATAAGAATTAACAAGACCCAAAATTCAGACCAACAAAACTACTTTTGAAATTTCTTCACTAATGATTGTGTTTCTCTTATATTGTTCTGTTTGACCTGTGTGATCTTGGTTGTGATGATAGTTTGCTTGTTTGCTTTGTCTTGTTGAATGGTTTGACTTTGTTGACTTGCTTGTGTTAAATATTGTTAATAAGTATTTTCAAAAAAGACTAGAGTTGATTATTAAATTATTTTGTGAACAAAAGGTATTTCCTAAAATCTTGAGAAAAATCCCCGACATGCTCATGGTCATGTAAATGAGAATCAATATCACTTTTCCTAATTCAAAATCTTGAAGAACCTTGACCAAAACATCTCTGGACCTATGTTCATTCCTGTTACAAGATAGCATCTTTGGAGACTCCCAAATTTCACAAATACTTATTAATTTTTCACAATGCACCATCTTAGATCCCTTGCATTCCATCTTATCTTGCTATCCAAGCTAGAACCTAAATCTTTCAAACTCTATTGCTTAACTTTCCATGTCCACCTTGTAGCCTAATAAAAACAGTGACCTCCCACTCCTGTAATTAATACCATTTTCTCACCTCTATATTTATCTAAATCTTGGCCTCTGAACCAATGCACCACCACCGCATCATCCTTGGTATAATGTCTCTCACCACAATGTTTTGTTTGAGCCTTTCATGCTTCTAACACCCTTATTTCATGATGGTTTTGTTACCACCATAATAACAGTTTCCTGAAAACTGTTATTTATTCTCTTTTATCCTCTTGCAAAACCATCCAAATACTTTTGTAACTCGACTATTTTGTGTTACTTGTGATATCCATAGTTATTACAGCAAACTTTAACCTTCCTTCTTAATTATTTTGATGATTAGATCTCTCGTACTTGATGGTTTTGATGTCACCAAAATAACGGTTTTCTGGACTTGGAAATTCTCTGTGCCAAACTCTGAATTTCTGAACCTGTTATTTTATACCTTTTTCGCCTCCTTGAAAACCACTCATACTTCCTTATTAACAAGTGCTCAGTTGATCTTTGTGATCCCCATATGTAGTGCTTCACCTCTGTATCTTTATTCGTAATAATCTTGGTCAGTTGGTCAGCTAACCATGGTGGTTTTGTGACCTTCGTGTCGTCAGTTTTCTGAATTTTCAGTCAACTTCTCAAACTGCCCAAAACTTTTCAAATTCGTTTCTAACCTTTAGACCTCTTGTCCAGAAGCTGGCCTAAGCTCTCCCCTCGCGGTCCAGTCCTCTCTTACTCGAAATCCAGCTGGAAGTGATGCCCAAAACCCTAACCTATGCAGCCATGGCATAACATGTCCACCACCATGTCCACTTCGTCACCCAGCAAGCAAACCAGTGGAACCCCATGTCCTGGAGCTCGCACGTGTCACCTAGAACCTCACCAACTCGACCCCGTTGCTCCTGGCCCCTTCCCTTGCTCGCAATCGCTGGTGCACTGCAGGCCGACACCTGTCGAACACCTCGCGTGCACCATTAAACCCGGCCACCCCGGCCCGACCAGCGCCCGCCCGAGGCGGCCCCGACAGCCAGCATGCGCACCACGACCCCCTCGACCCGCTGGCGCCGCACCCGTGCCTCACTCGCCCTGCACGTCGCCGACCCAAGCACGCCTCACCCTGCCGGCCGCTGCCCCGAGCCACTCCCCACCTATAAGAGGCCACGGCCCCTCTCCTGCACCCTCTCCTTGCCATTTGCACTCCCATGCCTCCTCTCTCCCACCTCCAGCAAGATCCACCTCTCCCTCGTCCTCTGCCGGCGAGGAACGCGAGAAGTTCATCTCGGTCCCGTGATCTTGCCGTGACGATTGCCGTCGACTCCGTCCATCTCTTGTCTCCATTTCTGCACCATAGTCCTTGCCTCCTCATGGTCTAGCTCTTTGACACCTCCGTTTACTTCCAGGGACACCGGGGCTTCGGAGGCCGTGGCGTGCCCGTCGCGGACGTCCTCGACCTCGCCGTCGTTTGGAAGCTCCCCATCAAGAACCGCTGCCATCCCCATCGACCCCAAGCACCCTCAACCCTTATGCACCCTCCGCATCGCCTCCCGCAGCCCCACGGTGAGAACCTGCTCCTCCCCGTCGAATCCATGCCCATTTTGGCGTTCTGGACGTCCTGAGATAGAAGACACACAGAAGCCGTCGGATTCCAGATCAACGGCCCTTGGATCGTTCCCGCTCTGTTTAAAAAAACACTGAAAACTGCAAAGTCCAGAAAAAAGTTTAGATTAGCTACCTTTGCAAACAAATTATGAAAAATCTACTGCACCAAATTTTATAATATTTGCATGGTTAGAAAGATCTAGTTTCATAGATTCACGAGGAATGATTTAGATTTCCAAAAAAATTAGTTTAGCTCAATGGAAAGATGAGGCAAAGTAGCTATGTTCTGTCTGTTCAGAAACTTCTGAAACAGATTACTGCTTAGGTTATTGATCTGATCATAGCAATTAATATAGATTTATTTAGGAGTTTGTCTTAGCATGTCATGTTAGTATGGTTAGTACACTGCCATGAACAAGTGTTGTGAACCCAAAATAATTTCTGTATAGAGGGTAGCATCTAGGGAAAAATGGCTAAGCAACATTTCCACCACATGAAAATAGCAGAGATAGCCCAATTCCCATGCAACTTCCTAGTTAACCAGAAGGCCTAAAAATAGTAAAACTAAAATTTGTTAGCTATTATAACATGCATCTTCACATAGATGCAGGCCTGAATCATTGTTGGACAGAATCCCAATTTGAAATAAAAATGACAAATGTGTTAGTTTTTAACTGAAAACCCAGAGAGATATGGTGGTACCATTTTAGGAGATTGTTTCCTAGAACCTGGTTTAACCAAAAATACCAAACTAAAATGGTATCAAAAGTACCTCAACTAATCTACCCATGCCACTGGTTTATTCCATTTGATGTGTGGTAAGTCAGTAGAAAAATTATCAATCAGTTAGTTGTTAGAACTTAAAAAGGTGAATCTTCTGTCAGAAATTGATTAAGACTTTGAAATTAATATTCTCGAGATCTAGGAATCTAAAATAGCAAGTGAAAATGTTCTGGAAAGCTTATGAAATTATCTAACTCACTAAAGTGGTTTCACCCCATTAGATTAATAAATAAATAATGATATTCAAAATGCCACAGAAGGTATAAAAGCTAAACTTGTTGTTTCTGTTACTCTATTAATCCAAATGAGGTCAAACCAATTTTTTCAGCTCACATTTAAGAAATACTAGTTATCCCTAAAAGGATTTAATTTTTGAATAAGCTTAACTTGAGTTGTAGCAAAAACAAGAAAACTAACCTTCTGGATTAAAACATTTATATAGGGAGTTTAATAACCTCAATTGAATTAAGTCCAATTGGGTTGTTCTACACATCAGTAGCTATCAGTAGAATTTTAGTTCATATTTTTGTGATCAACAGAACACAAGTTATGCAATTAAACATGCACCACTAGTTCCTGCCATATTTAAGACCTAATTAAATAATGGTTAATTCAATTAAATTGAAACCAAATTATGTTGCTTTGTGAGTGCATTAGCTATGTGTGATGCATGAGAGTGTTGTGATGCTTGATTGAGTAAGTTAGAAATGGTATAGATTGCTTGTTTATTTTGATGATTAGAATACTTTGTGTGATTAATATAATTGCTTTGCTTGTTAAACTTGGTTGTCTTTAAGTTGAGTGCTAGCTTGAGTATCATGTTACTCTCTCTACCTTAACTTGGTAGGATGTTGTGAATTAAGGAAAAGAAGTTGGTAGCTTAACTTTTGTCTGAAGTATTTCCTATTTAAATAAAGATGCTTAATCACAACTTTAATCATAATTTTTAAACATGAGTAGTGTTGGTGATGCCAAACTTGTTTGTTAAATAATAATCTTCCTCTCATGATTGTTGTTTGAAGTGTTGCTTGATGTTTGTTGTTGGAGTGTCCTACTGTGTGTTGATTGTGTTCTTTCCTTTTTGCGACGCTAGATATAAACGCTACCTGGGTGATATTGGAAAGGATTTATTGGAGAAGAATCGGAGTTTATTTCTTTGATCGGTGAGGAGAAGTCCAGGGACATTATGCTGAAAACAGGCAAGCTACTTCTCTGAGCTTGCATTTATATACGTCTATTTTGATTTACATGTTTTACCTATAAAGAGCCTAAATGACTTAAGTGGCTTTTGCCACTAAAGCTATGATTTTGAAAACCCTTTTCCAAAATACAAGTATTATTTTTTTTACACCCCATATGGAAGTATTGGGTGGAAAATTCTTTTTCAAACTATAGGTTGGGAAAAGGAAATATTGTTACTCAAAACTCCTTTGGAAGTACTTGGACGAATGAGAAATGCCGAATTGTCGGTGTGGAAGTGGAGAAATGGTGAATGGTGATGTTTATGAAAAATGCACATGTGTCCTAGTACTATGACGACCAGCCAATAACCTGTGCGACCACATCTACCCACATATGGGAACGGGCGTAGTCATATAGTTTGCTCATATTAGTATGGGACACCTCATCGACGGAACGACTCCGTTATGCGTGAGGGGATGAGCATTGCGACTCTACCCCCTGACCCGGGTCCCGGCAATCTGATGGATTGAGGGATTGAAGGTCCACCTTTGGGTCGCCGGGCAAAACTACGAGTCCTTACATCTAGGTTCCTCGACGGGGGATCCTGTACTAGGTGTCGAAGGAATGGTGAATTTCGTAGGGCAGGGTCCTATACTAGCATGAGCAAAGGACAGGCTATGGTCGGTGGCTCAACTTCGCATACACCTTGTATGGCGGGACGTGGCAGACACGATGAGTTACCGGATGGGTGTGGGTAAAGCGTGCTACCTCTGCAGAGGGTAAAACTATTCGAATAGCCGAGTCCTCGGATATGGACAGTTGGGAGCTGTACTAGACTATGTGCAAGTTTTGGAAAAGATTTGAGATTTGAAAGAGAAAATGAAGTGGAGGACGTTTTATGCAACTATGCCAATGGGCAGGCATGAGGTTGTTGGGATTGAATGACCATGAAGGGTTATGGTCGAAAAGGAGGAGTTTTGGAGAAATAAACAAAATGGTGATTTTCGGGAAAACTTTTAAAAAGGGACTTCTTACCTTTTTCAAACAAACATCTACTTTCGGGAAAACGTTTTAAAGATATTTCTTACAAAGACCGATTTATGGGAAAAAGATCTAGAAGCCTTCTTTTCTTTTAACAAAGGCTATAGATGTTTTCGAAAATTATACAAGGGTTACGAAAAGTTATAAAATTCTCCTTATTTTTCTTCAACGAAAGTCATAGGGTTTTCAAACAAAGTTTTATTCAAACAAAAGTCTATCCATCTCTTTTCAATAAGGACAGAGTGTTTCAAAGCAAACAAAGTTTTACTCAAACTATAAAAAGGGTAGTGCATGCTCATTCGGGGGGGAGTAGTTTGCGAGTACAATCAAATGTACTCATATTGGTTTCGTCCCTGGCTATTGTCTTAGCCAGATTCTAAAGAAGAGCAGCTTAAGAAGGAGACGGAAATGACGTCAATGCGAACTAGGGCGCTTCCCAGACAGTTGCCTGTAGGGTTAAGGCGAATGACTTGGGCTCCACGTTGTTTGGTGATTTCCGCTACAAGTACCTATTGAAGATTATGACTTCAATCAAGTAAGTAAATTCCTTCGGTATTTATGGATGTTCTTTGATTACCAGTTTGATTGTGCTCAGCGACACACTGATCATGGGATCGCTGATGTAGGCACAAGGGTATTTCGGACGGCTAGTCCGGGGTCCCCACAGACTTGGTATCAGAGCCATCCTGACTATAGGAGACCTTAGTTAGCATGGACGTTAGTTAGGAAAGCAAATATTTTTGTTTAAAAATATATTACTACCAAAATATATTTTTATCTAGAGAAGTCCGAAAATGGCTTCGCTCTTCTCATCTCTTCAAATATTTCAACGTCTTACCCCTCTATTTTAAGATTTTCCAAGGAATCTTCTGTTATCTCTTACCCGTTCAAAACCAAGAGTATACTTGACGATGAACCCAAGTGAGACCTAATTAGTTAGCACCCAAAGAAGAAGCTTCCATCACAAATACTCAACATTCAACCTCAGGGTGGTTGGTTTGCAAATGCCAAGATCGTCAATGTCAACAAAGCAACAGACCTCCGAAGACCTCAGCTCAACATCAACAATTCTACTCAAGTTGCAACTTAAACAATCTCAAATTCTCCAGCTGAAGACTAAGGCGATAAAATGAAGACTTCACCAACCATGTTTAACAACGACCCATAGGAAAACTTATGATAAGAAATTTGGTTACCCCGACTACCACGAGTATTAGGCGTCCGTTGGTACTAGACGTACCTTGTGTGCACTTTGCTTGTGTGTACTCTGCTTGTGTGTTGTTTGTGAGATGGAAAAGGAGTTTTGATAAAAAGGAAAGTTTAGTTTCCTTTTTGCCACCTAACAAGAAAAGTTTAGTTCCTCTTCGCCATAGTTGTACCTTATTGCGGATGTAAACCCGCCAAGGAAAAATCTTTCTAAAATATTTTCCCTCTCATCTAAACCAGCTCCCGTTAAGATCTGACAGTTCCGCAAGATACAAAAGACCCCCGATCCTTAGCCAAATAGCCGGAAATTTTGTAACCTAACTGACAAGTCAGATAATGGACTTCATGCACCATCTGGAGCAAGTGCGTCAAGATCTTGAAGGAAACTGCAATTTCACGCCAACCTCGTGAAGACACGAGCCCCACCTCACAAAATAACCTGTGAGATTACAAGAATACCACACCAACTTATCGTATCTAGCTTTAGGTTAACGTCTGACTCAAGTCCACGATAGTACCAACTAATCTTCTAGGACCACAAACCTTGCATGAAACGAGGACATAAGGAGACTCATTTAGGAGTGGTAACTAGAGGAACTCAAGGAGGGCATAAGATTTGCTATGAAGATTCGAGCTCAGAGACCGACGGTAATGATGGGTTTCAAAGAGGATCATGTACCTACCCGCTTGACGAGCAGTTAGTGGCACCTTAATCCCTTGCGCTAACCTTGCTAGGTTTGACCCACCCAAATTGTCCCGTGAAATAAAACCAAAGAAAAACCTCGACTAACTCCTACCTATCACCGCAAACTTGGGAAAGATGAAGCCTCAAGCACAAGACTCATCCAAGGGAGATCGCCACCAACCAACCCGAAGGAACCCAATTTTAAAGATCGTCAAGTTACCCCCAGGAAAAAGGACGCCATCGACGTTATCGGCCGAACAAAAATCCTAGTTCAACACGACTCAACTAGTCGAAACAAGAAAGATAAAGGTACCTTTTTGGAAAACAACTGGTGTGAAGATTCTTCACTAATTTTTCTAAAGTCCCTTAAGCCGTGACTTTTTGAACCAACTTACCAAATTCTAGATTTAACATCTGACCCCAGTTTGTGACGGTACTAACTGGCCTTATCTAACCACAAGTTTTGACAAAAGAG
Source organism: Puccinellia tenuiflora (assembly GCA_012064385.1). Lineage (NCBI taxonomy): Eukaryota > Viridiplantae > Streptophyta > Magnoliopsida > Poales > Poaceae > Puccinellia > Puccinellia tenuiflora. The sequence goes on from QRDG01002125.1 coordinate 644,871, forward strand.
AGGTGATATAGAAAGAATCACATATAGCTGGTAGTAAGAAGATCGCCATCATCAAGGCCGAAGTTGATCAACACTGAAGAACATATGCGCGGAATTGAACCAGGAAGCAAGCTCTTTCTCTAACTTATTAAGGCTAGACGAGAACACGACCCTTGTACCCTCGTCGAACAGCAGACCAAACAACTTACCTTTAGGGTCCGTCTACTGACCTTTAGATTCCTCTGGGAGCTCACTAATCTAGACTGTACTTCTTAAGATTCTTACCAACGCTTCATGAAGCTCAAGAACCAAGGAAGTCAACAATGAAGTTCCTCCTTTACTCAGCTAAAGAAGGACAAGCATGAAGACAATTAACCAATTGAATACTCTGAAGAATCAAACGACGTAAGCGCCTACTGTGGACAACATCAAGCACCAAGCAAGTCCAGACAAACTTAGACGTTTATAACATCTTTCTTCTAACTAGAAAACCGGAGAGAGTCGAGTACGCAGACTCGACACATCCTGAAACCACGCGTCCTTTCCTGCAACCCTCGTAAGGCGACAATACCAGGATGTGATATCTGCACCAACCCCAAGCCCCAAGGAGTGGCAATCGAGACGAAGATCGTCAAGATGAACCATGCCTCCAGGTCAACTCCAGCTCCAAACTTCAGCAAGACCGATTAAAAACCCCTTTTTAAGGGGGGAAGCCCTGCAATAGGTATACAAGAACGTGGTAATAATTAGTCCTTGCGCCTCAGCCTCGTAGAAACTGGAAGCAGCCAACTAAGACTATCCATCAGCATCGATCGACAAGTCAACCCTATCATCCAGGGTCTGAACCCATCAGAGAAAATTATCGACAAGGAACAACCTCGCAACATCAAATTGTCAAGATCTCACCTGGTAACCTCACTGAAGAAGCAACGACCTCAGAAGTATAGCCAGTCCAAAACCCGTGCCCTCGTACACCCTTGTACCCCCGGGCAAATCTCGGGACGAGATTTATTTTAAGGGGGGAAGGATTTGTAACATCCCAAATTTATAATAAGAATTAACAAGACCCAAAATTCAGAACCAACAAAAACTTTTTGAAATTTCTTCACTAATGATTGTGTTTCTCTTTATATTGTTCTGTTTGACCTTGTGTGATCTTGGTTGTGATGATAGTTTGCTTGTTTGCTTTGTCTTGTTGAATGGTTTGACTTGTGTTGACTTGCTTGTGTTAAATATTGTTAATAAGTATTTTCAAAAAGACTAGAGTTGATTATTAAATTATTTTGTGAACAAAGGTATTTCCTAAAATCTTGAGAAAAATCCCCGACATGCTCATGGTCATGTAAATGAGAATCAATATCACTTTTCCTAATTCAAAATCTTGAAGAACCTTGACCAAAACATCTCTGGACCTATGTTCATTCCTGTTACAAGATAGCATCTTTGGAGCCTCCCAAATTTCACAAATCTTATTAATTTTCACAATGCACCATCTTAGATCCCTTGCATTCCATCTTATCTTGCTATCCAAGCTAGAACCTAAATCTTTCAAACTCTATTGCTTAACTTTCCATGTCCACCTTGTAGCCTAATAAAAACAGTGACCTCCCACTCCTGTAATTAATACCATTTTCTCACCTCTATATTTATTCTAAATCTTGGCCTCTGAACCAATGCACCACCACCGCATCCATCCTTGGTATAATGTCTCTCACCACAATGTTTTGTTTGAGCCTTTCATGCTTCTAACACCCTTATTTCATGATGGTTTTGTTACCACCATAATAACAGTTTCCTGAAAACTGTTATTTTATTCTCTTTTTATCCTCTTGCAAAACCATCCAAATACTTTTGTAACTCGAATCTTTTGTGTTACTTGTGATATCCATAGTTAGTACAGCAAACTTTAACCTTCCTTCTTAATTATTTTGATGATTAGATCTCTCGTACTTGATGGTTTTGATGTCACCAAAATAACGGTTTTCTGGACTTGGAAATTCTCAAAGTGCCAAACTCTGAATTTTCTGAACCTGTTATTTTATACCTTTTTCGCCTCCTTGAAAACCACTCATACTTCCTTATTAACAAGTGCTCAGTTGATCTTTGTGATCCCCATATGTAGTGCTTCACCTCTGTATCTTTATTCGTAATAATCTTGGTCAGTTGGTCAGCTAACCATGGTGGTTTTGTGACCTTCGTGTCGTCAGTTTTCTGAATTTTCAGTCAACTTCTCAAACTGCCCAAAACTTTTCAAATTCGTTTCTAACCTTTAGACCTCTTGTCCAGAAGCTGGCCTAAGCTCTCCCCTCGCGGTCCAGTCCTCTCTTACTCGAAATCCAGCTGGAAGTGATGCCCAAAACCCTAACCCTATGCAGCCATGGCATAACATGTCCACCACCATGTCCACTTCGTCACCCAGCAAGCAAACCAGTGGAACCCCATGTCCTGGAGCTCGCACGTGTCACCTAGAACCTCACCAACTCGACCCCGTTGCTCCTGGCCCCTTCCCTTGCTCGCAATCGCTGGTGCACTGCAGGCCGACACCTGTCGAACACCTCGCGTGCACCATTAAACCCGGCCACCCCGGCCCGACCAGCGCCCGCCCGAGGCGGCCCCGACAGCCAGCATGCGCACCACGACCCCCTCGACCCGCTGGCGCCGCACCCGTGCCTCACTCGCCCTGCACGTCGCCGACCCAAGCACGCCTCACCCTGCCGGCCGCTGCCCCGAGCCACTCCCCACCTATAAGAGGCCACGGCCCCTCTCCTGCACCCTCTCCTTGCCATTTGCACCCCCATGCCTCCTCTCTCCCACCTCCAGCAAGATCCACCTCTCCCTCGTCCTCTGCCGGCGAGGAACGCGAGAAGTTCATCTCGATCCCCTGATCTTGCCGTGACGATTGCCGTCGACTCCGTCCATCTCTTGTCTCCATTTCTGCACCATAGTCCTTGCCTCCTCATGGTCTAGCTCTTTGACACCTCCGTTTACTTCCAGGGACACCGGGGCTTCGGAGGCTGTGGCGTGCCCGTCGCGGACGTCCTCGACCTCGCCGTCATTTGGAAGCTCCCCATCAAGAACCGCTGCCATCCCCATCGACCTCAAGCACCCTCAACCCTTATGCACCCTCCGCATCGCCTCCCGCAGCCCCCACGGTGAGAACCTGCTCCTCCCCGTCGAATCCATGCCCATTTTGGCGTTCTGGACGTCCTGAGATAGAAGACACACAGAAGACGTCGGATTCCAGATCAACGGCCCTGGATCGTTCCCGCTCTGTTTAAAAAACACTGAAAGATCAAAGTCCAGAAAAAAGTTTAGATTAGCTACCTTTGCAAACAAATTATGAAAAATCTACTGCACCAAATTTTATAATATTTGCATGGTTAGAAAGACCTAGTTTAATAGATTCACAGGAATGATTTAGATTTCCAAAAAAATTAGATTAGCTCAGTGGAAAGATGAGGCAAAGTAGCTATGTTCTGTCTGTTTTCAGAAACTTCTGAAAACAGATTACTGCTTAGGTTATTGATCTGATCATAGCAATTAATATAGATTCATTTAGGAGTTTTTCTTAGCATTTCATGTCAGTATGGTTAGTACACTGCCATGAACAAGTGTTGTGAACCCCAAAATAATTTCTGTATAGAGGGTAGCATCTAGGAAAAATGTCTAAGCAACAATTTCCACCACATGAAATAACAGAGATAGCCCCCTTCCCATGCAACTTCCTATTTAACCAGAGGCCTAAAAATAGCAAACTAAAATTTGGTAGCTATTATAACATGCCATCTTCACATAGATGCAGGCCATGATCATTGTTGGACAAGAATCCCATTTGAAATAAAAATGACAAATGTGTTAGTTTTTACTGAAAACCCAGAGAGATTATGGTGGTACCATTTTTAGGAGATGTTTCCTAGAACCTGGTTTAACCAAAAATACCAAACTAAAATGGTATCAAAAGTACCTCAACTAATCTACCCAATGCCACTGGTTTGATTCCATTTGATGTTGTGGTTAAGTCAGTAGAAAATTATCAAATCAGTTAGTTGTTAAACTTAAAAAGGTGAATCTTCTGTCAGAAAATTGATTAAGACTTTGGAAATTAATATCTCGAGATCTAGGAATCTAAAAATAGCAAGTGAAAATGTTCTGGAAAGCTTATGAAATTATCTAACTCACTAAAGTGGTTTCACCCCATTTAGATTAATAAATAAATAATGATATTCAAAATGCCACAGAAGGTATAAAAGCTAAACTTGTTGGTTTCTGTTACTCTATTAATCCAAATGAGGTCAAACCAATTTTGTCAGCTCACATTTAAGAAATACTAGTTATCCCTAAAAGGATTTAATTTTTGAATAAGCTTAACTTGAGTTGTAGCAAAAACAAGAAAACTAACCTTCTGGATTAAAACATTTATATAGGGAGTTTAATAACCTCAATTGAATTAAGTCCAATTGGGTTGTCTTCTACACATCAGTAGCTATCAGTAGAATTTTAGTTCATATTTTGTGATCAACAGAACACAAGTTATGCAATTAAACATGCACCACTAGTTCCTGCCATATTTAAGACCTAATTAAATAATGGTTAATTCAATTAAATTGAAACCAAATTATGTTGCTTTGTGAGTGCATTAGCTATGTGTGATGCATGAGAGTTGTTGTGATGTTTGATTGAGTAGTTTAGTAATGGTATGTATTGCTTGTTTTGATGATTAGATTATTTTGTGTGATTAATATAATTGTCTTGCTTGTTACACTTAGTTGTCTTAAGTTGAGTACTAGCTTGAGTATCTAGCAATATCTCTAACATAGCTTGGTAAGATATTTGGAATTACAGAGAGTAATTGGTGGCTTAACTTTTGTCTGAAGTATTTCTTAATTGAATAAAGATGCTAAATCACAACTTTAATCATAATTTTTAAACATGAGTAGTGTTGGTGATTGCCAAACTTGTTTGTTAAATAATAGTTTCCCATCATGATTGTTGTTTGTTAGTATTGCTTGATGTCTGTTGTTAGAGTGCTCTACTGTGTGTTGATTGTGTTCTTCCCTTTTGCGACGCTAGATATAAACGCTACCTGGGTGATATTGGAAAGGATTTATTGGAGAAGAATCAGAGTTTATTTCTTTGATCAGTGAGGAGAAGTCCAGGGACATTATGCTGGAAACAGGCAAGCTACTTCTCCGAGCTTGCATTTATATACGTCTATTTTGATTTACATGTTTTACCTATAAAGAGCCTAAATGACTTAAGTGGCTTTTGCCACTAAAGCTATGATTTTGAAAACCCTTTTCCAAAATACAAGTATATTATTTTTTTTTACACCCCATATGGAAGTATTGGGTGGAAAAATTCTTTTTCAAACTATAGGTTGGGAAAAGGAAAATATTGTTACTCAAAACTCCTTTGGAAGTACTTGGACGAATGAGAAATGCCGAATTGTCGGTGTGGAAGTGGAGAAATGGTGAATGGTGATGTTTATGAAAAATGCACATGTGTCCTAGTACTATGACGACCAGCCAATAACCTGTGCGACCACATCTACCCACATATGGGAACGGGCGTAGTCATATAGTTTGCTCATATTAGTATGGGACACCTCATCGACGGAGACGACTCCGTTATGCGTGAGGGGATGAGCATTGCGACTCTACCCCCTGACCCGGGTCCCGGCAATCTGATGGATTGAGGGATTGAAGGTCCACCTTTGGGTCGCCGGGCAAAACTACGAGTCCTTACATCTAGGTTCCTCGACGGGGGATCCTGTACTAGGTGTCGAAGGAATGGTGAATTTCGTAGGGCAGGGTCCTATACTAGCATGAGCAAATGACAGGCTATGGTCGGTGGCTCAACTTCGCATACACCTTGTATGGCGGGACGTGGCAGACACGATGAGTTATCGGATGGGTGTGGGTAAAGCGTGCTACCTCTGCAGAGGGTAAAACTATTTGAATAGCCGAGTCCTCGGATATGGACAGTTGGGAAGCTGTACTAGACTATGTGCAAGTTTTGGAAAAAGATTTGAGATTTGAAAGAGAAAATGAAGTGGAGGACGTTTTATGCAACTATGCCAATGGGCAGGCATGAGGTTGTTGGGATTGAATGACCATGAAGGGTTATGGTCGAAAAAGGAGGAGTTTTGGAGAAATAAACAAAATGGTGATTTTCGGGGAAAACTTTTTAAAAAGGGACTTCTTACCTTTTTCAACCAACATCTACTTTCGGGAAAACGTTTTAAAAGATATTTCTTACAAAGACCGATTTATGGGAAAAAGATCTAGAAGCCTTCTTTTCTTTTAACAAAGGCTATAGATGTTTTCGAAAATTATACAAGGGTTACGAAAAGTTATAAAATTCTCCTTATTTTTCTTCAACGAAAGTCATAGGGTTTTCAAACAAAGTTTTATCAAACAAAAGTCTATCCTTCTCTTTTCAATAAGGACAGAGTGTTTCAAAGCAAACAAAGTTTTACTCAAACTATAAAAAGTGTAGTGCATGCTCATTCGGGGGAGTAGTTTGCGAGTACAATCAAATGTACTCATATTGGTTTCGTCCCTGGCTATTGTCTTAGCCAGATTCTAAAGAAGAGCAGCTTAAAGAAGGAGACGGAAATGACGTCAATGCGAACTAGGGCGCTTCCCAGTCAGTTGCCTGTAGGGTTAAGGCGAATGACTTGGGCTCCACGTTGTTTGGTGATTTCCGCTGCAAGTACCTATTGAAGATTATGACTTCAATCAAGTAAGTAAATTCCTTCGGTATTTATGGATGTTCTTTGATTACCAGTTTGATTGTGCTCAGCGACACACTGATCATGGGATCGCTGATGTAGGCACAAGGGTATTTCGGACGGCTAGTCCGGGGTCCCCACACTAACCTATCTATCAATTTTTGATCTTTTCAATTGGCACTTGATTCTTTATCTTGTGTTGGTACCTTCAAATGGTATTAATTGGAATTTAATATCTCCTCCATAGATATTTGTTCCAATTGATATTTATTGTGGGAGTCTTGATACCTTTTTGCTTTATCTTACTTTACTTGATTTCGGTCAAGCTTTATCCTCTTCTTGGTATCTTTTTTCCTAGTTGGTATTTTTTTTTGTTTTTTAATTGTTATCTTACTTTCAATTGGTGTCTTATCGATCATTTGTTGTGTTGATTTGATTCCTTTTGATATCACACTTCATGTGTTGATGTGTTTTGGAATCAATCATGTGTTGATTTGATTTTTTCCTCAATCATGTGTTGATTTGGATTTTGATATAATTTGGACAACCTTTAGTGTCACAATCTTGTGTGCTCTCTTCTTGGTTTACTTGGTGTTTTTGTCCAAATTGTATCTCTTTTGGTTCTAGAAGCCTTTGCATTCTCGGTTACCAATTTATATTATTTTAGCATGCTTATCTTTCTTGATCCAATATATAGGGGATACTCCACCGAATCCTAAATCGGCTAAGATGTGCATGAAATTCAATTTCATATCTAGATGCACATATTTATGTGGAGTGTTTCCTATATATTGTAGTTGATCTAACTACTATGGAACCCAATGAGTTTGGGAACCATTTTGTATTCTAATTTTGTTTTAGGTACAATGGAGATGCATTGGATGCTTGCCTCATTCATAAGGAAGGTGTTCTCACCGTGTGATTTTCGGAGTCAAGCTTTGATGACAAACCAATTCTCATCATCTTCATCGTCAATGCATCTCGGTAACAAGTATCTATCCCATGCATACTTTTCTAGTATCCAACCTTGTGTAGGTTGCCTCTTGGCATGAAAGCTTTTATATGCAATTGTTGTGGTTTTGGGCTTTTTCCTTCACTTAATATATCTTTGTGATATGTGTGATGAATTTGCAAAAACCTTTTCTTCAATTGATATTATTTGTTTTTGATACTTGTTGCCTATTTCAAAGCATCTCTACTATCTCTTGTTCTCTTAGTGATATGTGTGATGCATTTGATATATTTGAAGTTCATTTATATACAATGAGATAAATTTGAGCTATGTTCTATGCTTTTAAGCAACAATCTCGTTTGTGTATCTATGACTTCCTTTTGGATACCTTGTTCTCTTTTTCCCGAACTATTTCGTATGTATATGTCTCTTTGCGGATGTATATCTTCAATGGTTTGTCAACTTAGAAACCTATACATATGAGAGAGGTCACCTTTTAGTTGGTATCCTATTTCTTTTTGAGCCACCTTGTGTTTAATCTATAATTCTTTGGTGGCTCCAAATTTGTCTCATGAGTGCCTGTCTTATTGTTTATTGGTATCTTTGCACACTCATGTATTTCTTGAAGATCTTTGACCTCATGCCTACCATGGTGAGCATGTTGATTTTTCTTTTACTAAATGCTCTCACTAGCTTTTGGCATTTTCAATTGGTTTTAGTTTCCAATTGGTATCCCTAACCTTGTGAGCATACCTTTTAAAGATCTTCGTTTTATCTCGATTGGGCCTATCTTATGTTGAATCTTTGAAAATTGGTATCACCTTTATGGCTCAACCACATATTTGGTGCAAGTGCTATGATTTGCTTTTGCATTGTGCACTCTTGCACTTGTTGCGTGTTCTAGATGACTTTGGGGGAGCGAGGATGCCATATTTGTGCACTCCTCATTTGTGCATGAAAATTGGGGACCTTCTCCAGTTTTATTTAGAACTCTCGCTTTGGATCTTCTCGATTGCTTTTCTCCTTTGTGGAGATGTTTAAAATGAACTCATTTCTATGCAATCTTTTGATCCTCAATATAGTTTGATTTCCTCTATATTTTTAGAACTCATTTCTTCTCATTTCGGCAATCAATGCCAATGGAGGAGAAGTTTAGAGGGTTTACGGGAATTTGGGTTTATGCTTTTGTTGCATTTGCCTTTAATGCGCTTGCATTCTTGCTCGTTGGTCTTGCAAGGATGCCTTATTCATTATATAAAACCTCTTAATAAGGGATTGTCATCAATTACCAAAATGGGGGAGATTGAAAGTGCATGGTTGCCCACATGCATGGTTTTGGTAATTAATGACAATCTTTATAGACTAATATTTGTATTGAGCTATATTTATAGGTTGTCCATTAGCTTGCTTGTTCTCCATTTGTTGGAGTCAAGGTTAAGGGAAGAAGAAAAGTTTGTGTTGATCAAGTCTTTGTAGGGTTGATCATCACTCAAGGCCAAGTGAAGATATGCCGAAGAGAGTGTCTCCCATCTTGGTGTATGGGGGAGCATCAAGTGAATCTTCACCGAAGCGCAATCAAGGAAGGTGGTGCGTCTTGAGGAGATGAAGATCGTCTTCATCGACCTCAAGTGGATTTATGCGCAAGGCAAAGGTATGATCTTGATAGGGTTTCTATTTTACCCGTCTCATATTGTTTAGTGAGAGACCGGATTATAGGATAGATAACCATACTATCAAGAGGGGATCTTGACCGAATATCGTGATCGTATCGCCGTAGAGAGCACAAACCTTTGCATCCATGCAATCATCTTTATTGGTTCTTATTTGTCTCTAATCGTGGTGTGGTCTTGGTGCTTGTCGTGCTCGTCATGACAAAGCTAAGTTCACCGAAAACGGTTTTCATATGCGTCTTCTATTGCGGTTTCGGTATTGGAGATTTTGCCGGTTCATCCGTGCGGGAGATTTATCTCTTCCATTTCTTTGCAAAATCTCCATTGCTTGTTTGCCATTTTCAAAGGTTGCATTTGAGGTCCTCTTTCCAACAAAATTGGTTTTACTTCATTCGGACTTCAATTGCAAAAGATACGGCATTTCTCGTTTATGAAAAAGAGTTTTTATCTTTCCCCATTTTTTTTATAATATATTGTTGGACTATGATGTTTCTCTGCATATTCGTGTTGTGCTCGTTGTGACGATTCCAACGAGTCCAAGATCATCGAAATCGGAGTCCGGATGAAAAAGTTATTGTAGTTTTCGTTTTGCTGTTTCTGTCAGTTTTCAGAAAACCGGATAGTCCGGTCCTTCTAGAAATATCCGATTCTAAATATCCGGTTACCTCCAGAAGGTTTCATATGGTGCGCGACTTGGGGGGCGGAAATTCTGGTCCAAACATGAACCGGAATATCCGGTTCCAGTTTTCTGCAACGGCTCTTTTTCTTGGGGACCTATATAAGGCCCCCTTCTTCCCCAAAGGGTTGAGCATGTTTTCCCCTCTCTCTCCCACCATTGTTGACCTTAAAAAGCTTGCCCCTGTCCCAATTCCTCCCATGATTCTTGCATATCTTTGAGGGAAAAGAGATAGGAGATCTAGATCTACATTTCAACCAAACAAAATCTCCTCTAAGTAGGGGGAACTCGTGGGATCTAGATTTTGGAGTTCTTGATGTTTCTCCTTTATTCTTCCTTCTAAATCCCTCCATAGCATTAGTTGCTTTGGTTGGATTTTGGGGAGAAGGATTTGACCACTTGGTGTGTTCTTGCCTTTTGCATTAGATGCATTGGGTTGTGCTCCCCACGGTGATTCGTGGGATTGAAGGTTGGGAGGTTGTTACTCTTGGGTCATTGGACCCTAGACGGTGTTGTGGTGATTCTTGGGAGCCTCCAATTCGGTTGTGGATGCGTGCCCCAAGCTTAGTGGGGTAAAAGCTCCGGATTCCGCCTCGAAGGATTCCGATAGTGGAAGGTGAACCAAACCTTTGGGTGCGGTTCATCGGAGAATAGGGTGAGGCCTTTGTGGCATCTTGAGTAGGCCTTTTGTGGCGAGCTCACACCCCTCCAACGAGACGTACTCCCTTAACAAGGAGGAACTCGGGAATACATCCTCGTCTCCACGTGCCTCGGTTATTTCTATACCCGAGCTTTTACTTATACAATTTACCTTGTGATAGCCATCGTGCTTGAAGTTTATATCTAGCTATCACCTTGTTGCTTGCCTTGTTTAGCATAAGTTGTTGGTGCACTTTAGGTAAACCTAGAATTTTAGGTTGTTGGCTTGTTAATTTAAACATATAGTTTTATTCCGCAATTATCAAGCCCCTAAATAGAAAAAGTGTTAATCGCCTATTCACCCCCCCCCCCCCTCTAGGCGACATCTAGGGCATAGCTTGTTCTTTCACAAGTTCCAATTTTCTTTTTGGTTATCCTTTGGATCTTGTTTGTGTGAGTTTGCTTGGTGTGGTTTTTCTCTAATATGCATTTCCATATATTAGTTGAGAAACCATTTGTTTCATCTTATTTTAACCATGGCTTTGCCGGTTGGTTCGAATAGTTGAAACTACCAACAAACCTTTTTCAAAATATGGCGTTTTATTTCATATCTCTTGCCATATGCTTGTTTTGTGTGAAGTTGGTCTTGAACATCATTCCTATATACCACCGAGAAATTTCTCTATATACTCCTTGTCCATGACAAGTGATACTAGTAATTGTGGTGGATTTTGTGGATCATCTTCATTTTGGCTCTCGCGTTAAATTGCCTTATTTATTGCCATCTTTGCCTCTTGCATGGATCCTAATTTTCAATTGATAGTGTTTAGTGTTGTAAATAAAATATGGAGAATAATGATCCCTTGTGTGTGCATTTTGTATTCAAATGCAAATATCTAAGATAATGTATTAATCTTGGGGGAGCATTCCTTTTTATTTAGAACACTATCTTATCTATCAATATTTGATCTTTTCAATTGGCATGTAATTCTTTATCTTATGGTTTGGTACCTTCAATTGATATTAATTGGAATTTAATATCTCCTCCATAGATATTTGTTTCAATTGATATTTATTGTGGGAGTTTTGATACCTTATTGCTTTATTTTTCTTTACTTGATTCCGGTCAAGTATTATCCTCTTCTTGGTATCTTTTCTCCTAGTGGTATCTTATTTTCAATTGGTTTCTTTTCAATCATGTGTTGTTTGATTTGATTCCTATTGATATCACACTTCATGTGTTGATGTGTTTTGGAATCAATCATATGTTGATTTGATTTTCTCCTCAATCATGTGTTGATTTGGATTTGATATAATTTGGACAACCTTTTTGTGTCACACTTTGGTGTGCTCTCTTCTTGGTTTACTTGGTGTTTTTGTCCAAAGTGTATCTCGTTTGGTTCTTGTAAGTCTATGCATGCATTTTTACTAGTATATATATTTTATGGCATGCTAGTCTTTCTAGTTCCAATATATAGGGGATACTCCACCGAATCCTAAATCGGCTAAGATGTGCATGAAATTCAATTTCATATCTATATGCACATATTTATGTGGAGTGTTTCCTATATATTGTAGTTTATCTAACTACTATGGGACCCAATGAGTTTGGGAACCATTTTCTACTCTAATTTTGTTTTAGGTACAATGGAGATGCATTGGATGCTTGCCTCATTCATAAGGAAGGTGTTCTCGCCGTGTGATTGTCGGAGTCAAACTTTGATGACAAACCAACTCTCATCATCTTCATCGTCAATGCATCTCGGTAACAAGTATCTATCCCATGCATATTTTTCTAGTATTCAACCTTGTGTAGGTTGCCTCTGGGCATGAAATCCTTTATGTGCAATTGTTGTGGTTTTGGCTTATTTTCTTCACTTGGTATATCTTTGTGATATTTGTGATGAAATTGCAAAAACCTTTTCTTCAATTGATATTATTTGTTTGTGATACTTGTTGCCTATCTCAAAGCATGTGTGATGCATTTGATATATTTGAAGTTAATTCATATACAATGAGATAAATTTGAGCTATGTGCTATGCTTTTAAGCAACAATCTCGTTTGTATATTTATGACTTCCTTTTGGATACCTTGTTCTCTTTTTCCCGAACCATTTCGTATGTATATGTTTCTTTGCGGATGTATATCTTCAATGGTTTTTCCAGTTAGAAACCTATACATATGAGAGAGGTCACCTTTTAGTTGGTATCCTAATTCTTTGAGCTACCTTGTTTTCATCTATAATTCTTTGGTGGCTCCAAATTTGTCTCATGAGTGCTTATCTTATTTTTATTGGTATCTTTGCACTCATGTATTTGTTGAAGATCTTTGACTTCATGCTTACCATGGTGAGCATGTTGAATTTTATTGGCTAAATGATCTCACTAGCTTTTGGCATTTTCAATTGGTTTTAGTTTCCAATTGGTACCCCTAAGCGTGTGAACATATTTTTTTTAAAGATCTTCCTTTATCCGGTTGGGCCTATCTTATGTTGAATCTTTGAAAATTGGTATCTCCCTATGGCTCAACCACATCCATGGTGCAAGTGCTATGATTTGCTTTTGCATTATGCACTCTTGCACTTGATTGAGTGTTCTAGATGATTTTGGGGGAGCGAGGATGCCATACTTGTGTACTCCTCAATAGTGCATGAACATTGGTGAGCTTCTCCATTTTTTATTTAGAACTCTCGCTTTGGATCTTTTGATTGCCTATCTTCTTTGTGGAGATGTTTAGCATGATTTCATCTTTTTGCAATCTTTGGATCCTCAATATAGTTTGATTTCCTCTAATTATTCGTCAATGAATAAGTGCATTTGATTTCACTCATATCTTGAGAAATGCACATTTTTTTGAGGAACTCTTACTATATTGGCCTTCTAAATTTTTCTTCCCATTTCGGCATTCGATGCCAATGGGGGAGAAGTTTAGAGGGTTTAAGGGAATTTGGGTTTTATGCTTTTGTTGCATTTGCCACACATGCACTTGCATCCTTGCTCGTCTGTCTTGCAAGGATGCTTTATTCTTTATATAAACCCTCTTAATAAGGGATTGTCATCAATTACCAAAATGGGGGAGATTGAAAATGCATGGTTGCCCCCATGCATGGTTTTGGTAATTAATGACAATCTCTATGGACTAATGTTTGTATTGAGCTATATTTATAGGTGTGTCCATTTGCATTGCTTGATCTCCATTTGTTGGAGTCGAGGCTAAGGGAAGAAAAGTTGGTGTTGATCAAGGCTTTGTGCGGGTTGATCATCACTCAAGGCCAAGTGAAGATATGCCGAAGAGTGCGTCTCCCATCTTGGTGTATGGGGGAGCGTCATGTGTTTCTTCACCAAGCGAAGCGCAATCAAGAAAGGTGGTGCGTCTTGAGGAGATGAAGATCTTCTTCATCGACCTCAAGTGGATTTATGCGCAAGGCAAAGGTATGATCTTGATAGGGTTTCTATTTTACCGGTCTCATGTTGTTTAGTGAGAGACCGGGTTATAGGATAGTTAACCGTACTATCAAGAGGGGCTCTCAACCGGATATCGTGATCGTATCGTCGTAGAGAGCACAAACCTTTGCATCCATGCTATCATCTTTATTGGTTCTTATTTGTCTTTTATCCATGTGAGAATTTAGAGCTTGTGTTCATCTCCATACCAAGCTCTAGTTCATCAAAAACGGTTTTCATGAATATCTTCTTGCGTTTTTTATATTGGAGGTTTTTCCGGTTTGTCTCATCTAAGAGAGGTCAAACTCTCTCCTTATGGTTTCCTCCTCACATGATGGACAATGATGTTTCTCTGCATGTTCTTGTAGAGCTTTTCGTTGCGAGTCTAACAAGCACAAGATCATCGAAAACGGAGTCCGGATGCAAAAGATATGCCCGTTTTCATATTGCAGTTTCTGCTGGTTTTCTGTGGGCCGGAAGTTCCGGCCGTTGCCCCGGAAGTTCCGGCCCATATTTTCATCTGAGCTTTCCTGCTAAGTCTTTTTGGCTTTTCTCTCTAGAGGGGTTCCAGAAATTTGCTCCGGAAGTTTCCTCGGAAATTTCCGGGGGTCCGGAAATTCTGATTCTTGGTCCGGAATGTCCGGCCTAAGAAACATTTGGCTAAGTCTTTTGCGTTTTTCTCTCGGGTGGGGGTTCGGAACTTTACCCGGAAGTTTTCTCCGGAAATTTCCGGGGCACCGGAAGTTCCGGCCTTGTGCCCCGGAATATCCGGCCCCCGGCCGGAAGTTCCGTTTCATAACCCCGGAAATTCCGGCCCTGCGCTGCTCCAACGGCTAGTTTTTGGGGGGAGGCTATATATAGCCCCCTTCTTCCCCAAGAGCTGGCTGCTCACTTTGCTCAGCTCACTCACTCTCTCTCCTCCATTGTTGCAAACTTGTGAGCTTGATTCCTCTCAATCCCTCCGATGATTCTTGCCCAAATTTAGGGATTCAAGAGAGGAGATCTAGATCTACCATTCCACCAATCCATTTCTCCTCTAAGTGAGGGGAACCTTGTGGATCTAGTTCTTGGAGTTCTTTTGTGGTTCTCCCCCTTGTTCTTCCTCTCTTATTCCCCCCAAAGCATTTGTTGCTTGGTTGGAATTTGAGAGTGAAGGATTTGACCACTTTGTGTGTTCTTGCCTCTTGCATTAGTTGCATCGGGTTGCTCTCCACGGTGATACGTGAAGTTGAAGGTTGAGAAGCTTGTTACTCTTGGGTGCATTGTGTTCCCAAGAGCTTGTGCCTCTTGGGTGCATTGTGTACCCTAGACGGTTGGAGGTGCCGCGAAGACTTCGAGTTGTGAAGCTTCGGCACGATTTGGGAGCCCCTAATTGAGTTGTGGGTGTGTGCCCCAAGAAAGTTGTAAAGGCTCCGGATTCCGCCTCGAAGGATTCCGATAGTGGAAGGTGAACCAAACCTTTGGGTGCGGTTCATCGGAGAATAGGGTGAGGCCTTTGTGGCATCTTGAGTAGGCCTTTTGTGGCGAGCTCACACCCCTCCAACGAGACGTACTCCGTTAACAAGGAGGAACTCGAGAATACATACTCGTCTCCGCGTGCCTCGGTTATTTCTATAACCGAGCTTTTACTTATGCAATTTATATTGTGATAGCCTTCGTGCTTGAAGTTCTTTATCTTGCTATCACCTTGTTGCTTGCGTTGTTTAGCATAGGTTGTTGGTGCACATAGGTGAGCCTAGAAATTAGGTTGTTGGCTTGTTAATTTAAACACATAGTTTTATTCCGCAATTATCAAACCTTTAATTAGAAAAGGTTTTAATCGCCTATTCACCCCCCCCCCCTCTAGGCGACATCCGGGACATCGTTTGTTCTTTCAATATTGGTATCAGATCAATTTTTTTCTCTTAGGATAGAAAACCTAGAAAGGAGTGTCCTGCAGGTCGGAGTAGGATTAAAATAACACATTGTAAGGCATATGCTGGATATTCACTTGATAATAACAATGTCATATTATCGACTAATTATATTATCACAATATCCTTATCTCCTTATCTTATGTACAACTAGGTAGGGCCCGAGTAACTTTGGTCCCCCGATAAGCCACGTAACCCACGCGTCGCCCTCCTCAGGCAACACGGGGGGGCGGAGGAGGGACTCAAACTCTAGCTACCGCCTCCTCCCCTCCTCTATTCCCCATCTCGCCGCAGCCTGAGGAGCCTCCGACAAAGCATGGGTAGGCTCCGGTGATGGCGGTGGCGGGGCGCTCCCCCTGGGTCGTCGTCTTCATGTTGTCCATGGCGCTCCTGTCGATTGGAGGAGGATCATGGGCTCAATATGGATCTGCGGGATCATGACCTGGGGCTGCGGCGATCCTCGTCGGGCATCCTTGTTCACGGGGTTCGTGGGCACTCAGCAAGCATGGCACCCCCTTCAACTGCATCCTACCGGTTTTCCAGTGGCATCACAATGTGCTGCTCTTCCCGATGGTGGGGCAGCGTGCCGCGGCATACGGCGAGGTGATCTTGGCAGCGGCCGGGGCATCCTCGTGTCCTGCCTCCATGGACCTTCAAGCCTTGGATCCGGATTACTAGTAGGACTGGCTCAACGGACCAGTTCGCGGGTGGTGTGCTAGGCGGACAAGCCAGTGCAGATCATTGTGGGTGCGGATACTGCCGGTGAATACCGGGCTCTAACAGCGGTTAGAGCCGTCGACGGTGGCACCCGCAGGCATCGTAACCTTGTCGAAGGCGTCGGCGATACAGTTTGTGATCCCGCCCGAATCACTCCAGGGAAACCGTAGATCTTGGTTTCCAAGTCGGACGCTGGCTTTCCGCCACTCTTCCCCTTGGGGACAACTGTCGGAGTTGGACCTGGCTTGTGGGACCAGTAGAAATTGGTGTTGTTCGACGAGGTGGAGCGGCATGGTATCGACCGCGTCGACAACGGCGGGTCTCGGCGGCGTGGCACAGTGGGGTCTTGGCGGCGAATGCTTTTTGATGGACGTGTGCAGGGTGGTGGCAATGTTTTGCGTCCACAACAAGAAATATGTCAACTAGTGACCTTTTGATAGTGACTTTCAAAATATTGGTCATAGATCTATGACCATTTTAACCCACTTGGTCATGAGCTGGTTTGTAGGGTCCTAATCAAAAAAATTAACGACCAATTTGGTCAAAAAGTCATAATCTATTTACACAAATTGGTCATAATGTAGACAGCAGTTGCGTATGACCTTATTTACGACCATTCTGATTGGTCATGATGAATGACTGGACAGCCACCTCATCAATCATGCCCACGTGGTAGCCATATGTCTCTTACGTGTCCATATTCAGTCATGGTGAACTCTCTGACAGGTGGGAGCCATTACCAGGATGTGTTGGTTTGACTAGACTGACACCTCAGCGGTCTCGCCTACATGTCACTTCATCGCGCCTACATGTCACCGGCTATGTGTCATTTGTGCTTACGTGTCACCACACTGACATGTGGGACCTGTTGACAGGAGGTGTTGACTGTTGACAAATCTGTCAAGTGGGACCCACAAATATGACATGTGGGACCCACCCAGCCCCACCTGACAAGTTGGGACCCACCCCCACCTCGCATGACATGCGGGACCCACCACGCCCACATGACATGTGGGTCCGGATGCCACCCCGGCATGACAAGTGGGGCCCGCCCCCACTTCACATGACATGCGGGACCCACCACGCCCCACCTCTTCGCATGACATGCGGGACCCACACAGCCCACATGACATGTGGGTCCCACCACTGCCCCACCTACACATGGACCAGCACACACAGAGACAAATTCGGAAATAATTGGACGCAAAAATTGAACCTGGGAGTCGAACTCTAGACCTCTCCCTCTGGTTGGCCAGAGCTAACCACTACCGTATCGCAAGATATGTGATAACAGATCACTTCAGGCCTACTTATTCTATTCACCCGACTGGACTTGGGCTTTGGTGGAATGAGGCACCCTTTTTTTCGTGCACACAATGGGCCTTGGCCGCCAGGATTCCATCATATTCTACACTCATATCTATTCGGCCCATTTGGATTTATTCCTTTCTGTTTTCTTTAATATCTTTTGATTTTGAATGCAAATTTCAACCAAATAATATTTGAAACTTTTGTAGATATGTCCTCTGTAATTATAGACTGCTTGGGAATGTTTTTAGTCAAAATAAAATAAAAAATATCCCTAAGCTTATCTATTGTTTATATAGGGTTTTGAAATAAATTTTTGGGGTTATTCTTTGAAATTCCAATGCAAAATGAAAAGCAAATTTTTAAAAATATGCCATGAAAAATAGGTAACATTCAATTCAAATTTTTATTTTAAAATTATTCCATAAAAAATATATTTTGAATTTCTGATGCCGATTTCAAAATACGGTCAAAACGATGGACATGACCGTTCATACCTAGGTGTCGAATCCTGCAAGAATCTTGGTATATCTCTGATGAAATAGGTACTTTTGTATATAAAAATGATTTTTAAAAAAATATGAGCAAACTACGAAGCACTTGCAGTTCAAATTTGACCCGCTTCCTACTAAATCGGCAGAAATTTGTCTTTTTTACGAGAGGTGGATAGAAACCTTTATACACCCAACCATTTGGTTATTTGTACATATCATGTGGTCTAATATGTTTTTTCAATGTTGTGATCCAATTTTACAACAAATATTTGGTAGGTCCTTCACAAAAAACCCCATTTTTTGCACTCTGAAAATAAAAAATGATTTTTTCATGCAAAGAAAATAAAAAATTTCTTCGGCAACATTGTTCTCCACTCCAAGGTGCACGTTTGTGCAAAAGATGAGATCATTTAAACAAACTAAGCCATGAAAGTGGCCATAACATCTGTCATTTGCCCTGAAAGGTGTGAATCTTCGTACATGATAGCTCATTTCTGTGAACACTTTTTAAAAATATTTGTTGTATTCCAAGTTTATATTTTTTCTCGAAACTAGGACACATATAATGACACCACGCGAAGGTTTTCCATTTATTTGATTTTTTTGAATTTCGTATGACGATTTCAAGATACGGTCAAAACGGCGGACATGACCGTTCGTAGCTAGGGGTTGAATCTTGCAAAACTAATGTTATGTCTCTGATGAAATAGGTACTTGTGTATCTAAAAATGATTTTTTTTAAATCTTGAGCAAACTACGAGGCACCTGTAGTTCAAATTTGACCCGATTCCTACTGATTTGGCAGAAACTTGTCTTTTTTACGAGAGGTGGTTGGAAACATTTTGGATGCAAAAATTTAGTTTTTTCTACGTTATATGTGGTCTAGTATTTTTAGAAAGTGGATTTCTCCAATTTTGAAACATATTTTTGGTAGGTGCTTCACAAAAAAAACCCATTTTTTGCACTCGGAAATTGAAAAATGATTTTTTCGTGAAAGGAAAATGAAAAGTTTCTTCGTCAACATTGTTCTCCATTCCAAGATGCACGCTTGTATGTAATATGGACATATTTAAACAAACTATTCCATGAATGTCATCATAACATTCGTCATTTGGCCTGAAAGTCATGAATCTTCGTTCATGGTAGCTCATTTCTGAGAACACTTTTTCAAGATATTTGCCGTATTCCAAGTTTATTATTTCTTCCTCAAAACTAGGTCACATATAACGACACATTGCGAAGGATTTCCATTATTTTGATATTTTTTTTGAATTCTTTATGCCGATTTCAAAATGCGGTCAAAATTGATGACATGACCGTCCTTAGATAGGGGTTGAATCTTGCGAAACTATTGGTGTATCTCTGATGAAATAGATAGTTGTGTACCTAAAAAAGATTTTTAAAAAAAATCAGGAGCAAACTACGAGGCAGCTGTAGTTCAAATTTGACAAGCTTTCTTCTGAACTGGCAGAAATTGGTCTTTTTGATGAGACGCATATGGAAACCTTTGACACACAAATATTTGGTTATTTGTACATAAAATATGGTCTAATATTTTAAAAAATTGGTGTGATCCAATTTTATAACATATTTTTGGTAGTTGCTTCACAAAACAACCCATTTTCGGCACTCGGAAAATGAAAAATGATTTTTTTGTTCAAAGAAAATGAAAACTTTCTTCGGCAACATTGTTCTCCATTCCAAGATGCACGCTTGTGTATAATATGGACATATTTAAACAAACTATGCCATGAATGTCATCATAACATTCGTCATTTGGCCTGAAAGTCATGAATCTTCGTTCATGGTAGCTTATTTCTGAGAACACTTTTTCAAGATATTTGCCGTATTACAAGTTTCTTATTTTTCCTCAAAACTAGATCACATATAATGACACATTGCGAAGGATTTCCATTTTTTTGATTTTTTTTGATACTTTATGCCGATTTTGAAATGCGATAAAAATTGACAACACCACCGTTCTTAGCCAGGGGTTGAATCTTACGAAACTATTGGTGTATCTCTGATGAAATAGATAGTTTTGTACCTATAAAGATTTTTTCAAAAAATCATTAGCAAACTACGATGCAGATGTTGTTCAAATTTGACCCGCTTTCTACTGAACCGGCAGAAATTTGTCTTTTCATGAGAGGCGTATGGAAACCTTTGACACACAAATATTTGGTTATTTTTACATAAAATATGGTCTAATTGTAACAGCCCCAGATTAGTACCCTAAAATATGGGCCAATTTTTCACTTTTTGTTTGCATTGCATCATGGCATCCATTTAAAAAATTTGCTAATCGAAAATAAAGCAACACTTGGAAAATTAAAACAAAGGAAGCAAACCCTTCCTAAACTTCCAACCCAAATGCAATGGCCAACTTTGCAACCACTAAAGGAACTTCCAAATTGTTTAGGAGTTCCAATTTTGCATCTTACAACATATTCTCAAATTTCTAAATATTGTCAAATAAGAAATAAATAGGAGGATTCAAATGGGCTCATTTCAACTTCTATTTTTTAAACCAAGTTAAACATTCCAAAAATTCAAACTAAAATCATGGGGAGCTTAAATGTTATGGTTAGAGCCTCCTGAATATTTTCAGTATTTTTGGAAATGTCTAAATGCTCCAATTAAATACATTTTGGAAATTGCCAAAAATACTTTTATTTAAAAGCTGTGAACAAATGTGGGTCAAAACTTTTTATTTTGCCACCCCAATTTTTGTGAAGCTTCTAAAGGACAAGGGAAGCTTATATGAATTTTTCTGGAATTTATAAAAATGTCCTGGTGCCTCTTTTAAATTGCTGCAACCTGCTAAGGACCTTTTGCAATTCTTTTAAAAGTAGCCAGGGGGTTTTCCAGAAATTGTTCATCGACACAGTGGCGGCCATGGCACTGGCGCCATGCCGCCACCTCCCCCCTTGCCCATGCCGCACGCCGCCGTGGCAATTGGAGGACTAGGAAGCCCGTGACCGTCGCCACCTGCTCCCTCTCCCTCCTCTCTCCCCGTTCCTCCCCGCAAGTTCCGGATCGGGGCACTTTTCTTCCTCCCGAGCTCCCGTGGGTTGCCGTGGCCGTCGAGCTCGCATACGTCGTCTCGGGACCTCCCCGCACGGATCGAAGACCACGGCGAGGTTCGCCGCGCTCTCCTCTCTCTTCCCACCAAAGGAATCGAGCCGGGGAAGTCGGGGCCGACGCTTTCGTCCTCGTCCCTTTCCGCCGCGGCCGTCGCTCGCCGGAACCGATTCCATCGCCGCCGGCCGTCCCCGCGACTCCCCGACCTGCTCCCTTGTTCCTGGTGAGCGTTGCATCCATTTGGTCTTTTTCCGCGTCTCTATCTCCCTCTTGCGCCGCCGTTCGCCGTCCGGTCGCCGTTGTCGGAGAATGTTCCCAGGAACTAGGGGTGTCTCCAAGGTATCGTGTAAGGGGCTGAACACGGAGTCAAGCAATCCTCAACGTGCTCCGGCGACGGTGCTCGTCGGACTCGCTGCGGACGACACTGCAGAGATGGACACAAGATCTTACCCAGGTTCAGGGCCCTCTTTGGGAGGTAAAACCCCTACGTCCTGCTATGGTGTATTGCACTGCTTGGAGAGGTTCACAGTACAAGGAGAGCTTGAAGAGCTCGAGGTGGCTAACAATGGCTACTTGCTAGTCTTCAGATCTAGGGTTAGGGTCTACTGGAGCTGAACCAACCGAAGATCCCCCCCTTGCTTGGGCGTGCTCCCCCTCCTTTTATAGGCGTCTTGGACCTCTTCTGCCCAAACATTTGGGCGGGAAGGGTTACCACATGGCGACGAGGGAAGGAGCAGGGTGCACGATAAAGGTGGAGTCCATGGACGCGGTCCATGGCAGGGACGGCGCTACCAAAGCTGGAAAAGCCACCGGCCAACCGGACGGTGGGCTGGCGCTTGATGAGGTGGGATGTGACCCACGGTGACGTCGTCCTTGGAGCGTAGCTGCAGACGGTCCCCTTATCGCCAAAGAGGCAATACTCGTTGTCCGCTTTGCTTGAAGCCGCTTTGTTGACTGCTTTATACATGGAAGTGGCAACTGCGGCGTCGTCGTCATCGCGCGTAGGCACGCGCGTCATCCTGCACATGGGGGCAGAGCCCATGTGCGCCCTGCCGCGGAGGCAGAGAAGGCTTCGCGAGGAAGGAGCCTCGCGAGGCTAAAAGCCTCGCCGAGCCCTTCGGCTTGGTCCTTAGCAGAATCGCGGGTGGCGTCGGAGACGCCTTGTCGAGGAGCGGTCCCTCTCCAAAGGAGAGAACCCTCGACGAGGAGAAAAGATCCCTCGCGAGGGAAAAACCCTCGCGAGGCTCGCCAGGCTTGGAGAGCCTGGCCCTTAGCGAAAATGCCTGAAGAATCCTGTGGGCCCTGGCAGGCCGGCCCGTGGTACCCTGGTTTCCACTGTGCCGACAGTAGCCCCCGGGCCCGCGATGGGCACGCCTAAGGCCATGGATGCAGGCGAAGCGTCGAGGGCCCAAAGATGCCTGCCTGGGCCGTGACACGTGGAGCGCTGCGGTTGCGCCGCGGCCACGATCTCCTCGGCTTCAACGGGCAACCCGGTAGGGCTCGCCACGTCCGGGGCAACCGGTCAATAAAGCCTGGCGCGCAGACTGCGCCCGTCACTTCTCCCATTACTCCGCCGCCCTCTTCTTCCAAACCTCTTCTTCCTCCCAGAGCTCGTCGCTTCCGAGGTCTTCGTCTTCAAGCTTCCTTCCAGCGGCCATGGCTCCCAAGAGGGCAACCGACGGCCAGAAGGGCAAGGCCGCGATGCAGACTGGCACGTCTGCGGCGGCGGCGCGGGGTGCCGCGCTGGCGGCGGCGCTGCCGCCGTCACACGTCAACGCGGCGGCGATTGCGAAGGTGCGCTACCTAGCGGCCTCGAACACCAACGAGCATGGCGTCACCGAGATGAGGCCGACCGGCAGCAGGCTTCCCGAGGGGTACTACCCCATTTTCCTCCATACTCTCTACGCCGGCCTTGTTCCTCCCTTCTCCGACTTCCTCTTCGCGATCCTGGAGACGTACCAGATCCAGCTTCTCCATCTCCACCCCAACTCCATCCTTATTCTCGCCATCTTCGCCTACCTCTGCGAGGCCTACGTCGGCATTCGCCCCTCGGTAGCGCTTTTTCGCAGCTTCTACTCCCTCCGGAGCACCGCGCAGGATGAGCGGCTCGGATGCGTGTCATTCCGCATCGCCGACGCCAGGAGCGAGGTCTACATTCCCATCGCCTGGAGTGGCGAGAACGCCATCACCAAGGTGACGAAGAAGGTGGAGAAGTTCCGCGAGAGGTGGCTCTTTGTCGACACCAAGGGGACCAACCCTCTCCTGGAGGTGCCCGAGGCGCCGCCGAGGAAGTGGGCGCGCTGGGCGAGCGCAGACTTCGAGGGCCCCAAGCTTGAGGCGGTGTACGAGTGCATATGGAGGCTTCGCGTTGGCGGGCTCACCGGCCAGATGGTGGCCAAGGACTTCACGAGGCGCCGCATCGCTCCTCTCCAGCAGCATTCGGAGCCGGTGTGGCGATACACCGGCAAGGAGGACAGGATGCGCCTGTGCGTGGACAACCTCGCGCGGGAGGTGCTGTACCCGATCATGGGGATCCTCTTCGCCACGAAGGACATCCCGTCCCCCTCTACCGAGGAGGCCAAGACGCTCTTCAACTTCGTTATGGAGAGTGTGGAAGAACACCGCAGGCGCCTGCCGGTGTTCGACGAGTGGGGCATCGTGCCCGCGGGGCACCGCGGGCCCCGCACCAACCCGTGGGCGGCGGAGCCAGAGTACATGGACGAGTCGCCGGAGCCGGATGAAGGAGAAGACTCTGGCGAGGACGCGGCCCCGAGGGGTGCTGACCCCTCCGGCGAGGATGGGGCCTCGAGAAACGTTAACCCCTCCGGCGAGGAAAGGGCCTCGAGAGGCGCCAATCCCTCAGGAGGTGACGCGGGCTCCTCAAGGAGCGCACCGGCTGGTGAAGACGTCGAAGTGATCTCCTCCGGCAGCGATGAGGACGCCTTCCGCATGGTTCGGCGCACCGCGGAGGAAAGGAGAGGCGGCACGGGAGGGCGCTGCGAGCCCCGCTCCAAGCTCCTCCACGACAGGGACGCCGGGGCCGCCACGAGGGATGCTCCTCGCGAGGAGGCAGCAGCGCCTCTCGAAGAGGCCGGAGCGAGCACCCTCCAGCCACCCAAGGGGAAGAAGAGGGTGTGGAGAGCGGCCGACGAGTAAGTCTTGGTCCTTGCCCTTCCTTTCAGCATTTCGCTTCTGAGAATCCCCTCCTGAAGGGTCTTTGCTTGTTTGTGTTTCTTCAGTGTACCCGCGGCGCCGAAGAGGCGGCGTCTCCGCAAGCTTGGGGAGACCGCCAGCGCCGCCGAGGAGACGCCTGTGGCCGATGAGCCGCAGTAGGCGGCCGAAGAGCCGCAGCAGGCGGTCGACGAGCCGCAGCAGGCGGCTGACGAGCCGCAGCTAGAGGCCGTTCCTCCCGCGGGTGAGCACCGCGCGGAGGTGGTGGTGGTCGAAGAGGCGATGTCGCCTCCAGCTAGGGCTGCTTCTCCCCCCGCGGTTGAGCACCGCGCGGAGGAGGTGATTGAGGTGGCGACGCCGCCGCCAACTCGGGCTGCTACTCCTCCTGCGGCCGAGCACCGCGAGGAAGAGGAAGCGGTGGACGAAGAGATCGTCATGGAGCCGCCTCCAGAGGCGGAGGAGGCTCCCACAAGGAGGGCGGACGCGCCCGAGGCCGCGGCGGACGCGGCCACCATGGAGGGGGCGGGGAGCGCCCCTGAAGAGCAGGAGGTGGAGCTGCCCCTGGAGCCCACGGACGCCGGGACCGGGGGCGAGAGGACGCCCAGCCCCCAGAGGGTTCTCGACGTGGTCAGCGGGGAAGGCGCCCGCACCAGCCCCCAGGCCGCGCCGGAAGCGGCCGTGAGCCCGAGGCAAGATGCCCCGGGCGCCTCGACGAGCGTCGAGGCCTCTGCGTCCCGCGACGACACGAGGACCTTGGCGCTGTAGGAGCCGCGCCCTCGCGCGGCCCGCCGCAGGGTTGTCTTCGGCCAAGCGCGGCAGGCGCTTGACGAGCTGGAGGCGCAGTACGCAGAGGAAGAAAACGCCCGGGAGGAGGAGCGAGCAAGGCTGGCTGACGCCTGGGCCCTCCTCCACGAGAGGGTGGAGATGTGCCGGCGACAGGACGCGTCGGCCCAGGCGGCGCGCGAGGAGGCGATCCGCTTCGCCAAGGAGACCCGCGATAGCGTCAAGCGGGAGGCGGAGGAGACCATGGACCAGCTCGACGCCGCGCGGGAGGCGCTTGAGGTGGAGACCACCGCCAAGCATCAGGAGCTAGCGGCCGCCGAGCAAAAATTCGCCGCCGAGTCTGAGGCCGCAAGGGCCAGCCTGAAGGAGCTCCGCGAGCTGCTAGACGCCCGCGAGGGGCAGCTGGCGCCTCGCGAGGCCGAGCTGAAGCGGCGCGAGGAAGAGCTCTCCCTCCGGGAGAAGGAGCTGAACCAGCGCGAGGAGCAGGTCCACCTGCTGGAGGGAGCCCAGGCCACCCGCGAGGGGCAGCTGCAGGAGCGGGAGAACTCGGTGGCTAGGAGCGAGGCCACCCACAAGGAGCGTCACGACAAGGCCAACGCTGACTTCGCGCTGAAGCAGAAAAGGGTCCAGGAGGAGGCCGACGCCAGGGTCGAGCGCATCCGCCAAAGCCTCGCCGACGATTATGACGCCAAGGCCACGATGCAGGAGGAGCGTTTCACGATAAAACGCAACGAGCTCCTGCACCAGGTCGAAGGGCTCCAGAAGCAGGAGAAGGAGATGACCTCCCGCCTCCAGCGCGCCAAGGAGGCGCAGACTCGCGCGGAGAAGGAGATTGCCGCCCTGAAGGCGGACCTGAGCGACCTCCAGCAGCAGGTGGGGCCGGCCGCGGACCTCGCGGAGCAAGCGCGAGACACCGCGCAGCACGGCCGGGCCATGACGCGCCAGCGCCAGCTCATGCTTCACGATCTGGTCCGCCGCGCGAACGCCGTCGGGGACGACATGAGGATTGAGGTCCCCCATTTTCCCGCCGGAGGGATCGACGACGAGGCCGCATACACGCACTTCTTCGGGCAATTCCTTGGGAAGCTTGAAGAGGTCGCGAAGCGCTTCGACGAGCGCGTCGTGGCGGAGAGCCGCGAGCTCCTCGTCCTCGCCACCAGCCGCGTCTTCAGCAACCTCCTGAGGCTCTGGCCCTCGTTCGACCTCGAGGCCGTGATGGCGCCGGTCGATATCCATGGCAAGGCGCGGGAAGCCGCTGAGATGCTTGCCAGGAAATACGACCAAGTCTTGGTTGATGAAGACGAAGGCGACGGCGAGGAAGATGCCCTGGAGGCGGAGGCTGCCGCGGGCGGAGCGGGCACCTCAGGAGGCGCGACAGCTTTAGCTCCTTCCTGTAGCTGGACATGCATGGTGCATACTATCTTAACATTTTGATTGTAACAGCTTTGTAAAGACTTGCTTTAAGCTTTTGAACGTGCTTGTGAATGTCCCTCGGGTGGCTTTTGTCTTTCCGTTCATGTCTTTTTCGCTCTACGTCTTAGGACCCTCTCTTAGCGCTACACCACCGCCGCTTCGGTATGTGAGAGTCAGGGCTCCACAAGGCCGGGGGGTGCGTGAGGCCTCAAGAAGTAAGGGCTCCTCGAAGCGCGATGCTTGGGGCCCCCCTTTGACGTGCAAGCAGCCCATGAGGCATAAGAGAGAGAAAGGAGACTCGAGGGGCAAAAACCAGCGAGAGGAAATTCGAGCAAGTATTTAGACTTAGCTTGACGAGGCGTTTTCGCCTTGGAGAGGGTGTTGGTTCCCTGGCGAGGTGTTTTCCTCCTGATGTTGCCTGAGGCTTGGAGAGCCTGCTTTCCTGCACTTGGAGAGATAGGCATACCCACAAGCAGTACATAGCTAGATAACTTATGGTGCTCGTAGGTTCCTTCATGTGTGTCTTGCGAGGAGAACAGGCACCAAGGTTTTTGGTGATCCTTGGTGAGTTGACGTGCGCGGGAGCTGACCCATGAGTTCAGAGCTCCTTGGGAGTTGACATGCATGAGAGCTGACCCGCAAGTTCAGAGCTCGGATCCCTTGGGTTTTAGGTGCTGCCGGGATGCTCCCGTGGCATGGCACCATGCTAGCCCCCGCTCGTGAGATACACATGAGGGATCATACGAGCGAGAGAGAAAAGCAAATAACATTAGAGCTTACCGAAGCAACAAAATATGCTGGCGCGATGCGCAAAGGTTCAAATTGACCTGAAACATAGGTTCATTACACTGGCGTGGCCAGAAGCACAAAAAAAAATCCGCCATGCTCTGGGCATGGGGTCCACATGCTGTGGCTGAGACTCTCGAGGGGGCGTGCCCGAGGCAGACGCATGTAGAGAGAGCTCAGAGGGGCCCCTAGGCGGGGGTGGCTTTTAGCCTGCGTTCCGCCATGACCGGCATGGGGATCCACTTCGCCAAGGCATGGTGCCTGAAGAGGTTACCGTGCCGAGGCTTGGTGGCTTGGGAGTCTTCTCGAACGGCCCGCGGCAACGTATAGTAGAGAGGGGAGCCCGAAGTTTTTCCTCGTGGAGGATGATGGCGCGTGGTTCTCCCTTGATGCAAAAAGTTGCTCGCCGGTGGCGATCAGGGGTAGAACTTGCGCAGGTGCTGGATGTTCCAGGGGTTGGCGACAGGAACGCCGTCCTCCGTCTCGAGCCGCGCAGAGCCAGGCCTGGCGATGTGCACGACTCTGTAGGGGCCTTCCCACATCGGCGAGAGCTTGTGGAGGCCTGCCCTGGAGAGGATTCTCCTCAGGACAAGGTCTCCTGCTTCGAGAGTGCGCGGCCGGATGTGGCGGCTGTGGTAGCGACGGAGGTCTTGCTGGTACCTTGCCGCTCTCAGGGCCGCATTTCGGCGGAGCCCTTCAAGCAGCAGCAGGTCGTCGTTGCGGAGTTCGTCCACCTCAGCCTCCTTGAAGGCCAAGACTCGCGGAGAGCCATGAGTGATCTCGCTGGGTAGGACGGCTTCGGCGCCATAGACGAGGGAGAACGGCGTCTCACCAGTAGGCTTTGTTGGCGTGGTGCGGATGGACCAGAGCACCGAGGGGAGCTCGTCGATCCAGTGCTTGCCGCTGGCCTTGAGGCGATTGAAGCTTCTCGTCTTGAGGCCCTTGAGCACCTCGGCGTTGGCTCTTTCAGCCTGTCCGTTGCTTCGTGGGTGCGCCACCGAGGCGTAGCAGATTTGGGCGCCGAGGCTGCCGCAGTAGGACTTGAAGGCGCCGCTGATGAACTGCGAGCCGTTGTCGGTGATGATGCGGTTGGGCACGCCGAAGCGGCAGACCAGGCTTCTGATGAATTTTACCGCCGATTTCGCCGGGATGGTGCGCACGGGTTCCACCTCAGGCCACTTGGTGAATTTGTCGATGGCGACGTAGAGGTAGCGGTAGCCCCCGAGCGCTCGCGGGAAGGGCCCCAGCAGATCCAGCCCCCAGACCGCAAACGGCCAGGAGAGCGGGATGGTCTGGAGTCCTTGCGTGGGCTGGTGAATTTGCTTGGCGTCGAATTGGCAGGCGTCGCAGGATTGGACGATGGCAGCTGCATCTTGAAGCACCGAGGGCCAGTAGAAGCCACTCCGGAAGACCTTGCCTGCAAGGGTGCGCGAGGAAGAATGGTGGCCGCACTCGCCGCTGTGGATGTCGTTGATGAGCTGGCGGCCTTCCTCGGCAGGTACGCACCGCAACGCAACCCCATTGGGGCGCTTACGGTACAGGTCTCCGTCGTGGAGGCAGTAGGACTTGGCCTGGCGAGCAATTCTTTCGGCTTCAGCGTCGTCTTCGGGGAGGGCTCGGTCTTGCAGGTAATTCTTGATCTCGTCGATCCAGCCAGTGTCTTGGCGTACCAGAGTCAGCAGCAAGCGGTCGCCCGAGGGCAACCCACAGTTTGGTGCTCCGCTTGACGGGGCCGGTGGGAGCTCCTCGTCGATGCTGATATTGGCCACTGGCTGCTTGAATGAGGCCTTGGTGAGCCTCTCCTCGAATACTCTAGGCTTCTGGGCTTCTCTTCTTGCTGCTCGCCTGGCGAGGTCATCTGCTTCTTGGTTTTCTGCTCGCGGGATGTGCTTGAGCTCCATGCCCCTGAAGTGCTTCTCCAGCTTGCGTACCTCTTCAAGGTAGGCCACCATGTAGGTGTCCTTAGGCGTGTAGCTTTTGTTGGAGAAGTTGACGAGGAGCTGGGAGTCGCCCTTGATGAGGATGTGCTTGATGCCGAGGGCGATGGCGGCTCTGAGCCCGGCGAGGAGGCCTTCATATTCAGCAATGTTGTTGGAGACCTTGTCGTTGTCCTTGAAGCATAGCTGGACGGCGTAATAGAGCTTGTCGCCTGTTGGTGAGGTGAGGACGGCACCAGCCCCCGCACTCCTGGCCGCGAAGGCGCCGTCGAAGTGCATGGTCCAGGGGCCTGGTTTCGTCCCACCTGAGGCTGTAGCTTCCTCCTCTGGAGGCTCTTCTTCTTCGCGTGTGTCCGTCCATTCGGCCATGAAATCGGCCAGCGCCCTGCCCTTGATGACTCTTGTGGTGTCAAATTCCAGCTCGAAAGGTTGCAGCTCGATGCCCCAGCCTGCGACGCGATCTGTCGCGTTCGGGTTGCGCAGGACCTGCTCCAGGGGGTAGGAGGTGACCACCTTGATGGGGTGACCCTGGAAGTAGTGACGCAACTTCCTGGAGGCGATGAGGAGCGAGAAGAGGAGCTTTTGCTGCATGGGGTAGCGCTCGCGGGCATCCCGTAGCACTGTGCTGACGAAGTACACGGGATGCTCGACGAGGGTAGTCGTTGGTGTGGCAGCGGCTGGCTCCTCTCCAGGCTCGGTGGAGTCCTTGGCGAGGTTTTCTTGGGGCTGGAGGCTTGACGAGGCTGCTTCCTTGTCGGGGGTTCTGGGCTTGGCGAGGCGGAGTTCTGCTTGTCGAGGACTGGCTCTTCCCTTTCAGCCACCAAGACCGCGCTTGCCGTCTGAGGAGTGGCTGCAAGATACAGCTTTAGAGGCTCGCGAGGGCGTGGGGCAACCATGATGGGTGGGCTCGCCAGGTATTTCTTCAGGTCCTCAAAGGCCTTTTCTGCTTCAGGGGTCCACTTGAAAGGACCGGACCTCTTCATGATCTTGAAAAATGGCAGCGCCCTCTCGCCGAACTTGGAGATGAAACGGCCAAGGCTGGCCATACATCCCGCTAAGCGTTGCATGTCCTTGAGGCGACGAGGAGGCTGCATCTGCTCTATGGCCTTGATCTTGTCGGGGTTGGCCTCGATGCCGCGGTGAGATACTAGGAATCCGAGGAACTTGCCTGAAGGGACCCCGAAGACGCACTTGGCGGGGTTCAGCTTGATGTTGACCTTGCGCAGGTTGGCAAAGGTCTCCTCGAGGTCCTGGATGAGCGTGTCCTTCTCGCGAGTCTTGACGACGATGTCATCGACGTAGGCCTCTGCATTCCTCCCCATTTGAGCCCCAAGGCGATCCTCATGAGGCGCTGGAACGTGGCGCCGGCGTTCTTCAGGCCGAAGGGCATGCAGACGTAGCAAAACACACCACAAGGGGTGAGAAATGCTGTCTTCTCCTCGTCCTCCTTTGCCATCTTGATCTGGTGATAACCAGAGAAGGCATCCAGAAAACAGAGGAGCGCGCAGCCGGCGGTGGAGTCCACGATCTGGTCGATCCTCGGGAGGGGGTAGGGGTCCTTGGGGCAGGCCTTGTTGAGGTCGGTGAAGTCGATGCAGAGGCGGCTACCTCCGGTGTGCTTGGGGACGACCACACCGTTGGCGAGCCAAGTGGGATGGACCACTTCCTTGATGATGCTGGCCTTCTTCAGCTTTTCCACCTCCTTGACGATGAAATCTTGCTTCTCTGGCGCCTGGCGCCGCGCCTTTTGCTTCACGGGGCGTGCGTTTGGACACACGGCTAAGTGGTGCTCGATCACCTCCCTCGGTACTCCGGACATATCTGACGGTGTCCAAGCGAACATGTCAGAGTTTGCCCTGAGGAAGGCGACGAGCGCGCTTTCCTATTTGGGAGGCAGGTTGGCGCCGATGGTGACGCTAGCCCCCGAGCCGCTTGCCTCCAGAGGCACTTGCTTTGTCGCGGCCTTCTCCTGAGAGAACAGCTGCTTCTTCTTCGCGGGGGGCCTCGGGAGGGGTTCCTCGTCCTCGTCAGCGGGAGACGCCACCGCGGCGGCCTTGTAGGCCACTTGCGCAGCGTACACGGCGTCAGAGACTACGCCGCGGATGACGATGGTGCCACTGGAGCCAGGGAGCTTGACGAGGTTGTAGGCGTGGTGGGTGACCGCCATGAACTTGGCGAGGGCGGGGTAGCCGAGGATGGCGTTGTAGGGCAGGCCGATGTGCGCAACGTCGAAGTCGATCAGCTCGGTGCGGTAGTTGGTCTGGGTGCCGAAAGTGACCGCAAGCCTCACTTGCCCCAGAGGCGTCGTGAGGCCCTCCGTCACCCCCGAGAAGGGCCTGGTGGGCATGAGCCGCTCGTAGGGCACCTGCAGCTTCTCGAATGTCTCGACAGAGATGACGCTGAGGCCGGCACCCCCATCAATGAGCGTCTTAGAGACGGCGATGTTGTTGATGGTGGGAGTGCAGACCAACGGGATGGTGCCAACGGTTGAGGTGGACTTGGGGTGGTCGGTGGAGTCAAAGGTGATGGGGTGCTCAGACCACTTGAGGGGCCTAGAGGCCTCGACCCCGGGAAGGGCTGCTGCGAGCTCGCGAGCGAATTGCTTGAAGTGGCGGTTGGAGCGAGGGGCCTGAGCCCCGCCGAGGATGCAGGCGACGCCGCGAGGCACTTGGTAGCCCTCATCAGCCTCGGCAGGCAGGTTGTCGTTCGCGGGCTCGGCAGCGTTGGCCTGGGGGTTCTGCTGGTAGTTGTTGTTGTAGTTGTTGTTCCAGCGTCGCCCCCCGCGGCCGCTGCGGCCGCCGCCGCGGCCACCACGGCCTTGCTCCCGCTCGCGGGCCTCGCGAGCCTCGATGAGCCTCTTGAGGTCGTAGCAGTCCTCGGTGGCATGAGAATGCCTGTTGTGGTAGACGCAGAAAGGGCGATCGTCCTTCTTCTCGGGTCCTGCGGCTGGAGTGGCAGCTTGGCGAGGCTGCTTGGCGTCGGGCTCAGCCGCGAGGACCGCAGTGGTCTTGCGCTTCTCTGTGGACTTCTTCTTCTTCTTGGACCCCTCGGCGGGATCCCCTGGCTCGTTCTTGACGAACAAGCGGCCCTCTTCAGCCTTGGCGCACTTGTCCGCCAAGTCGAAGAGCTTGACGACGGTGGTGATGTTGTCGTGGATGCCGAGCTTCTCGAGCATCCGCACGTCTGTCACTCCAGCCTGGAAAGCCGAAATGACCTGCGCGTCGGTGGCGTTGGGGATCTTGTTGCGCACCTGGCTGAAGCGCTGGATGTACTTGCGGAGGGTCTCGCCAGGCTTCTGACGCACGGCGCGGAGGTCGTTGTACGTGAGGCCACGCTCGTACGTGCCCTTGAAGTTGGCGACGAAGCACCGGCAGAGCTCCTCCCAAGTGTTGATGGACTCGGCGGGGAGGTTGGTGAGCCATGAGGACGCGGAGTCCTTGAGGGCCATGGGGAACCAGTTCGCCATGACCTTGTCGTCACCCCCGGCGGCCTGGATGGCCAGAGTGTAGAGCTGTAGGAACTCCAGGGGGTTGTTCTTGCCGTCGTAGCGCGGAGGCAAGTCCGGCCTGAACTTGACGGGCCAGACGACGCGACGGAGGGTGCGAGTGAACGCAACCGTCGTGCCGTAGGTGACCGGACCGCTGGCGAGGGTGGCGCGGAGATGGCGCCCGGCGGTGGCGACGTCCTGGACGGCGCGGTTGTGGCGGTCCTGCTGGCGCTCGATGCTCACGCGTGCGTCCTCAGGGGCTCGCTGCACAATTTGGCAGTCGTGCGGCGACGACGCGTGCGAGGCAGCGCGGTTGTCGCGAGGAGGAGCCCCCGCTGGAGCAGGCTGCGGTGCAACCGGTGGAGCTGGAGCAGGTGCAGGATGGAGAGGAGGCGCGGGAGGGGCGCCTGGCGCCACGTCCCCCATGCGGCCCGAAGGAACCAGCGAACGGGACGGGGCAGGAGCGGCGACGCGAGCGGCGCCGACGAGCTCCGAGAGGCGGTTGAGCCAGGCCTCCTGGGCCTCCGGCGTAGGACGGTACTGCAGCAGCTCCTGCGCCATGAGAAGCGCAGTTGCCGGGCTGGGCGCAGGGCGGCCCAGCGAGGAGGCAGCACGGTCCCGCGACGGGTGCAGGGAGGAAGCCTCCTCTTCGCCGAGGTCATCCTCAGCGTGGTCGTGGTCGTCGTCCTCCGGGTGCTCGACGCGGGGCTCGGGGTCGACGTGGCGCTCAGGAGCGGAGTCCCCACGCGGGCGGCCGCGCGGGCGGCCCGCAGGAGCAGTGGCGGCGCTAGCCGTCCGGCGAGCGAGACGTTCGGCACGAGAGCCGGCCATAGCTGTGTCGAGGATGAAGACGCGCCTCAGCCCCCTACCTGGCGCGCCAAATGTCGGAGAATGTTCCCAGGAACTGGGGGTGTCTCCAAGGTATCGTGTAAGGGGCTGAACACGGAGTCAAGCAATCCTCAACGTGCTCCGGCGACGGTGCTCGTCGGACTCGCTGCGGACGACACTGCAGAGATGGACACAAGATCTTACCCAGGTTCAGGGCCCTCTTTGGGAGGTAAAACCCCTACGTCCTGCTATGGTGTATTGCACTGCTTGGAGAGGTTCACAGTACAAGGAGAGCTTGAAGAGCTCGAGGTGGCTAACAATGGCTACTTGCTAGTCTTCAGATCTAGGGTTAGGGTCTACTAGAGCTGCACCAACCGAAGATCGAACCCTTTGCTTGGGCGTGCTCCCCCTCCTTTTATAGGCGTCTTGGACCTCTTCTGCCCAAACATTTGGGCGGGAAGGGTTACCACATGGCGACGAGGGAAGGAGCAGGGTGCACGATAAAGGTGGAGTCCATGGACGCGGTCCATGGCAGGGACGGCGCTACCAAAGCTGGAAAAGCCACCGGCCAACCGGACGGTGGGCTGGCGCTTGATGAGGTGGGATGTGACCCACGGTGACGTCGTCCTTGGAGCGTAGCTGCAGACGGTCCCCTTATCGCCAAAGAGGCAATACTCGTTGTCCGCTTTGCTTGAAGCCGCTTTGTTGACTGCTTTATACATGGAAGTGGCAACTGCGGCGTCGTCGTCATCGCGCGTAGGCACGCGCGTCACTCTGCACATGGCGCAGAGCCCATGTGCGCTCTGCCGCGGAGGCAGAGATGGCTTCGCGAGGAAGGAGCCTCGCGAGGCTAAAAGCCTCGCCGAGCCCTTCGGCTTGGTCCTTAGCAGAATCGCGGGTGGCGTCGGAGACGCCTTGTCGAGGAGTGGTCCCTCGCCAAGGGAGAGAACCCTCGACGAGGAGAAAAGATCCCTCGCGAGGGAAAAACCCTCGCGAGGCTCGCCAGGCTTGGAGAGCCTGGTCCTTAGCGAAAATGCCTGAAGAATCTTGTGGGCCCTGGCAGGCCGGCCCGTGGTACCCTGGTTTCCACTGTGCCGACACAAGTTTATGCAATGTTTCTTGGTAGAACCCATGTGGATTTTATTTTATGAGTACAAACCCTCTAATCAGTTTATGAGAAGTTATGCGTGAAGAGAGTTTTCATGTTCCACGAGAGAGGACGATGAAAGAAGCTGAAGGATGGACAAAAGCACAAGCATGGGGATGCCCCCATGGCATCCCCCTGGACATTCAAGAAGACTCAAGCGTCTAAGCTTGGGGATGCCCAAGGCATCCCCTCTTCTTCATCGACAACCCAGGTCGTCTCCGTTGAAACTATGTTTTTATCACTTTACATGTTATGTGCTGTTCTTGGAGCGTCAGTTTGTTTTTGTTTGTTTACTGGTTTGCAACTTGTTGGATCCTAGCTATCTCCTGTGGGAGAGAGACACACTCCGCTTTTTCATGAGAATACGCTTGTGCTTCGCTTATATTTTGTAGAGTATTCTTAGCTGTTGTTTGTTTGCTAGTAAGCTCTCGCTTTTAGCTTTTATCTTGTTTAGAACTGCTAGTTGTTGATGTTAAACTCTCTTGTGTTTCACTTATATTTGTTAGAGAGTTGTGTTGGTTGTTTGGTTGATGTTTTAGAACAATAAAATGTCGTGCATGTGGTAGTGGTATTATGAAGAACCTGCATAGTTTTGTAGATCACTATGTAGATAATTTGATGCTTATCAATTGTTTTGATATATTAATTAAACTAATGGTTAAATGTGTTGGTTAACATTGTTAGAGCTGATTAGTGGAGACGTGTTAGTAGATTGTGGAGCCGTACTTTCCTGAACTAAAACAACCTAAGTCAATAATGCTTTTTTATCATGAACTTTACTTAGTTGAATAGTAGTTCCTAGTGTGTAGTTACTGCTAAGGTCGGGGAAGCCAACGGGGAACTTGTGTCGCTGCAACAATCCCTCTTGGGGTGTTTTAATCACTTGTGGAACATTGAAACTGCTAGTTGTTTGCAATATACGAATGCATTGTTGAGTTTTGTTTTTTGGCACTTCCACCTCCATATTTTGCTAGCCTCTTCGGTGTTGTGCGTTGCCCTCTCTCACATCGATATTTGGTGCATACTTCGCCAGTACATCCAACTCCGTGGGAGGACTTCCTCTTGTTCTCCTACACATAAGTCAATTATTTTCCTCAAAACAACCACCATACCTACCTACCACGGCATTTCCATAACCGTTCTGAGATACATTGCCATGCAACATCCATCATTACATTACATGACTTGATGTCATTCTTTATTTTCATATAGTTTTGCTTGATCATTGAGTTAGTGTGATGCGTGGCTTGCCACATGTTTTTCATTTTTTCCACACTAAGCTCGATAATGCATGCTTTCTTTATCCATCATGTATTAGTTTTTAGGGTCATTTAACAGATTGCCACTAGAGGCTTGGTAGTACTCAGTTTTGCCACTAGTTTCAAATGGCTTACAGTTTTGCCACTACTTCAGTTGCAGCTGCTATGGCGAGGCCAAACGGCCAGTCTGAAGCGGGTTCCGTCTGTTAGGCGTTAGTGGACTTGGTCCGCGTCTTACAGGTGGGACCAGTTTACTTACTTCTTACAGGTGGGACCGGGCAAGGCGCTAGTGGACTTGGTCCGCATTTTACAGGTGGGACCAGGTAAATTCTTACATGTGGGACTAGGTAACTTCTTACAGGTGGGACCTAACCGTGCACGACACCTGCTCTCGAACGGCCACCTGCGCCGCCGCCACCACCTGCGCCGCCGCCGCCACCTCCGCGGCCGCCACCCTGCGCCGCCGCGTCCGTCCCGCGTATAGAGCCAACACCTCCACCGCACGTGCTCCAGCGTGCCGTGCTCCGCCGTCACCTGCTCCACCGCCACCAGCTTGTCCCGCTGCGCCCACCAGCTGCTCGACCCGCGGCGAGGCTCCTTCCGTGCGCCCGGCGGGAGCGCTGGGGTTGGCGAGGCAGAGGAAGTAAGAGGTTGAACTCCAGGGCGAAATGGCGAGCGGATGCGACCGTGGAGTAGCTGGCAAGGCAATCGTCGGGCCGGACAACCCGCCGCATCCACGACTGGGTTCCTGAGGGGTAAGTTGGAGCTCACCTCTGCATTTGAACATTCGATTAGACATGAGACGCACTCGGTTTATGTTGATTTGTAATTGGCGTGCTGAATTCGCATTTCGTGGTGTGCTGAATTCGTCTCTATTTTTCTGGTTAGGATGGAATTGCGGTTTGCTTTCTTGCTGAATATTAGAAGGGACCGGTACATCGTCGATGCAGATAATAACAAGAAATTCACGGGAGGTTTCGATTATCCTTTGCCAGTGGATTGCAATTGGAGTTTTAGACAATTTGGGGAGGTAA
Organism: Puccinellia tenuiflora; assembly: GCA_012064385.1. Lineage (NCBI taxonomy): Eukaryota > Viridiplantae > Streptophyta > Magnoliopsida > Poales > Poaceae > Puccinellia > Puccinellia tenuiflora. The sequence goes on from QRDG01002125.1 coordinate 682,325, forward strand.
TTTGCACTCCATATCCTTGGGGTTTGCATGATGAAGTGGAATTCAAATACTACGATGGGGGAAACAGATGGGTGGCAGTTACAAATGATGAAGAACTCGCTACCATGTTTGCTAAGCATAAGGAGAAGGAGAAATTTCATGTGAGACTGCAAAATGATGTGGTTGTGCCGGCAATTGGACCTAGTATGGCGGATGCATCTTCTCGGGCTGCATCATGTCGTGGTGCTCGCAGTTCTAGCCAGAGAAGTTCAGGCAGTGGCACGAGGACGTGGTGCCTCGAGCGGCGTGGGCAGCAGCAGCAGAAGAAGGGTCCCCGTTGAAGTGGAGGAGCCTTCCAGTTATGCGGATGAAGAAGAGAGGCTATATCCTGATGTTCTTCGGAATTTACGACGAGCATCTCGGGCTGGAAACAATGAGACTGACACGGTGGTTGTAGACGAAGACAACGAAGCTTTGAGTGATGTCGAAGACGATGTTCCACCTGTTGAATGGGACCGTGAGAACCCATTGATGGAACAAGGTTCTATTTATTCATCAATGAATGAGTGTAGAAATGCACTTGTGACGTACTGCATCAAGGCAGAACGCTATTTCAAAGTTGACAAGAGCGANCTAGAGGCTTGGTAGTACTCAGTTTTGCCACTAGTTTCAAATGGCTTACAGTTTTGCCACTACTTCAGTTGCAGCTGCTATGGCGAGGCCAAACGGCCAGTCTGATGAAGCGGATTCCGTCTGTTAGGCGTTAGTGGACTTGGTCCGCGTCTTACAGGTGGGACCAGTTTACTTCTTACAGGTGGGACTGGGCAAGGCGCTAGTGGACTTGGTCCGCGTCTTACAGGTGGGACCAGTTTACTTCTTACAGGTGGGACCGGGCAAGGCGCTAGTGGACTTGGTCCGCATTTTACAGGTGGGACCAGGTAACTTCTTACATGTGGGACCGGCGACGGCGCGAAATAACGGCCACCACCTGACCTAACCGTGCACGACACCTGCTCTCGAACGGCCACCTGCGCCGCGCACCACCTGCGCCGCCGCCGCCCACCTCCGCGGCCGCCACCTGCGCCGCCGCGTCCGTCCCGCGTATAGAGCCAACACCTCCACCGCAACGTGCTCCAGCGTGCCGTGCTCCGCCGTCACCTGCTCCACCGCCACCAGCTTGTCCCGCTGCGCCCACCAGCTGCTCGACCCGCGGCGAGGCTCCTTCCGTGCGCCGCGGGAGCGCTGGGGTTGGCGAGGCAGAGGAAGTAAGAGGGTGAACTCCAGGGCGAAATGGCGAGCGGATGCGACCGTGGAGTAGCTGCGAGGCAATCGTCGGCCGGACACCCGCCGCATCCACGACTGGGTTTCCCGAGGGGTAAGTTGGAGCTCACCTCTGCATTTGAACATTCGATTAGACATGAGACGCACTCGGTTTATGTTGATTTGCATTGCTTGCTGAATTCGCATTTCGTGTTGCTGAATTCGTCTCTATTTTTCTGGGTAGGATGGAATTGCGGTTTGCTTTCCTTGCTGAATATTAGAAGGGACCGGTACGTCGTCGATGCAGAGAATAACAAGAAATTCACGGGAGTTTTCGATTATCCTTTGCCAGTGGATTGCAATTGGAGTTTTGAGACAATTTGGGGAGGTAATTTGCAGTCCATATCCTTGGGGTTTGCATGATGAAGTGGAATTCAAATACTACGATGGGGAAACAGATGGGTGGCAGTTACAAATGATGAAGAACTCGCTACCATGTTTGCTAAGCATAAGGAGAAGGAGAAATTTCATGTGAGACTGCAAAATGATGTGGTTGTGCCGGCAATTGACCTAGTTATGGCGGATGCATCTTCTCGGCTGCATCATGTCGTGGTGCTCGCAGTTCTAGCCAGAGAAGTTCAGGCAGTGCACGAGGACGTGGTGCCTTCGAGCGGCGTGGGCAGCAGCAGCAGAAGAAGGGTCCCCGTTGAAGTGGAGGAGCCTTCCCAGTTATGCGGATGAAGAAGAGAGGCTATATCCTGATGTTCTTCGGAATTTACGACGAGCATCTCGGGCTGGAAACAATAAGGCTGACGCGGGTGGTTGTAGACGAAGACAACGAAGCTTTGAGTGATGTCGAAGACGATGTTCCACCTGTTGAATGGGACCGTGAGAACCCATTGATGGAACAAGGTTCCATTTATTCATCAATGAATGAGTGTAGAAATGCACTTGTGACGTACTGCATCAAGGCAGAAACGCTATTTCAAAGTTGACAAGAGCGATAAAGTTCGTTACAGAGTGCATTGTCCGACTGAGGGTTGTCAATGGAGGATGCATGCATCTAAAATGCGAAAGAGCACAAATATTCAGGTGAAGGTGAACCCATTTAGCCACACGTGCAAGGAATCAACACTTAGGAAGGAAACAATCAGTAGAGCCAAGTCAAGATGGGTGGCTGAAGAAGTAAAGAAGTGGGGTGACAGAAGACAATCAAATTGGTACAAAGGAATTGATGAAGAAAATCAAAGAGAAGTTCAAGATTGATTTACCATACATGAGGGTGTTCAATGGTAGAAATCAAGCTTTGGATTCTATTTACGGTGACTGGCAGGAAAGTTTTGAATTATTGTATTCATTCAAAGCTGAAGTGGAGAGGACCAGCCCAGGTAGTATTGTAGAAATTGACCACCACACGGTTGGAGTACAAAATAAGGGAGTGACAAGGACCAAGGAATGCTTTAGGAGGGTTTTTTGTCTGCTTTGAGGCTTGTCGCCAGGGTTTTTTTGGTAGGCTGCAGGCCGTATTTGGCTGTTGATGCTACTTTTCTGACAGGGAGGTTTAAAGGACAGTTAGTGGCAGCTTGTGCAGTTGATGCACATAATTTTGTATTTCCAGTTGCGTATGGTGTGCTGGAGACAGAGTCTGAGAGAGCTGGACTTGGTTTTTCCAGAATCTGCACCTGGCTATTGGACATCCCAATGGGTTGGTAATTCATACAGATGCCTGTAAGGGTTTAGAAGTGGCCGTGGACAATGTGTTCCCTGGAGTAGAGCATAGGGAGTGCATGCGTCATCTTGCTGCAAATTTTGCGAAGAAATTCAAAGGAAAAGTGTATAGCGACAATTTATGGCCAGCAGCTTTGACTTGCAGTGTCAAGAAGCACAACTATCACATGAGGCAGTTATACAAGAATGAGAAAGTGAAGGAATACTTGGAAACACACCACTCCAAGTTATGGGCCAGAAGCCAATTCAGTGAACTGAGCAAAGTTGACTATGTGCACAATAATCTTGCAGAGTCTTTCAACTCAACCATCCGAAAACTAAAGGGTCTCTATATGGTGGATTTGCTGGACAAGATAAGAATAGAGTACATGGAAAAGTTTCATTTCCGTGCAAATATAGCCGCGGCAAAATTCATGGGCCACATTGTCATCCCTGCCGTGTTGAATGAATTGAAGCAAAAAACTGAAGGCTTGGACATGAGCATGAAACTTTGCTCGGCTACCAAAGCAGAGGTAGCATTTATGGATAAAGAGAAGAGGGAATGGAAATATCCAGTGGAATTTAGAATCTAGAACTTGCAGTTGTAGGCAATGGCAGATACTGGGTTGCCATGCATTCATGCATTGTTTTTCATCACCACTCTGTCAGGTCCAGCAGGGAACATACATCAATATGTGCATGAGTACTACTCTGTTGCAAGGTTCAAAGACACATATGCAGTTCCTTTACCTACTTTGGAGGGAAAACATCAATGGGATGTAGTGAACCCTGGATTCAAGCTCCGTGCTCCAGTTCTGAAGAGAGCAAAAGGTAGACCGAGGAAGAGTCGAATAAGAGCTCGCAGCGAAGGAGCTGGACTTGGAGCGAGGAAGCGTAAGTGCAACAGGTGTGGTGGGTCTGGTCATTTCGGTAGGTATTGTGATCACGCAGTAGATCCAGCGTTCGGAGAGCGTTTGGATGAAACTGATGATGATGAGCAGCAGGTTGGAACAGAGCAAGAGCATGAGCATGATGATGATGATGATGATGATGAGCAGCCGGTTGGAACAGAGCATGACAATGTGGCTCCAAATGATGATGACAATGTGGCTCCAACTGATGGTGATCAAAATGGTCCATCTGATTTTGCTTATGAGGCTCCATATGAAGGTTCAAATGATTTCCCTTTTGATCAAATGGACCATGATCATCAAAATGAGGCTCCAACTGATGTTGACAATGAGGCTCCAACTGATGGTGACATTGTGGCTCCAATGATGATGACAATGAGGCTCCAACTGATGGTGACAATGTGGCTCCAAATGAGGCTCCAACTGATGGTTCACAACATTCTGTGATTGTGAGTTCTGCCAGGTATGTCAATCTTGCCAACACTAGTACATTTATCACTTGAAATTTCTCACTGCCCTTTTTGTCTTGTACAGCTCTGTGGTTGCTTCAAAGAAGACTGCCAAAAGGAGAAGAGAAGAAGCAATGACCACAAGGATCACAAGGAGCACAGTGGCAAGAAGCATAAGAATCACAAGGAGCATAGCGGCAAAGAAGCCTCGACGCGGTGTAGATTGAGTTGGAACCAAGAATAATTTATGAAACATTATGAATGATGTTGTATTATGTTGAATGACCTATGGTACAACTATGTTTGGATGATTTTTTTTTTAACTGATGTTTGGATGATTTTAATAGAAAATCATATGTTTCCTTCTGTCATATGGTTGAACCATGTCTCGCAGACCAACCTATCCGAGCGCAGAAACCATCGCTGTTCTGATTGGTTGTCTCGCGGACCAACCAATCAGAGCGCAGAACGAGCGTCTCGCGGATCGCTGTGGCTGAGCCGAGCGCAACCGTCCGATGCAAAGAGTAGCCAATCAGGAAGCTAGAACCAGCGTCGCGCGGATCGCGCATGCCTGCCCCCACATCTGACGGGTGGTGTTTGGCGCTTGGTAGGATCCGACGGCGGACGTTCGACGCTAGGGTTTGGAGCATTCCTGCGGGGTTTTGAGCCAGTCAACGGGGTTATTAGGGTTTGACCAGATTTCAAAAAATCATAACTAAATTACAAAAAATCGAAAAAATACAAACTCAACGGGGTTCGTCCATTTAGGAGACCTAGTTACCATAAAAAAATATAAACTCGGTATAGGGGCGTTTTTTTGAAAAATCACTTTTTGAAGTGATCTGTCGAAATCAAGTTCAAATGTTTTTAAAAAATTCAAAAAAAATCAAAATGTTGAAATTCTTGCGCACATAGCCGTCATATGTGACAAGGTTATGAGAAAAAATATAAACTTGGTGTAGGTCATTTTCATGAAAAAAGGCTTCACACAAATGAGCTATCACCTATGAACATGTTCAGAGTTCGTAGAATAGGGAGAGAGGGTTTAGGGTTTGAAAACAATCAAAATAATTCAAAAAAAAATCAGAAAAATCTCCAAAGCTTCATTTTGTAGTAAATAAGAAGGATCCAGGCTTAGTTTTTCATTTTCATGTTTTAAACTTGTTTAAATGTTGGTCAACCCTACGGTTTGACCCAAATTCAAATATTCATAGGATATTCAAAAAACATCAAAAAAATGCAAACTCTGCACACATAGTCTTCTGATGTCATATACTAACCATTTCAGTTGATAAAGAAAGTATAAGTACATTCAACCAAACAATTCATGTACATGGTGGTGATTTCTCACTTCTGTCAAATGAAGTCCAAGTTTTCCAACATGAAATCTTGGGAAACCTCCCCAAAGCTTCATTTTGTAGTGAATAAGAAGGATCCAGGCTTAGTTTTTCATTTTCATGTTTTAAACTTGTTTAAATGTTGGTCAACCCTACGGTTTGACCCAAATTCAAATATTCATAGGATATTCAAAAAACATCAGAAAAATGCAAACTCTGCACAGTAGTCTTCTGATGTCATATACTAACCATTTCAGTTGATAAAGAAAGTATAAGTACATTCAACCAAACAATTCATGTACATGGTGGTGATTTCTCACTTCTGCCAAATGAAGTCCAAGTTTTCCAACATGAAATCTTGGGAAACCTCCCCAAAGCTTCATTTTGTAGTGAATAAGAAGGATCCAGGCTTAGTTTTTCATTTTCATGTTTTAAACTTGTTTAAATGTTGGTCAACCCTACGGTTTGACCCAAATTCAAATATTCATAGGATATTCAAAAAACATCAGAAAAATGCAAACTCTGCACACGTAGTCTTCTGATGTCATATACTAACCATTTCAGTTGATAAAGAAAGTATAAGTACATTCAACCAAACAATTCATGTACATGGTGGTGATTTCTCACTTCTGCCAAATGAAGTCCAAGTTTTCCAACATGAAATCTTGGGAAACCTCCCCAAAGCTTCATTTTGTAGTGAATAAGAAGGATCCAGGCTTAGTTTTTCATTTTCATGTTTTAAACTTGTTTAAATGTTGGTCAACCCTACGGTTTGACCCAAATTCAAATATTCATAGGATATTCAAAAAACATCAGAAAAATGCAAACTCTGCACACGTAGTCTTCTGATGTCATATACTAACCATTTCAGTTGATAAAGAAAGTATAAGTACATTCAACCAAACAATTCATGTACATGGTGGTGATTTCTCACTTCTGCCGTATAAGTCAAAGGGTGAAGAGATGTTGTACATTTATAGATTAATAAAATGACTTGATATTGGTCAAGAACACTATATTAGTGCACTAGATGTTAATCCTAGAGTTTGAGGTCATTTAGAGAAGGTCGAAAAATTGGTCGGATTAGAAATGGGGCTGTTTGGGCTACCTTTGGGGCGCTTTTCTAGCTCATTTTGTAGAGCCGATTGGTTGTTGGAGATGTTACCCTACCAAAAGGGCTAGGATTGTTTCCAACACGAGCATAACAACTTAGAAATGACTTGGATGTCACACAAGTTTCAAACTTTTGAAGAAATTCAAAGTACGTTCAAATTCAAATTACAAGTTTCTTCGCGTCAATTTCTTATTTAGGCAAGGTGGAGATGAGGTGGTTTTAAAACTTTGAAAATGAAAAAAGTCAAAAACTCACCGAAGAATAGGAAATTTACATTCTGAATTCAAATAACAGATTCCCATATTACAAAAACCATCTTCTGCGATTCTTCTCCACATTATATAGGTCGAATAAACATCGTAGCATCTGATAAAACCGTAGCATCTGATCGAGGTTTGCATCCATGTACTCGATCTGCACCGTTCCTTACGATCAAACGATTGAAAATGACGCTGTGCATGCAATAACGGCCACTGACTACTGGGCCCCGTTCACCAGCCCGATGCATGCAGAACTCGACGTAGACCTGCATGCCTAGTTTTTCCAGAGTAGACCTCGACGTAGACCTCGACGTTCACCAGCGCTATTTGCAGCGACGCAGCTGGCCTGCACCACGCCTCGTTTTTCAAGATGACACCATGTCGCGTCGCACCATGCAGGCTTTGGCGTGGAACTATGGGCTGGTTTAAATGCACGCAGCTACGCAGACTTTGGCGTGAGACTTTGGATTTCATCAGGGTTTAAATGCACGCATGCTACGTCGCATCATATATTTACGCAGGGCACCGCTTTGACCGCCTAATGCGCGCACGTACTGCTACCTTGTCCTACGCCTAATGCATCGATTCTCCACGTTGCTTCTTCATCTATCTTCTTACGTTTTCACACAGTGGCTTTCATCTACCCCGATTAATTCACACGTCGTCGGGTCTTTAAATACTGCCTTTGCCTCCTCTTCCCTCTTCTCATCCCTCTCCAGCCCCTTTGCCTCTACAATGTCGAAGCTCTCTCTCCCTTCCAGCCCCGAGTCCGTCAGCGACGAAGACAACCAGCCGAAGGCTCGGCCCTGGTGGGAGCCGGAGATCACGGCGGAGGCGCTGGGCATCGATCCCTCTGCCAAGCGGAAGCGCAAGGCCAAGGTGCTGCACGAGTCAGCCTACTTCTTCCACCGCCCCGACCCCGACCGCGTTGACAACCGCTCCGACGAGGAGAAGAACCGCCTTCTCAACCTTCTTGAGAAGGCGGAGGAGAAGGAGTTGGCGAGGAGGAGGAGGCGAGGGAGAAGGCGGAGGAGAAGGCTCTCTGGCGGCGCATCAAGAAGAGTCGTGGCAGGGACGACGCCAGGATGCGCGAGGCCAATCGCCGGGCCTTGCAGAAGCAGGAGATGGCGGACAGGGCGGCGGCGTGGAACTGGTGGAAGAAGTAGGCCAACCGCCGGCGGCTAGGCGGCGGTTAGGTTAGGGCCCTCTATATTTAAGACCCTATTGCATTTTTTTTGTTTAATATATGTAATCCGCGTCGGGCCCCTCTATCTATATGTAAAAGGGGCCAATGTTTAATATATATGTATATGTTCCCGTCCGTGCTAATATAATATAAAGAGTTATTATAAAAGGGTATGTGTACAACAATTTCTAGGGAAAACAATGTGTTGAAAAAATCTAACTATGAGTAAACTATAATCTAACTGTGTGCATGCAAACATGCGTGTCCAAAAATTAAGTACAAAACCCAAAGGAAAACCACTCTCACGTGTGTCCAAAACATTCAGTACAAAATGCGTTTTAAAACCCTAAATCAAGTAAAGAACTCACTATGTATAGTCTCCTTCCTTTGCCATGTCAAAGTCCTTCCATCAGCCCTAACGGTCACTAGCGCAGCACTATACTCCCCAAAACCACGGGGTCTTGGGTTCGATTCCCAGCCAAACCCCATTTTTGTTCATTTTACACCTTTTTTTTTGGCACAACCCACCCTTCTAATTTGCCCACCCCGAATGGGCCTAATTGGATAGAGTTGGCCCAATAGAAAGTTTTTTTTACAGAAAGGCAGAGCATTTAACTGAATTTCACTGATGAAAGTTTCTGAATTTCCCATTTCTTCTACATTTTTCACACAATTTCAAGCATACAAATCCCTCCCAAATTCATTCCTTTCCATACAATTTCATAAAAACACCGAGTGCGATCACTATACCCACAAATGCCCAAATGTAATTGCAAAACAATTGCAAATGGTTTTTGTGCTCGCTGTTCGAGCATCCTAACCTTCTGGTTCAACCTCCTAAGCTCAACAGCTACCTCTATTGATTCAATGTGTGCTCCGCCCTGCATCTCCTCTTCCGGAGCTTGCGCTGCGGCCGCTGTCGTCTGTGGCAGGATGGGAAGCCATTCCTCGTGCTCCTCTAGCAGTTCATTCATCAGTCTCTCGGCCAGAACATCGACCCAAAGGAAGAAATGCTTTACCTGCATGAAAGCCAAACAGATCAACCGTATTGCTCAATGATCCCGACCACGAAAAGAGTCAAATTGCCCCGATTCTTACCCCCTTGTTCTTGCACACATAGAACGGTCGATTTGGGTTCTTCAGTGTCCCCGAAATCTTCCGAACAACCTCCCCCCTGCACCGCGGACAGAGCAACACCGGCATCTCCATGCCCACCGGAATCTCGATCCGCGAGATGGCGCGGGAGCTCGAAGAAGACATGGAGCTCGATTGGCGGCCGCCCGCAGCCAATCGGGATCTCAACGCCTCCGCACACGTCCCCTCTAGCTGCAGCAGACGGCCGCGCCCTCCACAGCAATCTTCCCGCCGTCGGTGATGAAGGGGATCTCGACGCCGCCCTCTCGGCCGCCCGCTCCCGGCTCCTAGTTACCAACAGGGGTCGCCGCCTACCTCTGCGCGTGTCCGCCTCCAACCCCGTCGCACGCTCGGCTGATTGCTGCTCACCGCTACGACATCCGGTGGAGCCTTCCGCCGGGATTTTATCGCACACCCGCGGCCAGCAACGGCAACTTACTGCTAGGTCCCACAAGCAACGGTTATCTACTGGGTCCCACAAGCATCGGCCAGCAACGGTCTGATTGTGTAACGCGTCTGGTCCCACCTGTAAGGGCCGAGTCAAACACGCTGACCTGACGGAGATGGCCTCCGCCTGGTCCCACCTGTAAGGGCCGAGTCAAACACGCTGACCTGACGGAGATGGCGCAAATTGACGGAACGAGTCCTTGCGCACATACTAGGGACAAAACTGAGGACGATTCCAAGCTAGGGGCAAAACTGAGTACATGGAAAGAACTGATGGCAAACGGATAATTTACCCAAAGCAAAAAGCAAAAAAAGAGAAAAAAGAAAAGAATATAAAATGAGAGAGGGGGCAGCACTACTATCCTTTTATTCCACACTTGTGCTAGTAGCACTTAGACTTCATTATAGTGAGTTTTCATGTTTCATTAGTATAACTATGTGGGGACCAAACGTTATAGAACTTGGCTTGTATATTCCAACGATGAGCCTCCTCAAGTGAGCTCTAGGTCTTCATGAGCAAGCAAGTTGGATGCACCCCCACTAGTTCCATTGGAGAGCTTCCATTCATATAGCTCTATGTGCATCCGTTGCATGGCAATCACTACTCCTCATTCAGTGTCTACTACGGGACTTCCTCTTGTCTTGTGGTTACCTCTTCCACTGTTTGAGCCTTTCTTTTTGGCCTTCCAAACCCCCATTATTATTCTCTTTGCCATAACCTCATGGTGCCAAGCCTTCTTCTTGCTTGTATTAGTTGAGTGGACTACATAACAGTTGATAAGTTAAGTGGATGGATTAAGGACACTTGACTTGAGCTTGGCTATTTCTATTATTAACTGAATTTGATGCTTTGAAGATTGATTGACATTTTACATTGGAGACACAATTTACTATTCTTCTTTCTAAACCTTATGTATGGTTCCTAGTCTCCAACACGCTGATTCATGAAAAGTTCTAGCTTCTTTTAGCTAGCATTTGTTAATCATTGTTTGCTTAATGTCAACTATAGACAATTGTTTTGGATCACCTTATTCACATCATGTGTTTTGCATTACTATGTTGATCTAGATTGTGAGTTAGCATGTCTCCTAAGAAATTATTTGTTATCGTTTTACCTACTCGAGGACGAGTAGAACTAAGCTTGGGGATGCTGATACGTCTCCAACGTATCTATAATTTCTTATGATCCATGCTTGTTTTCATACCATTTGCTACATGTTTTGTTTACATCTTATAGCATTTTTATGCATTTTCTGGAACTAACCTATTAACAAGATGCCACAGTGCCAGTTCCTGTTTTCTGCTGTTTTCCCGTTTCAGGAAAGTACTTAAGCAAATATTCTCGGAATTGGACGGGACAAAAAGCAGCAGTCTTATAATTCAATGGACTACACGGAGCCCGAAGGAGAGGACCTGGAGGGCCATGGGCCGGCCACACCATAGGGTGGCGCGGGACCCATGCCTGCCGCGCCACCAGGTGGTGTGGGGCCCACGGGAGCCCTCCGACGCCGCCCTTTCGCCTATATATACCCCCCTGACGCGACAACCCTAAGGGGATATGTCATATTCAAAAGAAACATCTGCAGCGCCGCCGTCATCGCCGACAAGTTTCGGGGGACAGAAGTCTCTGTTCCGGCACCCTGCCGGGACGGGGAAGTGCCCCCGGAGCCATCTCCATCGACTTTTTAGTCTTGTAGGAGGTAAAATAAAATGATAAAAAATTCAATAAATAAAATCCTTTGCGATGTAGTTAGGTATGAGTGTCTACTAGGTCTATAAAATTTTAAATATGAATTTTGACCTTTTTTGCAACAAATGAAAAAAAATCTTATAACGGGCATAACTTTTGCATACGACGTCGAAAAAATGCGAATAATACCTTAAAAAAAACTAGAGAAAATTTCGGATTCGATCCCACCGGGGTTTACCCGGTCAGCAATTCACAGAATCCTCAAATTCCAAACCAAAAAAAGTTATGGCCAACAGAAGAATTTTCCCAGCAAAATCAAAAAAAAATCAAAAAAGGAAAAAAAATCTGTGGCGCATGGGCAGGCCATGCGCCACAGAATTGCTGGATTCAAATTTTGAATCCAGCCGGCGCCCTCTTCTCCTCCACTTCTCCTCTCCCCTTCTCCACTTCTCCTCCATTTCTCCTCTCCTCTTCTCCTCTCCCTTTCTCCTCTCCTCTTCTCCTCTCCCTTTCTCCTCTCCCCTTCTCCTCCATTTCTCCGGCGAGCTCCTCCTCCTCCACCACTACCTCCGGCGAGCTCCTCCTCCTCCACCACTACCTCCGGTGAGCTCCTCCTCCTCCACCACTACCTCCGGCGAGCTCCTCCTCCTCCACCACTACCTCCGGCGAGCTCCTCCTCCTCCACCACTACCTCCGGCGAGCTCCTCCTCCTCCACCACCACCTCCGGCGACCTCCCCCTCCCCCTCCACCCGGCGACATCCCGTCCTCCAACTCCGACGAACTCCGGCGAAATCCGACGAAATCCGACGAACTCCGGTGAACTCCGGCGACCACCATCCTCCACCTACCTTCGACGACTCCCTCCTACAAAACGAAACGAATCAAAATTTCGAAAAAAAGGGCGGCCAGATCTAGATCTGGCCAGATCCAGATCTAGATCTGGCCGCCCTTTTTTTCGAAATTCAAAAAAATTCTGTGGCGCACGGTGGGGGTGGTGCGCCACAGAAATATTTCTGTGGCGCACGGTTGGTTGGTGCGCCACAGAAATATTTCTGTGGCGCACGGAAGAGGTGCGCCACAGAATAAATTTTTGTGGCGAGAATTCTGTGGCGCACCCAGCAATTTGGCGGGTGCGCCACAGAATTGCAATTTGGTGCGCCACTGATAGCCCTTTCTGTGGTAGTGTTATTTATGTAATCTCCGGAGACTCCTTGTCCCACGTGTGTAAAGGTGACAGTGTGTGCACCGTGTGAGTCTTTTAGGCTATATTTCACAAGATACTTGTTCACTGATTTATTATTTGAGTTGGATGTCTCTATGAAATTGTGGTGTGTTAGTACCTCCTATGAATGCTCATGGTCCAGTGTGGGGTATTCATTAGTACTTGGGAATATATGTTTGAGGCGTGCTTTTGCATTCCTACACAATGAATTAGTGTTCGTTATCCAGCCGGAGAATACTTCGGAGTAGTATATTGAAGTGCTTATATTTATATTCAATTATGATTGCATTGTTGAGAGTGACCACTGGTGAAAGTATGATCCCTAGGCCTTGTTTCTAAGCATTGAAACACCGTTTACAACAAGTTCTGCTGCATGTTTGCTTGCTGCCATTTTTATTTCAGATTGCAATTACTACTTATAATCATCCATATTACTTGTATTTCACTATCTCTTCGCCGAACTAGTGCACCTATACATCTGACAAGTGTATTGGGTGTGTTGGGGACACAAGAGACTTTTGTATTGTGATTGCAGGGTTGCTTGAGAGGGATACCTTTGACCTCTACCTCCCTGAGTTCGATAAACCTTGGGTGATTCACTTAAGGGAAACTTGCTGCTGTTCTACAAACCTCTGCTCTTGGACGCCCAACACTGTCTACAAGAATAAAAGCGTGTGTAGACATCACCAATCCATGTTAAACAAAGTAAAGTAACATTCAGCATCAAAACATGAACAAAAGATAGCTCTTGATAAAACACTTGCAAATTAATACTCATTAAAAGCACATGAATTATGCAACTATATGTATCTTTTTAAATCAACTCAAACATCCCTTTCCCAATCATTTTAATAGCATCCAACTTAATTCAACCCAAACTTCCAGTAGCTCTCTCATATATAAATGATAGTGGTGGTCTCAAAACAATAATCAAACCAAAATAAAAAGCAAATAAAAGACGCTCCAAGTTTATGCGATAAAGTGCATTGATCGAAAAACAGAAGTTAGATGTGTGCAAGCCGAGAGTGTGTTGGTCCAGTGGGGTTGTCTTCACATCCCCAAGATTATGGTCTTCACCATCCTTGGATAGCTCTTGGTGCATCTCCTCTAATCCCTGTGAAAAAACTTCAAAACACTGTTTCTCCCATTTCTTTTCTGTGGGGTGACATTAGTAGTGATAGACAAATGAATTACTTGCTGCATAGAATCCTTAGACAAAAATTCATATTAATGTCCATAAAGTGTATAATGTTGTATGCCTACTTATAAACTCAATTGGATCAAAAAGATTCAAGTTAAAAGTTCAAAGAATACATCAAACAAAATGGGACAGAATCTGTCCAGAAAAACAGCAGCTGTGAAACGCATTTTTCTACCCGACTTAAGAATGTCAAAAAATTCTGAACAAATTTATGCATACAGAGGATGAAAAGTTTCAGTTACAGTAAAAATTTCAGCTCATTCGGAGTTAAATAATAGGAATGAAAAATCAAACCATGCACAGATTCGTGCTGGAATAAAATCTCCGAATGCAAATAGCAACTTTTTCAAACCAAAATGGGTAAAACTTGGAACTTTATTAAAAATTCCAGAAACTAAACTAAAAAATAAGTATCTTGTTACAGCAAGAGGACACAAAGAAAATCAAAAATAAAAAACAACCGGGTTGCCTCCCGTAAAGCGCTTTCTTTATAGCCATATAGCTAGGCTTCTTACTTGATATTTATTGAGGACGAAGCTCATGAGGGAACTTGAACTTTGGTGTGTCCCTCTTCCTTGGAAAATGTTCCATGCACTTCTTGTGTGGAAACTGAAACTTCACATTCCCTTCTTTTGAATCAATGACAGCACCTGTGGTATGAAGAAAATGTCTTCCAAGAATAATTGGACTAGAGGTTTTATTCCCCATATCCATGATTAGAAAATCAACAGGTACAAATGTCATATGCAACTCTACCATAACATCACTTACTTTTCCTAAAGCATGTTTAATGGAATCATCAGCAAGTGCAAGTTCAATAGAGCATTTTTCAAGATTCTTTAATTCAAGGACTTCATATAATTCTTTAGATAAAACAGAGACACTAGATCCTAGATCTAATATAGCATGGTGTGTCTCTTTTCCAATGGTTACTAGTACTTTGGGAATCCATACATCCCCAAGCTTAGGTGGTATCATAGCTTCTTGGTTGTACCTAGCAATCTTTTCTTTTAAAACATGTTTAGCAATATAAGAACCAAAGCCTGCTTGGTTGGCATTAATGGAAGGATCACTTGCAACTTTTTGTAAGATAGATATTAATTCATGCAAGCTACAATTATCTAATTCAAGTAGTGATTCCTTGACTTCACTAAGCATTTTAACTTCTTCAACTTTTCTTTCTTTCATCACCATAATAGTTTCCTTAGCAACTCTCTCTTGCTCATGAATGTGTTCCCAAGATTTATTTATAACCTCTTGGCAATATTTAATTGTTTCCTCATGTTTTTGAGCTGTAATGGTGTTCTTTAATGAGGAAACTTCCTTAGTGAGCTGATCTACCCTTTCAAACAAAGAGTCTTGTTTTTTGAACTTAGATATAAATTCCTTATTAAGCTCCTTTTGAGTAGATATAAATGACCTAATGGTGTTTTCCAAGTCACTAGAAACATTGCTACTAGTGGTATATTTGTTTGGCACATATGGGGGTTTATTATAGGGATTATAATTGTTATTACCATACCCATTATTACCATAGTTTCTAATGAAGTTAACATCAGCACTTTCAGGATTATTACCAACTAGTTCTTGCAAAGGGACATTTTCAATAATTTGTTTATTAATGAAAGCAAGAATAGTGTCCATTTTAGATGACAAATCATTTATTTCTTCTATGGAGTTTACTTTCTTAGATGGATTAGGTGCTCTTTCAGTATTCCATTGACTATAGTTTTGCAAAATACTTTCTAAGATGTTCTTAGCTTCTACTATAGTTTTCCCATAAAAGCCCCTCCAGCAGCGGAATCAAGAATATTTCTAGACATGTAATTTAGACCATTGTAAAAAGAGTGTAATATGGTCCATTCGTTGACCCCATGTGATGGACAAGTTCTAAGCATAAGTTTTATCCTATCCCAAGCCATGGAAACGTGTTCATTTTCATTTTGCCTAAAAGAAAGAATATTGTTTCTATTTTGCAAAATTTTAACAGGAGGATAATATTTCTTAATGAAAGCTTCTTTTAGATCATCCCAAGAATTAATACTATCAGTAGGTAGTGAATGCAACCATTCTTTAGCTTTTCCTCTAAGTGCGAAAGGAAATAACTTCAGTTTTAGAATATCACTTTCCACATTTTTAAATTTCTGCATGTCACATATTTCAACAAAATCATGAAGATGCATAGAGGCATCCTCCATAGCACTACCGCCAAATTGTTCCCTAGTTATCAAGTTCAACAAACTAGGACTTACTTCATAACTCTCAGCTGTTATCTCAGGTGTGGCAATGGGCCTAGCAATAAAATGATCATTTGGAGTGTTTGTGTAGTCACACAACTTAATTCTATCACCCATTTTTGCAAAATTTTATGTGTTTTTTATTTTTTATGCAAAACGGAAAGTAAAATGACACTAAACAATGCAAACTGAAATAACAAATGCAACACAAAATGCAAAACTGAAAATAAAATATGCAAACCGAAATATAAAGATGATATGCAAGGCAAGAACAAAACAAAATAAAATGATTGAAGGTAAAGATGGATAAGATGATGCTCACTTAGGTGCAACCTCCCCAAGCTTAGGTGTTAACACAAGTTGGTGATGAAGTTGACTTTGTTGTGAGACACTCCTTGGACAAATCTTTACAGCAATGATTCCCCGGCAACGGCGCCAGAAAACGTCTTTGATGGCCTTTAACTCAGCAACGGTGCCAGAAACTTGATGGCGTAGTTACCTGCGTCAAAACAATATGGTTAGGTTGAGACTCCAAGCGCAGAGTGTATAGTATAGGAAAGACGGTTTCCCCACGAGGGATGACTCGAGGGTTTAATATCGAACTCTCGGGGAATCAGTAGTGAAAGATTTATCTTCTTATCCTTCCCTTGAGAACCTACAAACAAAGTAAATTGTTTTGTGCCCTCAACCTCACCAAGTGGTTGTCAAGCACAAGGTGTGAGAATGATATCAAAATAAAACAAATGCAAACAAGAAATAAATATGCAATGATGGTAAATAAATATGCAAGGATGGTGGAAATAATGATGGATGATATTTTTGGGTTTTGTATTGTGAATGCA
The DNA here is from genome assembly GCA_012064385.1 of Puccinellia tenuiflora. Lineage (NCBI taxonomy): Eukaryota > Viridiplantae > Streptophyta > Magnoliopsida > Poales > Poaceae > Puccinellia > Puccinellia tenuiflora. Next base: position 699,302 of record QRDG01002125.1, read on the forward strand.
AGATATAAAAGTGTTTTTGTATTTTCGGATTTTTAAATGGCAGAAAATGGAAAATGCTTAAAAGTTATTGGAAAGGTGTTTCTTATGATTAAAAAAGGACTGGGGTTCATGGTTTCACAAATGCACTCTCTCTTTAATAAAGTGGTAGACAATGGAACATAGGAATTAACATATGAGATTGCAACAAATAGGTTTCATGACAAGTTAATAATTATATGGGCATCACGTCCTAACATAGAGATCTTTTGGTTATTAACCTCTCTTATACTCCACCAAGATGTGAACTAAATCTTAGCACCTGCTCGATGCCACACCATAGGCGGGAACACGGAACCGTTCTCCTCGCCTGCTCGATGCCACACCATCTCTCTCTCTCTCTCTCCCTCTCTTTCTCTCTCTCCCTCTCCCTATATACCGGCCCACTCCACTCAGTCCTCGCCGGTTCCCCGCGATGACGATGGATGGCTGCTCCACGAGGACGATACCGGCAGTTCACACGCCTTGTCTAGGAGCTAGCCAACTCGCCGGCAGCACGCTACCAAAGGTTGCTATAGAAACTTGCCACATGAGAAGATCCACATGGGTCTTTTCGAGCTACTTGTCTCTGTGTGAACTCTCAACTGAAACAACAACTTTTGATTGCCCAATGTGCAGAGATGGTATATGTATGAGAGTTTAAACTTTTCGGGCTGTTGTTAGCAGAATGTTGTGCAGAATTTCCTTCCGAAATTTTACTATGTGCTAGGTGTGTATGCAGATAGTAAAGTAAGTGTTTGTTATATTAGGTGTCTATGAAGATAGTAAGTCGGGAAATGTGGACATATGAGTCTATCCTTTCAGATTTCAGTTTCGTTCGCCCATCACACTCTTAGATCTTTCTTTATCTTTGCTAACAAACAAAAAAATCTTACACATCCATGAAAGAATGTTTCGCATTGTTGTTTTGATGTATCTGCAAACAACAAAGACCATATATATGCTTGTGACGAAGGTTTGCATGCAGTATTTAGCACTTTATGATGTTTAGAAATTGATTTTTTTACTCTTATAAGTGGAAAAACTGTAAGAAATTCTCAATATCAGTTAGTCACCACACAAACTCATTCTAGGGGCATGCATTACAGACTTTTTATCCGACAGTAAGTTGGGACGACAGTGGACGCGAAAAATAACTGGACTGCAGTTTCTCACAAGATTAATTAGTTCTAGTGTTGTTTTTCTGGGCAGGTCAAGTCAGAGCAGTTTCTGCACAAGACCGAGACGAAAAGATGTGGGCATAAGTGTCTACCCATCATTCTATCAATATTGGCTTAAGCTGAATGAGGAACATCAACAACCTTCCCTATAGCTACCGTCTTTCCTGCAATAGCACATGTAAAAGGAAGTTTTAATGATTTAACACACACACTTGGATTAGCATGCAAAGAGATATAATGGAAAAAAAAATCTGCAGGAAAGGATATAAATAACTAGGAAACGAGTCCATGAAATAAATCAAAGTCTCAAGGTTCTTAAACAAATGCAAAAACTGAATGGCCGTTGTCTAAAAAAAACATAGGTCACTGGTCAGAGGGTTGCTCAATTGGTTTTGGTCCCCTATACCTTTTTCATACATCATATCTTGCATAGAAACATGCATATTAGGAACTTATTCTCAACTTCCATTCACCGAGCCACGGGAATAAATAAATTCATCATTCAAAAAATGAAACAGGGCCAACTTTGGGGTTCAGTGCAGCTAGAAATAAGGGAAAATAGAACTAGTAAAAATTTCACAATAGTAAGCTATGAAGTAAGGCAGTGCCGAGGATTATGAAGAAATGTTAAAAAATGAATCCCTAGCGGTCATCTATAAAAACAAATCTTATTTTTCTGATATTTTTAGACAGCAAGACTGATACTTTTATCTATCTTTCGTTAGTTTTGAGTTTTCTGATTTGAGCTATAGAAGTGCCTCGAAAAATTCAATCTTTACAGACTATTCAGTTTTTGACAGATTCTGCTTTTATTTTGTATTCGTCTCTTTACTATCGTCAAATGTGATACTCTTGAGGAGGAGTGCCACATTGAGGCTTAGTGAACAGTAGATAATGCCCAATAAAGTTGTTTGCAATTTGTCTTGAGTTGAACACATGTGCATTTTTTATTTATGAGCACTAACCCTCTAATCAGTTTATGAGAAGTTTTGTGTGAAGGGAGTTTTTAAGTTCCAAAGGAGAGGATAATGAAGAAATTGAAGATGGATCAGAGCTCAAGCTTGGGGATGCCCCCATGGAATCCCCTCTGAATATCAAGAACCATCAAGCGTCAAAGCTTGGGGATGCCCAAGGCATCCCCTCTTCTTCATCGACTATCATGAGGTCGTCTTCGTTGAACTAAGTTTTTATCACTTTACATATTATATGTGCTATTCTTGGAGCGTCATTTTATTCTGCCTTTAGTTTTGTTTTGTTTGTTTGCTAGTCATATTCATGTTGGATCCTATCCATCTTGTGTGGGAGAGAGACACGCTCCGCTTTTTCATTTGAATACTCCTTTGCTTCGCTTATATCTTGTTGAGTATTCTTAGCTACTGTTTGTTTGCTAGTAAGCTCTCGCTTTTAGCTTTATCTTGTTTAGAGCTTCTAGTTGTTATTGTTGTTAGACTCTCTTGATCTTCACTTATATTTGTTACAGATTTGTTTTGGTTGATTGGTTGATTTGTTAGAGCGATAAAATGCTATGCATGTGATATAATAATGAAATGAAAAGCCTACAGAGTATTGTAGATCATTGTGTGGATACTTGATACTTCTCATTTGTTTTGAGATATTAAGATGAATGCTTAAACTTGCTGGTTATTTGAGTGGAAATTGATTAGTAAAGAAATATTGTTGAAAACTTGAAACTGTTTGGTGTTTCGTAGTTGTTAATTCATTAAGCTAATCTTTCCATCAAAAGAATTGTTTGGTCAACATGGGAGACGGTGTGGAGCTTTTATGGTTATGAATGACTAATGACTTATGTTACTCTGTTACCGGTTAATGTTAGATGTTTGCTTCAAATACCTTCTTTGCTAAGCCCAAAAATTCATACTGAGTGTATGGTTCACTCGTGCATCCAAATCCCAAAGCCAAACTATCTTGCCAGCTGAGTCCACCATATCTACCTATGCATGGTATTTCTTGTCATTCCAAGTAAATTTGTCATGTGCTATCGTTAAAAAATTCAAAATACTTCTTTTTGTGCCTCTGTTTTTAATGTTTTTGTCCTGTTTTTTGTTGCAGAAAGTTACTTCTGGAAATATTCTCGGAATTGGACGAAAATTTACGACGATTTTTTATTGAGGAAATAAGGACCGGAGCCAGAAGGGCGACCCCGGGAGGGACCCATAGGGCAGGGGTGGGTCCCACCCATGGGTCTAAGGGGGGGCGGCGAGCGAGACCCGCCTGTGCCCCTCGGGCACCCCCTCGGTCGCCTCCGACGCCTATAAAATCATCCCCGATGCAAAAACCCTAACCCCCGAAGGATTTTCCCAATACGCAACAGAGCTACGCCGCCATCATCGACAAGTTACGAAATATGTTACGAAAGATATGTTACGAAATAATCGCAAAGAGATACGATGTCCTTGTCGAAAATGCAATCTAGAGAGCTTGCTCAACCCCTTTACCGGAGATTTCTGACACACCTTCTCAGGCGTGGTTTCATGGATGGGCACACTCAGTGGATAAGTGATGATGAAGATGATGAAGTCCATGGGGCGCAGGCAGGAAATGATCAGGCAGGGCAGCATATCAATAACAATGAGGTGCAACAAGATGAAGAGCCTGATGATCATATTCTGACACATGATATACATGTTGAAGAAGACAGTGATGAACAACACGTAACAGAAGACGAGGACACGCGGACACCGCTAACTTCAGTCGTGCGGGACCCTCATCTCAAAGAACTGCTTCTCAAGAAGACGACTAACTCCAGATCTGCTGCTAGAGAGCAATCTAAGCTGGCGCAACTGGAGATAGACTCGAATATTCCGTTGTATCCAGGTTGCGAACCAGATGATACCCGCTTGAAAGTAGCGCTCGATGTTCTGCAGATGAAGGCTGTTGGGAATATGCCCTAGAGGCAATAATAAAATGGTTTATTAAGCATATTCATGTTTATGATAATAGTTTATTATCCATGCTATAATTGGAAACATAATACATGTGTAGAATATAAACAAACAGGTGTCCCTAGTAAGCCTCTACCAGACTAGTTCGTTAGTGAAGAGATGGTTAGAGTTTCCTAATCATGAACTTGTTATAGTCACTTGATAACGGAGTCATATCATTAGGAGTAATGATGTGATGGACAAGACCCAAATAATAAAGAGTTGCAATTGATCGTGTCACACAGTTTTCATTGCCAACGCTTTTAGTATGCCAAGTATAGTTTCATTGGACCATGAGATTATGTCACTCCCGTTTACCGGAGGAATAATTTGTGGACATCAAACGTCGCTTCGTAACTGGGTGATTATAAAGGTGGCTTTCAGGTATCTCCGATGGTAGGTTGTTGGGTGACATGAATCAAGAGTGGGATTTGTCCCTCCATGTGACGGAGTAGATATCTCTGGGCCCTCTCGGTAATATAGCATCAGAAAGGTTGCAACCATGTGATTAAGTGTTAATCACGGAGATCCTATATTATGGACGAGTAAAGAGAATTTTCCCACTACTAGGAAACAGGCTATAGGTGAAATCCCTTTTTGTGGCGCACCCTTAATTGGTGCGCCACAGGATTTTTTTTTTTGGCGCATGTTTCCTGGTGCGTCACAGAAAGTCACATTTCTGTGGCGCACTAAACAACATGCGCCACAGAAATTGGATATTCTGTGGCGCACCAAAACAAAGTGCGCCACAGAGTAGACTGTGGCGGATCGGAGCGAGGTGCAGTGTTGAGCAGAGTGATTCCGCCGCGGCGTTAACCAGAAGATCTGAAGGCAAGCATGCGTCCCATCCTCAAATCCTGTCTAGTTTATTTGTTCTCGCTCCATATCTACTCCCAGTACTGTTGCCATGATTCTTGTTCAGTTCTTGCACAGTACAGCTAGCTTCATTGGTCATGCATGCAAGCATGGCTAGTACTAGGTCGATGATAGCACATGCATGATCCATTCAGGTTTCCTACTTCTGATTCCATGCATGCTAGATTAATATATTTTAAGCTGTGCACTACTTCTTGACTTCTTGATTATCCGTGCCATTTCTTGCCACACACTTGATTCACAAATCCATCGTACTAGCTGGTGCGGTGCATTATGTGAAATATTTGCTATGTACTGCTCATGGCGAGGGCAGCACATGGTTCGGTTCACATGCATCGTTTTGGTTGGTGTGTAAAGAAGGAGCAAACACCATACGTGATGGTTTAGCTGATTTATTCTCTTCAAATTCTTGTTATGCAATCTCGGTAAACATTGGTATCACGACGGCAAACATATTGTACCGGTCACAGTTCAGATGGGACTGTCGGAGCTCTCCGATAGGGACGGCCCTTGTTCGGGAAAGTGTCGGTGATGGATCCGTAGGAGCGACCGGCAAGTCCTGTGTGGTTCTGGTCGAGGGCTGTCGACGTCGGAGTACCCCTCTTAAGAGTGTAAAAGTGTGAATATTCACCCCTGTGATTCCCGGGTTGGGAAACTTGCTGTCACATGTGATATCAATTATTTTTCCCTTCCATTTACTCCTTGTTTATCCTGTTTATACTATATCTTGTATATTTTGCTAGTCCTCTTTTTGTCTTAATCCTTCATTACCTAATACATCTTTGTCATGTGTGCTTGCTGAGTATGTCATGTACTCACCCTTGCCATCTTAATCTTTTACTTGCAGAAGTGAGCACTGTTGGTTTGGCTGGCGACCAGTAGGAGTAGTGCTACGGGGAGGGTTTCAAATAAATGAAGTTGCATGCAAATCATACTTGTACTGTAGCAGACTTGTACTAGTTAAAATAATGAATAAAGTGTCTCCCTTTTTATTATAGCCTTGTTTATTTGAGTTTATCAAGCTTAACATAACATGTTTATAATCGTAAAGCTTATAAACATGTGGCGGTTGTCATGACTAGGCCCGTTTTGGGGGCGTGACAGATGCGCCACAGAAGTTATTAGATCTGAGATCTGGTTCATATTTCTGTGGCGCATACTGTCTTGTGCGCCACAGAAATAGGTCTTTCTGTGGCGCACTGTGCTCCGGTGCGCCACAAAAACCTGGAGATATTTTGAAATTCTCTGCTACCTTATCTGCATGCACCGGCACCTCTCCTCGCCACACACTCCCTTATCTTTTCTTTCCCCACCTACCTCCTCCACCTACTCTACTCTCAACCACACACGCACACAACACATATTGGATCGGAGGACAACATCTACCGCACACAACACATGAGTGCAGGGCACCCTCCTAAGTCACCGATCGCGCCGACGACCTCGAGCAGCACAAGTGGAAGCGGAAGCAGCCGCCCGGTAGTCGGAGCTGGCAGCCAGGCCAGCCCCAGCCGGGAGGGCAGGATCCTGGAGACGCCCAACCTCCGGATCTTCACGTTCGCGGGGCTGGAGATGCGCCAGCTGCCGGAGCCGGCCGGCGAGTTGCCGCCGCTGCTGCCGGTGTCGGCGTTGGCCGGGGACGGCGTAGCTGGTGATCTCCACCGTCCAGTCGCGCGGCAGGTCGAAGCCGAGGTCCTTGCACGCGCGCACCTCCTCCATGTCCATGGCCACGACAGGGGACTCGCCGCCGCCCTTCCCGACCAGCACCGTCACCTCGTTGATGCCGCGCTCTCCCAGCCGCTGCTGCTTCCGACGCCGTTCACGAGCCCATAGCCCTCCACGGCGCGCTCCCCCAGCACGACGCCGTCCACGAGCCCGTCGCCCTCCACGGCGTCCACCACGGCGCTCCCCCTCACGCTCTTCAGTGGGACCCCGTCGCCCTCCACAGCGGCCACCACGGCGCTCCCCCTCACGCTCTTCACTGGCGGCATGGAAGGCCAGACGAGCTCGTAGTCCCGCGGCGCGCAGAGAGGCGAGCGCGAGGGGTCGGCGCCGACGACCGCGGTGGCTGCGGTGGCCGCCATGTTTTTTTTAAACCTGAAAAACACATTCTGTGGCGCATGCCCGCAGTGCGCCACAAAATACTGCGTTTTCTGTGGCGCACGGGCCCGGTGCACCACAGAATTATATTTTAGTGGCGACGATTCTGTGGCGCACCGGCCAAAATGAGAGGTGCGCCACAAAATTACTTTTCCGTGCGCCACTAATGAGGCTTTCTGTAGTAGTGGCCAGGGTAACGAGATAGAACTAGATATGGAGATATCGACGATCAAATCTCGGGCAAATTAAATATCGGTGAGACAAAGGGAATCGTATATGAGATTAAGAATCTCCGGCATCGTGGTTCAATCGATAAGGAACTTCGTTGAATATGTAGGAGTCAATATGGGCATCCCGGTCCCGCTGTTGATTATTGATATGATCATGTCTGCATGTTCTCCAACCCGTAGGGTCACACACTTAACCCTGGTGAGGGCGGATCCTAGATGGACTCAACTTGGGGGCCAAGGCAAGGGGGCCGGCCAGCCCCTTGCCCAAACCCTAGCCGCCCCATATAAAAGGAGGGGAGGGGTGCGCCCCACCCTTGGTGCCCTAGCCGCCACCCCCTTCCTCTCTCCTAGCCGGCGCCACCCCTCTCCCCGGAGGGCTGCCGCCACCACTACCTCCTCCCAAGCCGCACCACCCCTATGCCCTAGGGCTGCTGCGCCTTCTCCTCTCCCTCTCCCTCTCACATGGCTTGGCGAAGCCCTGTCGGACGGAGCACTCCACCATCAACGCCACCACAACCGTCGTGGTGCCGAGATCCATCTAGCCATCTCCACCTTGCTTGCGGGATCAAGAAGGCGGAGATCTACATCGAGCCGTACGTGTGGATACCGCGGAGGTGCTACCCCTTGTGGCACTTCATCGGATTGGATCTTCGAGGAAATACATCTCCTCGCGACTAGATGAGTCTAGTTGCGGGGATCGAATGTTCAGTTGCAAAATAAAAACAGCGGGCTAAGCTAAGCTAACAAAATAAAAACAGCACCTAAAAACAGCAGCTAAACTAACAAATAAAAACAGCAACTAATCTAAGCTAACAAAATAAAAATAGCACCTAAAAACAACAGCTAAACTAAGCCTAAAGCTAAAACAGCAGCTAAACTAAGCCTAAAAACTAAAACAACACCTAAAAACAGCAGCTAAGCTAAGCCTAAAAGCCTAAAATGGTTAAGAATTGCAACTAACAGTAAGCAAACATGAGCTAATATAAGTGAACAGCATGAAAATCACCTAAAAACATGAACACTTACATTGAAGACTTGGCCTTCTTCCCTTTGCCACCGGAGGACGAATCAACACTACCAGGGAAAGGCCTATTAGTGGCGCACCTTTTTTGAATTCTGTGGCGCATCCTGGAAAAGTGGGATGCGCCACAGAATTCTCGCCACTAAATTATATTTTTGTGGCGCACGCCAGTGGTGCGCCACAGAAATGTTAAGATTCTGTGGCGCATCCCACTACCGTGCACCAAAGAAATATTTCAGTGGCGCATCCCACTACCGTGCGCCACAGAATTTTTTTTGAATTTCAAAAAAAAAGGCCGCCGGAATTTTGTCGGAGCTCGTCGGAGGCCGTGTTGCCGTGGGTGGAGGATGGGGGTCGCCGAAGATGGTGGAGGAGGAGAAGGATGTCGCCGGAGGAGGTCGCCGGAGGTGGAGGTGGAGGAGGAGGTCGCCGGGGTGGTGGTGGAGGAGGAGGTCACCGGGGTGGTGGATGAGGTCGCCGGGATGGAGGAGGAGGTTCGCCGGAGGTGGTGGAGGTCGCCGGGGCGGAGGAGGTCGCCGGGTAGAGGAGGAGGAGGTCGCCGGGGTGGTGGTGGTGGAGGAGGTCGTCGGAGATGGACGAGGTCGCCGGAGGTGGAGGTGGAGGAGGAGGAGGAGGAGAGAAGATGTGGAGGAGAGGAGAGGAGAGGAGAGGAGAGGAGGAGGGGAGAAGATGTGGAGGAGAAGGGGAGAGGAGAAGTGGAGGGAGAAGTGGAGGAGAAGGGGAGAGGAGAAGTGGAGGAGAGGAGAAGTGGAGGGAGAAGTGGAGGAGAGAAGGAGAAAAGAGAGGGAGAAGGGGCTGGCGGGATTCAAAATTTGGAATCCCGCCCAACAATTCTGTGGCGCATGGGCTAGACATGCGCCACAGAATTGTCTTTTTTTTTAATATTTTTTCACCTACTTTGGAAAAAAAGTCAAAATGTGTATTTTAAATTTTTCCTAACAACTAGACCCTAAACCTCCCTATATCTAAAAAGATTTTATTTTTTGAATTTTTTATCATTTTCTTTCACTTCGTGCAAAAGTAAAAGGCGATCCACGGGGGGGGGGGGGGTGCGTGGGGTGAAAAAATGGTGCACAATTTTGTGGCGCATGGAACCACATGCGCCACAGAAATGTCACTTTCTGTGGCGCATGTGGACCCATGCGCCACAGAATTGTGCAGCCCCTAATCATTGGTGCCGGGGCCACCATATTTCTGTGGCGCATGTGGCCAGATGCACCACAGAAAAGGCGGCGTAGGATGCAAGCCAGCCATTGGTTGTGGGGCCCACAGAATTTCTGTGGCGCATGGAGGAAGGTGCGCCACAGAATGTCTTCTTTTAGTGGCGCATGTCCTCCAGATGCGCCATAGAATGTCTTCTTTTAGTGGCGCATGGAAACTGGTGCGCCACAAAAAAAATTTAGTGGCGCATGAAATATTGGTGCGCCACAAAATAGCATTCCACCTATAGCTAGTTTCCTAGTAATGCAACAGCCGCAGTATGGCCACGCTTCCGGCTGTTCACAGCCACAGAGACCGGCGGCAATCCCCCCGCGCGCCGCCTCTCTTGGAGCTCGGTGGCATGCCGACCAAGAAAGCAAGCCGTACTCCGCTTCCCATCGGCGGAATCTGGGACGGCGCGTCTCCAGGCGGCGGAGACGGCGAAAGAGTGGCCTCATCTCCGACCTCGCGCTGCTGTTCAAGCTCGACCGGGCCATGGCCGGAGTCGCCCTGGCTCCCCTCCAGATCGACGGGGTCCATGTGGACCAGCTGCCCGGAGCGGCAGCGCAGCTGCGCAGGGCGCAGAAGGCTGCGGCGGCGGTGGGAGCAGAGAGGAGAGGCGGCGGCGTCGGGGGCGGAGAGGAGAGCCGGCGGCATTGGGGGCGGAGAGGAGAGGAGTGGCGGCGCAGGGAGAAAAGAATCGAGTGGGGGATACGCTCATACGCGTAGTGGGGGAGTTAGGGTTTCTCTCTTCCTCCTAGAATGACATGTGGGGCTAGGATTTTAGTGTTACTTGTATCACTGACAAGTGGGGTCCCGGGTATGCGGGTTAAAGGGGATGGGTTTGCCCCCCCCCCCCCCCCGTACCCGCACCCGCATACCCGTTGGGTATGATATTTTCCTGCTAAGCATACCCATGGGGATTTTTCTAGCCCAAACCCTCCCCGTTTGAGGCGGGTACCCGTCGGGTTTGCGGGTATCGGGTACCCATTGCCATCCGTAGGAATGACTATTACTGCCCCCCTCCTGCTTCCCTCCAAGTCCGAATGAGATCGAACAATTGATCAAGTGCCTTCTAGGAGTCAAAGTGCCTTTGGGTTACTCGGGGCTAATAAGCAGATTTTTAGACCCGCGGAAACAAAAGTTCAGCGGGATGAAGTCTCATGACTGTCACGTGAGCTAGAAGCTCCACCAATGGCTGGTGCGGAAGGTAAACTCTTATACGCCTTGTCACGTGGCCCCGCCCCCAACCTCGCGACGTTTCAAGCATATGATATCAATGGGTTCACTTTCTACACGGAGGAAAAGGACAAAACTTCGGATTATCAAAACTCAGGGGTAACGATGGAATCCTACACCGGTGACAAAAGTTAAGATACTACGAAAGGATCGAGGAGATCTGGGAGCTTAACTACTCTGGAGAGAAGGTGCCGATGTTCCGCGTCAGATGGGCTAGGATGTCGACCATCCAAAAAGAAGATTGATACTTCACCACCATGGTTTTACCCGAAGCCGGCACTTCATCAAGCGTGAACGTCACTGCGCAAAATAAGCCATGGGTATTGGCTAAGAACATATCCCAATGCTTCTTCATAGCCGACCCGTCACGGCCTAGCCGTGTCGTCGTGAGGAGAGGCAAAAGAAACATCATCGGAATGGACGGAGTCGCCCACGAGGACGAGTTCGACATGTTCGGCGACCCAAATATTGACGATGATCAAGATGATGATGATGATGATACAGGCAACATACACCACAAGAAGAAGCAAGACCACGCTACCTAGGCAAGGTCGTCCATTTAAAAGAAGATGTCACGATGTGGGGCTAAATTATGCAACTGCGACAAAAAAAGGCAAGAAGAATGACAAACGCTGAGAAAGACGCGCGATGTGTGCGAAGAAACTATGTATCTCTTGAATGGATCAACGTATATGCACACTTATTTTATGTGTACCTCTCTTTTGCGACGCGCGACGATGTGTCAGCATTTTTTTACGACGAGCCTATTGGAATGCTAAAACCTCTCATGAAACTTACACTTTTTTACTGAGTCACTCTTTTTCAAAATTTGACCAGTTTTAAAATCATGAATTGGAAAACAAGAAAACGGAAAAAACATTAGAGGGGAAAAATAAAGAATTGGGAAAACAAAATAAGTAATAAACAGAGAAGAAAAAAATAAAAATAAACAAACTTTAGAGGAAAAAAAACCTTAGCGCTGGCGAACCGCGCCGCCTGTTCGCCAGCGGTAAGGCTTACCGCTGGTGAACCATGTTTCCTGTTCGCCAGAGGTAAGGTTTACCACTGGCGAACAAGGGTCTCTATTCGCCAGTGGTAAGGAACCCCCCTCTACTTAGTAGTTTCCAATTTCAAACCCCCAACTCATCCCCCCGCGCGCTCTCTCGTCTCCGCCGATGCGCCCCGACGCCACTGCCGCATCTCCTCTCCCCGAGCCCTCCTCCTCCCACCCGATGCCGCCGCCTCCTCTCCCCGAGCCCGTCTCCCCACTGGCGCGCCCTCTTTCTCCCCGCCGGTGCGCCCTCCTCCTCCCTCGAGCCCTCCTCTCCCTGAGCCCACGGCCTCCCCGCCGGTGCCGCCCTCCTCCTCCCTGAACCGGCGCCGCTCGCCTCCTCCCCGAGCCCGCGGCCTCCCCGCTGGCGCCGCCCTCCTCCTTCCTCAACCGCAGCAGGTAACCACCCCTCTGATCTAGCCCGCCATGTGTTCGATAAAATGTCAGAATGTTGCTTGCCATTTTTGGTGTTGCTTACTGCTGCTTGTTGTGGTGGATGTCGTTCCCGCCCTTCGTGGATGTCGTGGATATGTGCCCGCCCGTCGTGGTGGTTGTCGTGGATATGTCGTGCCCACTCGTTGTGGTGGTTGTCGTGGATATGTCGTGCCCGCCCATCGTACCAGCAACTTTTGCACTCTTATCTTGCCTAACAATGTTAGTAGCAGCTTCACAAAAATTAATAGAACCTCCATTGACGTTCTCAGTTACAAGATCTTTAACCAAAGCTACTGGAGTGGCAATTTCAAGTTGTTCATAAGGTTCATAAGCTTTTCTTTCACTTTTATTAACCACATTAGCAACAATTGAGTGTTCTTTAATTCTTATAGGAAAGGGTGGTTTTCAAAGTGAACATCGGGTAAAACATATTCAACCGTGTGTACAGGTGTATCATTACTAGCAAGCACATCTTTTTCAAAAACATTTTTAAAAGGTTCATGGAATTTATTCCACTTTTCTTTTGGAATATTAATATGATCAGCAAAGGATTTATAAAGATCAACAAAAAATTGAGAATCAAGCCCAAACTTAGTACTAAGCACATTAAAATGTTCAGTTTCCATGAAAGATTTAATGTAGTCATACTCATAATTTATACCTGATTCTTTACATTTGTCGATCTCCCAATCCTCCGCATTGCGATAAATCCTTTAAATGAGATCCCATTTAGCATTTACCTTCTTGTTTGTAAAAGATCCGAGAGAAGAAGCATCAAGCATATCCTTATCACGACGTGATAGCCTTGCATTAAAATTGTTAACAATTATATCATTAGGAAGCTCATGATTGGGGCATTTGAGCATTATAGATTTCAACCTCCCCAAAGCTTGAGCGATGCTTTCTCCTTCACGTGGCCAAAAGTTGTAAATATAATTTCTATCTTGATAAATTTCATGAAGAGGGTAAAATTTAGAATAAAGAGAGACATAAACTCTTTCCAATCCATCAAATGAGAATTATCCAGAAGAATATACCAATCCATCGCTTTATCCTTTAATGATATTGAAAATAATTTCCTCATGATTACTTCTCTTGGCATACCTGCAATCTTAAATAGCTCACACAGTTCTTTAATATAAAGCAAATGATAATCCGGATGGACAGTCCCATCCCCTGCATAACGATTACTCATAACACGATCAATAATGCCCATAGGTATTTTAAATGGATCAATTTCAGAGAGTGGAGGGCTCTTCTCCACCACGGGTGTGGTGGTAGAGTCGCTCCCGAACAGCATACTAAGTGACGAGTGCTCCATAATGAAGCAAAGTAACAAACAGAAATAAAAACAGCACCTACAATAAAAGCGTTCCTTACCAATTCCACTTACCAATAGCGCTTCACTCCCCGGCAACGGCGCCAGAAAAGAGTCTTGATGACCCACAAGTATAGGGGATCTATCGTAGTCCTTTCGATAAGTAAGAGTGTCGAATCCAACGAGGAGCAGAAGGTGTTGACAAGTAGATTTCAGCGAGGTTTTACTGCAAGCACTAAAAGAGAAATATTTTTGGAGTTTTGATATAAAGAACAAATAAAGAACGAGTAAATAAAAGAGTGCTACAATAGTTGCAGAAAATAGCCCAATCCTTTTAAGCTCAAAGGACAAGCCGGTTGTGTTACTTATAATGATTAAAACTTTCTCGAGGACACATGGGAATTTCTGCCTAGCCAGTTTCATTTCATGCCGGTGATTAATCTTCAACGTTTTGATAAAGTGCTGTGTGGGTGGACCTGTGCTAATGCATCGCCCTTACTTGGACAAATACATACTTGTGATTAAACCCCTTGCAAGCATCCGCAACTACAAGAAAGTAATTAAGATAAAAAAACCTAACCACGGCCTTAAACTCCGAGACCCTACACTCCCTAGTGCACTAGTTCGCGAATTGGGGTTTAGGTTTCTGTCACTCCTGCAACCCTACCATAAGCAAACTAAATACACTATGCATTCCCCTAGGCCCTTTGAAAGGTGAAGTATCATGTAGTCGACGTTCACACGATACCACTAGAGGAATAACAACACAACATAAATCAAACCATTAAATATTACTCAACATTATGCAATTACTAGCAACTAGGCTTTCCCCATGTTCTCAAGAACCAAACGAACTACTAACAAGACATCATATAGATCATGATCAGAGGTGGTATGAATATGGGCAACAATCTGATTGTAATGATAATTCACCGATAAAACTCTCAAACATCAACTACAAGTGGTAATCAACGCTCGGGATATGATTCCGATGAACTAATAGCAACACAACGACAATTGTTACAGCGAGATGAGATGGGATGGTGGCGGTGATGATGGTGCTGATGGTGGAGATGATGTTGATGATGATCCCGATGATGCCCGGCGTGATGGTGATGACGATGACGGCGATCCCCCCCTCCGGGAGGGAAATTCTCCGACAGATTTCTCCCTGCCGGAGCTCTTCTTCTCTTTGTCTGGTTTCCGCCTCGTGGAGGCGGCGGAAAAATTATTGGTCGATACCCCCGATGTTTTTAGGTCAATGGGAGGTAATACGCCGAAGGGGAGCCGGAGGGGGGCCACAGGGACCAGGGGCGGGTCCCACCCGCGGCCAAGGGTGGGCCCGCGGCAGGGGGCCGCCCCTGCCCCCTGGAGCTCGTCTCCGTGCCCCCTTTCGGCTCCGTGACTTATTCTTCAAAATATTGACCTCCTAATTTTCCTGGAATTTTCTGAGCTCCCGACGTCAGGTATCTTGACAGGTACTTTTCCAGCTGATTTCCGGCTCCGGCAGATGCATCCCCAATAATTGCCAAACATGCAAAATAAGATAAAATAACATAAGTATTGCATCATATTATGAAATATATCGATGAATAAAGATAAATTATGATGTAAAATAGTGATGCAAAATGGACGTATCACCCGTCGTGGATGTCGTGCCCGCCCTTCGTGGATGTTGTGGATATGTGCCCGCCCGTCGTGGTGGTTGTCGTGGATATGTCGTGCCCGCCCGTCGTGGATGTCGTGGATATGTGCCCGCCCGTCGTGGTGGTTGTCGTGGATGTGGATGATGTGGATGTGGTGATGTGGATGTGGTGGATGTGGATGATGTGGATGTGGTGATGTGAATATATATGTATGAAATGTTTGCAGGTACCCCGAGAGGCACTTGAGATTGCCGGAATGTCGATTAACTTCCGTTCCGGCAAATTCGGGTACTCCATATGCCCTATTTTTAGCAAAGGTCATGCCGAAATTTTCCGTGAATTTTGGCATGACTTTTGCTAAAAAAATAGAACATATGGAATACCCGAAATTTGTCGGGATGCAAGTTAATCGACATTCCGGCAAATTTGGACTCATGGGGTACCTTAGTAATTAATTAAGTGAATTTTCCTTATATTTGTTGTACTAACTTCGACTTTCCTCGTTAGTGCGAAGATGTCTTAGAACGAAGAGGCCGGGGGTTCTCGGACAGGAGGCGAGGATCCGTACATGTCGATGCTTGGGCAGTACGCAGGCGCCGACGTGGAGATGGAGGATGCTGATGATGAGATGGAGGAACCCCGAGAGGATGAGGCCCCGTCTGGTAGCACCAAAATGGTGGTGCGCCACGACCATATAATCCACCTATAAGCCTTTTTCTACTAGTGAGTATACCTTCGGATTATAAAAACCCGTCTTTCCTTTTTCGAAAACCATATTATTCATGCATATCAAAAATCATGGTAAAGAGACCCCAATCCCTCCCTGATATGAGAAATTAGCCTCCTATGTATCTCTGGATCAATTACCTGACATGTTTAGCACACCACGAGGTAGATGCAAATTCAAAGCCTCTTGGAAGACGACCAAAACTTCTAGAGCAAATGTACACTCAAAGAAAGATGGTGGATGGCCTAGTCATGCTGACAAAAGTCACTTCCCTCCCTTATCAGTTAAGCTTAGCAAGCTTATACTTCGTAAAAATCACCCCTCAGGCCTCGTTTGGTACGAGTGGTTAGGCCGGGATCGGAGGGGATGTTCCACTAGTGGGTCAAAACCCCCGAAAATACCGGCCCACCCGTTTGGTGCACGGGGGTGGGGTTGGGCCAGGCCGGCAAATCCACTTCAAACCCACCCAACCCACGCGGTTTAGACACCTCGAGCCTGTCCTCGTGGATCGACCAGGGAGACGAGACGAGACGAAGCCGAGCAAGGCGCCGCCGCCTCCTCCTCCTCCCCGTCGCTGGGCGCCGCCTCCTCCTCCCGGTCGCTGGGCGCCGCCTCCTCCTATTCCAACTCCGTTGCCAGGTGTTGCCGCTGTCATCGCTGGCTTTCTCCCCGGTATAGATCGACTCCCCCCCCCCCCCCTCCCATCTCCGCAGCCGCCGGCCGCCGGCCGCCTCCTGTGTAATATTTCTGGCGGCGACTGTGCAGCACGGCAATCTCCGCTCCAGCCCCTCTCTGGATCCGGAGCATTTTCTTGGTAGAGCTGTTGCTGCTTGCTAGGGTTGTTATTTTCTTGCTAGGATTTGTGTTCTTTGCGACAATTAGATCGGTTTCAGGTCACCCGCTTGCTATCTACGCCCACGATCATTCGTCTCTCGCTAGCTCCATGATTTACTAAAATCGAGGAGCAACCAATTGCGTATTTGCGCTTCTAGAGGGTGCTCTGCATGTGCGCTGTAGCTCTGTAATGTTTCTACAGCTCGATTCAACTAACTAATCTGTTTGATTGGCGTACAAAGTCTTCCATCTCTGTCAGACTAGCTAGCTAGGTATGAATAATTAACATGCTGAACCTAATCGAGCATCGTACATGAGCAAGGCAGCAACTTTGACATCTGAACCTGCTTGCCCAAGCTAGCTGGGTTCTCTCTTTGTTTTGAACAATACTATTCAGTAGCAGCACTGATCTTTTGATTAAATTACATGGAGCCGTCATGTTTTCGACAGTCTACTTGTCATTTTTTCAAGCTCAGGTTGCACACTGTGTGCCTGTGCAACTCGAGCAGAATATACTCTTGTTGCTCTCAGCAGATTGTCACATTCACTGTCACCTTAGTGTCAGTTTATTTTTTTACTTTGCTGAACCTGCTGCACCTGTGTGATTGTATACTTGCTTTTGCTGACCTGCAGCATCAATCCTGGGTTAATTTCTCTGGATGATAAACTAAATTTGTATTCAGAAAAGCATATATAATTTTCAGTCCTTAGTGTTGAATCTTTACTTTGATTTTTCTATCCAGGACATCCATGAAGTGAAAGTCTTGCAAACCGTTGTCAAAGATTGATTTCCCTTGTTCTACTTGCTGTCATAGAAGACAATGTACTTCGTGTCGAAACGAAGATTCAGAAACAATTTGGATGTATATTATCACTGAATTTATTTGTTCTATTTCTGAATCTATCTGTTACGGTGTGTGTAGTGTATGTTCTGGTTCTGAATGCATGTTCAGAGTCTTGTTACAGTTTGTGTGTCTTTGTCAATTTTGATGTACGCCGAACCTTAGATATATGCTTTTTGCTGCCGTAAAAATTAAATCTTTTCTCATGTATGTTGATTAGTCTTCCATGCTGATTGCCATTGCTGTTGTGACCCGATCCCTGTCCACCAAATGATTTATTTGAAAAGAGGGGATTAGGGATTGTATGGGATGGGGATGGAAAGGGATTTGTGGGGATTTGGTGAGGGGGGTGGTTTCACCCAATCCCTGTGGGGATTATCCCCTCTAATCCCCTTAAAACCCCTTCTATCAACAAGGTCTCAAGGTTGAAAGAACGAGATGTCGTCTAGAGGGGGGTAAATAGACGATTTAAAAATAATTTCACATATTTTTTACTATCTATTTTTTTTTACTCAGACCTACCTCTCACATGTCCCTCCTCCCATAATTTACATTCTCTTTTTCACGCGTAAGCAATCATCACCATAATTTGCATTCCTTTTTCCACACTACAACGGAGTAATAAAAAAATCCACTAACTCATCATAATTTACATTCTTTTTTCACACGTGAAAGTGGAGTAATACTGGATGGAATTCCATCGGGACTCTCTCCGGATATAGCAGTCTGACAACAAATCCAGAGGGGACCAGTGGCAAAGAGTACTACCGAAGTACAGTAGTAGCTTCGGAAGGCAGCTGGTGACGAACTCAACTCGGCTTTTGGCTTCGCTGACGTCGTTATCCGGTCCACCGGCCTCTCTGTCTTTCACTCCCAGCCGGATCGGCGGCGGCGGCGGCGGCGATGGAGCTGGAGCGCAGGGCATACGCGCGCGTGGGCCTCCTCGGCAACCCGAGCGACGTGTACGGCGGCCGCGCCGTCTCCTTCGCCGTCGCCGGCCTCTGGGCCACCGTCCGCCTTCGCCCCTCCGACGAGCTCCTCGTCCAGCCCCACCCCCGCCACGACCTCGTCGCCTTCCCCTCCCTCCCCGCCCTCGTAAGATCGCACTCTCAAATCCAAACTCTTCCTCCCTCCCTTCCCGCGTCAACAGAGATATGGTAGCCAGCTAGCTCAATCTGACGCATGAACAGATCTATCATGATTACGATGATTAGAAACATAGCAGTAGTAATCTTTTCTTCCAACAAAATTAATCAGCACCGACTGGTTAACTGCTCGAATCAATCTCTTTGATCACCGTTCTGTCGACCAATTTCTCTGTTCTGTTCTATGGATCTTTAGGTGGAGCGTCTGGAGGGGGGAGGGTTCTACGGCGGCGTCCGACTGCTGCTGGCCATCTGCAAGGTCTTTCACAATCACTGTAAGAACAACGGCATCTCCCTCGAGGACAAGAACTTCACCTTGTCCTACGACACCAACATTCCTCGCCAGGTCCCCCCTCTCCTTAGATTACTCAAAGACTCGTGCTTTTGTCATGCTGTCCTGCAGCCTCACTGTTGTTAGTTGTGATTGATGGTGGTTCTGTATCCTCTCAGGCGGGGCTGTCCAGCTCGAGCGCCATCGTCTGCGCGGCGCTGAGCTGCCTCCTTGATTTCTACGGTGTCAGGGATAAGATCAGGGTGGAGGTCAGGCCTAACCTCATCCTCGACGCCGAGAAGGAGCTCGGGATCGTCGCCGGGCTTCAGGACCGGGTCGCGCAGGTCTACGGTGGCCTTGTCTATATGGTACGATACGGTGTGTGCGGTTCAAGCATTCAGTGATGGGCGGCAGATATACAAGACCATCTTCGCCGTCGATTGCATTCTTGATGTTTAGTGATGATGATGACTCTTGTGTGCTAATGTTTCAATTTTGTTTTACCTTTCAGGATTTTAGCCAGGAGCATATGGATAAGCTGGGTCATGGCATATACAAGCCACTAGACGTCAATCTACTCCCTCCTTTGTATCTCATCTATGCTGAGAACCCAAGTGACTCTGGCAAGGTTTGTATCTGAGTTAAGATTCAATACTTTTCTTGGCTTGAACAATCTTGACATGTAACATGAAGATGCTTTCAGCCCTCCTCCAGACTAATTTCCGCCTTCGAACTAATTAGGTCCACAGTAGTGTCAAGCAAAGATGGCTCAACGGCGACGAGCTCATCATATCATCCATGAAAGAAGTCGCGCAACTAGCGTATGATGGCCACAATGTGTTGTTGCAGAAGAATTATACCGAGCTCGCGAGGCTTATGAATAGGAACTTTGATCTCCGGAGGTGAGATTAACGTGTGACCTCGATCATGTAAGTACGCAAATTACCATCACAATAGTATCAGTGAGTTAACTAGTTGAGCGTGATTGGTCGTAGGAAAATGTTTGGAGATGAGGCACTTGGGGAAATGAACATAAAGATGGTCGAGGTCGCTAGGAGTGTCGGCGCCGCGTCAAAGTTCACAGGTAGTGGTGGCGCAGTGGTCGCGCTGTGCCCAGAAGGGGACGCGCAGGTGGAGCTCCTGAAGGCGGCGTGCCAAAAGGCTGGCTTCGCCATAGAGCTGATCGAAGTCGCCCCGTCGATGCTGACGGAGGAGGAGCTGGCAAGCTTATCAAGTCACCAGTAGTCAACCAAAAGGATCTGATAAGCAACTATAGGTAAACCATAGCAAGCATGCAATCTGTTGTCAGTAGTCAACACACTGCACTCATCAGAGTTTTGGTCTCGTGTCATTTGTTGAGAGATTCTATTTGATATTCTTTTGAGGTGTGGTGTAAGTGTAAACATTGTATTTTACAGAATAAATAAATAAATCAAAGTTTTTTTTTCATTGGTTGTTTGCACTGTCACCGAATGCTGTTTGATGGAACCAATGAACCTTGTTCCTTCATTGCTTTTTTTTTTGAGAGAGAAGAGAGATATGTTCCTTCATTTCAGCTCCAGCGCTGCCTACGCTCCCCATTTTACTCTCACCTGAGGCCCAGCCCACGCAACCGGACCAGCCCAGCCGACAAGTCGCTGACACGAACGCCCGGCCTACAAATGCAAGCCCACCACAGGACTTCCACTCCAGCAGCCACCCACGCGCGTACAAAACGCGCCGCCGCCCGCCACCGGACTCCCATCTCCTCCGCCTCCACGCCGCGGCCGCCGGACGGAGGAGCTAGCAGCTCGAATGGAGGGAGAAGCTGCAGAGGCATGCGCGCCTTTGGTCAACGAGCTGGCGCCACGTGAGGCAGCCTCTTTCGACGAGGAGACGCGGGCCCTCATCGCCCCCGACGCCGGGAGCCTCCCGGCGACTCCGCCCTCCGCCGTCGAGGCCAACTTCGCCCGGTACTTCGTCGCCGGTAAGAGAATGATTCTCAGCTTCTCTGCGTCGCTGATTGTTCTACCTAGAAAAGATTTTGAGCTTAGCATAGCATTTGATCTCTGGAAGAGGAACCCCACTGTTATTAGATTCTCGGCGCATTTGCTTGGAGATTTCTTTACTTTTTCTGTCGTGTTTTCTGTCCACTAATTGTTTGTGCAGATGTTGAACTATTGGGTATGGAGTGGTTGTGACAGTATCGACTACTAATTTGTATAATCTAATAAGGATTTTTTTTTCATCAAGTCCACGACTCCACCTAAAGAATGATGTTCTTTCTGTCCTAAAAAGATTTAAAATACGGATTTACGCTCTTCAATCGAATTTTGTCTCTGTGTGTGCACTCTGCACTCTGGTGCTGTTAATTTACGTAGAAAATTATTGGAATAACCTACTGTCAACTGTAACCAAAATGTTTAAAGTGAATTCAAGAACTCTACTTCAGATCGTATAATTCATCTATTCTTGTTTTTCTTGGCAGATTATCTTAACCCTGGACATGATCAGTACGTGTACCGTCATCCAAACGGGTAGGCTTTCAACAGGTTCAAAATTGACTCTCAAAATTAGGTCCAACAAATGCTCTTTGGGTGAAATACTGAAATTTGCATATTCAGTTGTTGGATCTAAAACTGGGCATTATTTCTAGGTTGTAGAAAAAATTTGATCAATGTATGCATGAACAATATCACTGCAGTGGTCTTTATCTCTGACAGATTACATGTTCTAGCGTCACTCATTTCTAATGCAAGTCTAGTCAACTCGTGCCAATCATACTATTTTTACTTAACACATGTTGACAATGGTGATCAGACAGGGACATTTATTCTCTTTCTTTTCTTCTGTTCCTAAATCATTTAGGTTGTGCGTGGTTGGCTTAGCTCCAGCCCATGTTGCATTGAAAGAGGAAGGGGGGATAACTGCTATTGACTTCAATGTTGGGAAGACAGATCGTAGTGAGATAAAAGTCACAGGGAAACGCAAAAGGGTAACTGGATTAATAGACTTATGTTCTTTGTTTGATTAATTAACTAGCGGAAATTATTTGATGTTTGTTTCCTATTATAGAATGCACAACATTTGCAAGAAAATTCAGCGTTATGTAAAGTCAGCGCAAATGATAAATCTTTTGTGGTGAGGTTGGTTCACTAGATCGCGTGATTGACTATGCCTGTTCTCATTGTATTTTTTTTACATTGAAGTGTTGTTTACGTCAAACTTTCACAGGTGTTGCGTGAAGGGTTCACTTCTGGAGATCAATGACAGATTGATCAAGCAACCCGATTTGCTTAATACCTCTGTAAGTACCTCTATGAAAAGGACACTTTTGCTGCTATGGCATATCATAAAAATGTTCAGGCCTGCAAACACAAATAGAACCACCCATACAATTTTCATCGGTGCCCATTGTCTCTTACTGAAGATAGTTTTCTGGTGCAACTTTCACAGTCTATGCATGCAGATCTGAGATGTTTCAGTCAGTGTTTTTGTGGTGTCTTTCCCAAGTGAGTAGCACTGAACAATTAGTTTAAACTTGAGAGCGATATCTTCTTCAAATTCAATTTTAACATGGATGAACTTGCACTTTTGTATATGTTTTATACTATATTCCGTAACCTCTGTTGAAGCATGCCATGTTTTGTCCAGAAGTGCGTGATGAAACCTTGCATGTGAATAGAAGTCTTCTGGCTTTTCAAGAAAACACAAAAGTTTTGCGTCTCGATGCATTGATAGAAAAGAGAGTTATGTACAGGCCCATGAAAAGACCACACCTGAGTTTACAATGTGACGCCCTAAACACTAGGAACCACGGGCAGCAGGCACGCCAGACCCTTCACACTCACCGTTGCCCAATCCCAGGTTTTCCCCTGGATAAAAGTCTGGATCATTTTGTGTTAATTTATATTCATATTAGCATAATACTCGTGCCTGGCTACGGAACAAGAAAAAACATAATAATTCAGGACTGTGGACAAACATCGTCATATTTAGTTAGGACAAACGTTGATGTATTTCCCCGGCTTCATCTTCTCTCTCCTTCTAAACTCTCCGATTCAGTTCCTGCTCGCCGTTTGTTTCCTTCACAACCTTCAGCTTGCAAGTGTAGAAAGTGTCATCTTCCTTCATGTCAATGTAGCCCTCTGTCCTACAGCTGCACCACCTTCCGATCAGCTACGTTGTCCTCCGGGTCCCACTCGCATTGAAACAACAAAGTCGCGGCAAACTTTAAAAAACATAAGGAGAATGTGAGATTTTGCACTCATGCTTAATGCAATAGTTTTCTAACAACAGCAAAAAACTAAGTCATGATAATGTTAGAAGAAAAAAGGAGTATGATTAAAAGAGTTCATGGGTTCATACTGATTACGCTTGTGCATTCCTCAAGCCGGACCAGGTTTGGGCTGGGATAGGAAATGCCTGACCTACTAAAGATTAGCCCGATCCTGACCGAAGCCCAATTTTGTACCAATATGCAGGCCCGAGCTCACCCCAGCATGAAAGCCCGAAGCCGGAAACCTCGCCCGAAAGCCTGAAATTCTACCGCTCAAGCTAAGCTCAGCTAAAAAAAAGTCACTACTCAGATCCAGCGGAGAACCAAAACACGCATATGCGTAAAGTGGCAAGGAACAGAATAAAACAAAGACAAAAAATAAAATCACAAATGAATAATATAGTCCATCCTTCTCCCGTACACATCAAGCACAATTCCTCAAGAAAAGAAAACATGATAGAAGTCCGACATGATCAAACTGATATGTGTTGACACTTGATAGGCAAGAGAAAGCTCTGCTACATATGTGGGTCAACCGTTCTGAAAGCCAATGGCTCGAGCAAACTCATATGACACACGCCGTTAACTTTTTCCTGCCAAAATTTGTTGGGACAACCTCGTGTTCTGCTAGCTCGGCTAGGTTTGTGATCTGGTTTCACGAGGGAAGTCGTTTCGCGGAGTAGACGACGATCAATAGGTGCGGAACGAGTTTAGTGATCGTGTGGACACAACTAAAGTAGTAGGATGAACCATCACCAATACATTTTAATAGTAAAGTTAACAGTTCGATTGTGCATATTAGTTTGCTTTATTTGCCGTATTCTTTTTTTCCGGTCGAGGCAAAGACTTCAATTATCCATTAGTTAAAGAGAAAGTTCAGTACAAATTGTTGAGGCCACAGCCAAAGGTTAACATCAGATACAAAATCCTACCCTCCCGGAATGATTTAACCCAAATGCTTTGTCCGTGCAGTCCCCCAATTTGCCGCTTCTTCCTTTACTTTTCCAACGATGTTTACCATATTACGACCAGTGTATTATTTTCCCCTTTTCACTTGTAGGGTGACAGAGAAGGATACATAGCAATCTTCATGCCGAAACCAGCAGACTGGCTAAAAATTAAGGATAAATTTCTTAGCTTCGAGGACTACAAGAACTTGAGAGGAATCTGCTGACAAGAAAAGGTATTAAGTACTTTCCTGACACCCAAGAGCTTGTACGAGCACGTTTCTAGACCTGAAATGGTGTATCCTTATATGTGCCCTTGAAATGCGCATAATAAATACTGTTTTCTTGCTCATATTTTGTCGCACATCTGATCCGTTTTATTTGTGCAGAGAAATTCATGAAGCTCAGGCCTCGTCGACCATTGTCCTGATCCGCACACAGATTATGTGTATTTCTCAAGAATTTGAGAGCCAATCCAGATAACCGTATCTTTATTGGCAATGATATTTAAGTGCTATTGAAGCCTCTTGTTGTGGCCACAGTAAGGGAAGTCAGTGGGCTTTTCTTGACAATTATAGAAACTTAATCAGCTACTGATACTCTCAACCACTTCATAGCCTACCGAACTGCAAAGCAAGCTTTGAAATAGAGATCATTTGAAGCTTATGTGTTTGACTCTTAACTGTAAATCATGACCGTCTCCCACAGGCAATGCTTGAGAAACGAATGTCTTTTTGTAGGGAGAGAAATGAATATTAGTTTGGTACAAACAATGAATGATGCTCACTTAATTTGTGTTCGGAATTTGGAGGCGCGCAACAGGTTATTCGCTTGTGACTCCAGTGAGTTCCTTTTCAATCCACTTCTGTTTTCATTGATTGCTTCTCCTGTACGGCTGTACATGTGACATCACAATG
This sequence comes from Puccinellia tenuiflora, assembly GCA_012064385.1. Taxonomy (NCBI): domain Eukaryota; kingdom Viridiplantae; phylum Streptophyta; class Magnoliopsida; order Poales; family Poaceae; genus Puccinellia; species Puccinellia tenuiflora. Next base: position 724,518 of record QRDG01002125.1, read on the forward strand.
CTTTGAGAGAAAACTATTTTTTCCATGTTATATCCAAGCAACAGTGAGATTTCACATTAGATTGGTAATGAGGTAATTGGGTTCATATTACATATTTTTTAGGGAAAAACGCATATTACTGACTCAGTCTGCATTTGATATTTAGAATGAAAGAACATTTCGAGTACTCCCATTGTTGAGTACTCCTGCTGCACCTACAGGAGGAAACCAAGAGACATGATTCAGCCACAAGTTAGGATGTGGGTACATTTTGAAAAGAACCTTGAAGTTCATAAAAACAACCCATTGCTATAATTTCCTCTATAGTTTAATTGCGGTTCTGTTTTTCCAGTTAGATCCATGTACCATATTTCAGTTCAATTGTGGTTTCACATAGGTATTCTGATGTTTTTAAAAATTCAAAAATCTTATGATGACATTTTGAAAAGTCTAGTAAAACTCGAACAACTATGAAACCCCACTCGAACACATACAAAACCATCAAAAAAACACGAAGCATCAATTGAAATCAATGAAACACAATTTGAGACCTCCATGGAGAAATGAGTGATTTAAAAAGTTCATAAGTTTTTTCCGATCAAGTTTCAAGATGTAGCAGAAATCTAAAGTTTCGGAAACATACTCAGCACTGCCCTTATTTCCAAGATCTCTTTAAGACGAAGATGATGGTGAAAACGGATCTGAAAACTAACAACTGCTTCTAATATTCAATCCTCTTTGTGTTTGCCAAAAATTTAAATGCATATGATTATTGATGGGAGATGGAGATACGGACTATCGGTTCATATTTGTAAAAGATGAGATATATTTCACAAATGTACTAGCAGCCAAGTTTCTACCGTGATCATGACTATTTTTCATCCAACGGCTCAAATGTCAGGCGAGGAGTAATCCAACAATGGGAGTACTTGATACATTCTCTTTAAAATGGTACGTTTTGTTCATGTGTCCCAATCTTAAAAGAGTTGGCTGACAGAATGGCCAACAAGGAAAACATAATGGAATGTTTGGACACATGCACTACATATAATTTTGTATAGTAGGTAACTCCACGAAGTCGCAGAATCATCCACACTAACTTCTGTATGGAGGAATTCTCGTTTTTTAGATGCCATGAATTGAACCGTGCAATAGTTTAGGATAGAGACAGAAAACACAATCTTTTCGGTAAATTCAGATCCAATTAGTCATAATGACATATGTGCATGGTTTGTTAATTCATTGGTTGCAGCATCCTACGTGAAGATGATAGTGAAATTAACTAGAAATTGATTCAGATGCTAGTGCTATAATCTAAGAGAAGCCGTAGCGGGAGATCTCAACCGGTATAAGGCAAAGAACAAGATATATTCGTGTGGTTTCAACAATCGAACAGAAACACATGTGTTACCTATACCTACTATCAAATAAGCATTGAATGTATCACATCAGAACGTAAAACAAATTATGTTATTGTGTATTTGGTTTTTTTTTTTGTGATATACAATTTTTATAGAACTATATAATTCAACTTGGAAAATATACTTCAACCCTCCTAAACCAGCTTAAAGCCAACCCAACTCATCGAGAGAGGGACTTGTGCGTTAACGTGTGATATCCATCAGTCCCATATACTACTATACCGCTTGCGCATATACACCATACATACTGACTATTCATATGCATGTTGTCTTTGTGGACGAGAAGACGGGAAATATGCATCTGAACTCGGGGGCATCTGCCCCGGTTTCAAAAACCATATTTCCACATGCTAAAATAATTTGAAAAAAATCCCGGGCATACACATCCACATTATATGGCGGCGCAAAAAGTTTCATCAATAAATGATCATTATTTTGGTCTAGGTGAAAAAGACAAAATAATGTCTGAAACAAGTTTTTTTTCCAACACAAAAATTTGTCTTTTTTGCGCCGCCAAAACAAAAATATTTTTTTCCACAAAACTTTATGCCGCACACATATTTCGGTGAGATGTACACATAAAATTTTATTTCGGATTTTTACACAATTTAAAACGTGTTTAAAATGCATATTTCAAAAAACAGGGGCAGATGCCCCCATGTTCAGAAAATGCACTCTCACGAGAAGACCTTCTCGTACTTCCTGATGGAAGTCATCAACCATGAGCTCCTTTCCCTCGAGAGTAGCTTTAAATATTGGTCACAACACTACTTGTGCCTCAAGAAGTAGATAAGCAAAAAACGGAGGATAAGCAAGAACCATTCTGAATATTACATGCATATTTTAATATCTAATCAGTGATATGAAGCTAATGTACTCCCTTTGCCTGAAGTTCATTTAGGTTTTTCCTTCTCAAGTGCGATTTCCACAAGCTGAATGTTTCCCTGAAGTGAATCAGCCTTGCAACAAGGAAGGAATGAAAAGCCGTCCAGGAGTTTCAAACATTTCAAACCCCACTTCACCATCAAGAATTCAATCAAATGATGACCACTGCACAGAAGAATCAAACTGATACTATATTAGGGGCGTTCCCAGCAATTTTTTTCAAAGGAATCAAGAAGCTATATCACGTTAATAAGGATGAACGATTTCTTCGAACCTTCGATTGTGATATGTGGTAATAAACACTGCCCCAGGAGAATTTTCCAGGAGAAAGGTAACCGTCGCAAAGAGATCATCAAATTCTTACCAAAATAGATGCAGCATATGTTACCAAATGTAGGTCAGCCAAAGTGACCAAAATGCAAATTAAGCAGAATAGAAAAGTAGCTTACTCGCTGAATCATAAAGCACATCCGCTCCAAGAATAATATCAGGGTGCAAATCAAATACAGGTTCATCCCAATCTCCCCAAGTAAGTCCTACAACCTGCATTGTTTTTATGTAATGACCCACTCGTAAAGCTGCATTGGAGGATGCAACCTGTAACAAATAACTTCAAATCAAAGCATACCTTATAGCTGGAATTATTGAGACTGCATATTTTTCTGATGTTCTCCAGTACCTACTCATTGAAAACAAAAGCATAAATCAATTAGCATTAATATATCAACAACTAATACTGAAAACTGAATAAGGTAGCATCAATTGTATTTTAGGTCTCGCCGGGATTGGTTTGGGCTAACTTACCTCTGTATTCAGTGCAATGTCTGTCAGAGTAACATCCGCTCCAACTTTTGCAGCTACTAAACCTGGTAGTGAGGTTCCCGCACCAAGCTGCAAGTCAGACTTTAATAAGAAGAGTGTAAAATCACATATTCTGAGAAATATTTTATTCATAGAAAAGAAAAATACTTGGTCCATCCAAACAACAATCTCAAAACAGCAAGGGACTTAAGAACTACCACACTGCATCACAATAACAAGGAGGCCATAATAGTTATATACTATTTGGCATGAGCTAGGATTCAGGATTAGGATGATTATCAGTACCTCGACAACCTTAGAGCTGGAGAACCGTGACCTCTGCTGCCACACGTATTCCGCGAGGATGACGCTGCATGGCCAGACGAACATCCCGTAATCCTCCTCTATATTCTGCACACCGAGAAGTGATGCAGCTTGTCAGGGCAACTCAATGTGAACATGCACTGAAGGATCCTATCCTAGCTCTCTCTCTCACGGATGGAGGAAGAACAGGAATACAGGATGAACACAGGATTTTTTGGTGGTGCACTGACGCCTCTTTTTCTTGATTTCTGCCGAGCACAAACTCGCTACAGTGGACACAATACACAGGGAGAGCGGGGGGCTTTTATACGCGCGCACAGACGCGCTGCTCCAAGCCCACTCCACGCACCACGCGCACTACCAGCACGCCCCGACCTGCGCGCTCGTCGCGCTCACTACGCGATCAACGCGGCCGGCCGCCCGCTCGTCACGCACGCACGCGCCTCGCTCGCCTACGCCCGGCACGACCAGTACGCACGCAACGCACACACACACGTACACACACACGTACACACACACGCACGCACACGATACACGCACTAGCCACGCACGGACATGGCTTAGTGCTAACAATCTCCCCCTAAGCCATGACCTAGAAGAGACCCGGGTGGACGTCGTCGTCGACGAGCAGCGCCTTCTCCTTCCTCGGCTCCGGGCAGTCACGGGAGAAGTGGCCGCGAACGCCACAATTCCAGCACTTGCCGCGCCGTCCCCTTGTGCCTGATGCCGAGCTGCTGCCGACGTCGTCGTCGTGGATGCCATTGCGACGCCTCGCCGCCCACTGTGCCGCAGTGAGCAGCAGCTGCCCGTCGCCACGATCGCCGCCGCTGCGCTGCTTGCGCCGCTCCGTGCGCTCCTCGAACGCCTTGAGCCGTCCGAGCGCCTCGTCGAAGTTCAGCTTCTCCACGTCGCAGAACTGCTCGATGCCGGCCACCGCCGCGTACAGGCGATCGGGCACCGAGTCCAGCAGCTTCTTCACCATCGCCGCATCGTCGAGGGTCGCGCCAAGGTTGGCGTACCTCGCCGCCATGCTGCTGATCTTGCCGGCGAAGACGTCCAGCTTCTCCCCATCCGCCATGTCCAGACGATCGAACTCGCCGCGGAGAGTGGACAGCCGAGCTGCCCTGACACGATCCGCTCCCACGAACCGCGCCTTGAGGCTTGCCCACACCTCCGCCGCCGTCTTCTTCGCCGAAACCTGCAATAGGATGTCCTCCGCGAGCGCACCGAGGAGGTAGGCCCTCGCCGGCTTGTCCTTCTTCGCGATGATCGCCGCCGCCGCGTCCTCCGCCGGAACGACTGCTTCCCACAGCCCCTGCGCGTCGAGGTTCGCCTCCACCTTGATCGCCCACACGGTGTAGTTGTCACCGGTGAGCATCGGCACGGGGAGCGACACCATGCTCCCCCCAGCACCAGCGCCGTGCGCGACCATCGCCATCACTCACCTCGCTCTGATACCAATTGAAGGATCCTATCCTAGCTCTCTCTCTCACGGATGGAGGAAGAACAGGATGAACACAGGATTTTTTGGTGGCGCACTGACGCCTCTTTTTCTTGATTTCTGCCGAGCACAAACTCGCTACAGTGGACACAATACACAGGGAGAGCGGGGGGCTTTTATACGCGCGCACAGACGCGCTGCTCCAAGCCCACTCCACGCACCACGCGCACTACCAGCACGCCCCGACCTGCGCGCTCGTCGCGCTCACTACGCGATCAACGCGGCCGGCCGCCCGCTCGTCACGCACGCACGCGCCTCGCTCGCCTACGCCCGGCACGACCAGTACGCACGCAACGCACACACACACGTACACACACACGCACGCACACGATACACGCACTAGCCACGCACGGACATGGCTTAGTGCTAACATGCACAGCATTAGCGCAGGAAGACAAAACAGCCGAGCAGTAGAACTGGACGCGGCTCATGGTGGAAGCAGCATTTCGCCGAACGGCTTGGCTGCACCCATGGAGTCCGTCATTCAAACGAGGATCAGTGCTGAGGCGGGACGCCGGCCGTCGCTCATACAAACGATGACCAGTGCCGAGGCGGGACGCCGGTCGGGAGCGGTGGCTCTGGGCCGTGTAACTAACGAGCACCACCGGTGAAGCGGATGCGAGAGCGGGAGGTGAGTGAGACGAGACGAGACGGACCTCGATGATGTCGACCCGGAGGGCGTGGTCGCGCTCGGAGGAGGCGCCGCCGAAGTAGTGGCGCGAGACCGTGGTCATACGAGCAGGCGGAGCGCGTCCGGACTCCTCCTCCGCCTCCGGCGAGGAGGTGGAAGCGGAAGCAGAGTCCATTGCGTTTTGGAGGCCGGGAGGACGTAGGCCGTTGCTCCGTAAGCAGGAACTAGTACGGTGAAACCATGGTAGTGTCTAAAATGGCTACTAATTAATACTTCGCTGTAATGGGGATGTAGCTCAGATGGTAGAGCGCTCGCTTAGCATGCGAGAGGTACGGGGATCGATACCCCGCATCTCCACTTTTGTTTTTCTCTCTTTCCCATTACGTTCTTGTACTAACACATATTCATGTTTTTCCATTACGTTCTACGCATCTCCATTACATTTTTGTTTTTCCATTTTTGTTTTTCTCAGGAGTACTTTTGATTGAAAAGATTTAGAATGAAAGTACATATTCATGTGTAATTTATTGTGGTTCAACTTATATTCCACTTGAATGCAATCTTTGTTGTCATCATTGTGACAGTGAGGAAAAATTTGGAGGAATATTTTTATAGTAATATATGTATGTGGTTTTTGTTCCCACATCGAATCAGGTTATTTTCTTATTTGGGGAGTTCCACTTTCTATCACATATTTGTTGCACGGTAGAAGGAAATTCAAAATCTATTCTAACTTGAATATTGGCTTTAGTGTTCCTTTCATTCAAAGGAATTTCATACAAAATTTAGAGGATTTGGTTCATTAGAAACTTTTTCCTACACAGACCGTTTAGTTCACATAAAAATAATTCTTACAAATAATTTACAAAATTCAGTTGCACTATTCTTCAAAGGTAATTTTACATATATTTTCATGTAGCTTTCAAACACTCTTTAGTCCAAATTCCAATTTCTTTAATCTAAATTTCTATAAGAGCTCGTTTGGTAGGTTTTGGACTGGAATTGACTTAACACATCATAAACATTTGTCAGAATTCCAATTAAAAAAAGTTTCTAATTTCATGACAGCCAAACACGTTGAGCATGGAATCTCGATTAAATTTCATGATTCCGACTCGAAATGATAGCTACTAAATGTACTCGAAGTTTGGACTAAATGTAGGTGGAATGAAGCTAATGTACTCCCATTGTCTGAAGGTCATTTAGGTTTGTCCTTTTGAAGTGCGATCTCAACTAGTTGAATGTTTTTCTGTACTGAATCAGACTGGAATTTCGGAACAAAGATTTAAATTCCCGGTAATAGTCCCGCTATAGACTCTCGAGAGACTTCCCGCTATAGCTAGGGCATTCATATGCTAAAGCGAGAATAACCGCCAATAGCCCGGCTGCCGCTAAGCTTCCCGCTCATCGGGCCCAAAAAATTTGGTCCAAATTTTCCGCTTGTCCCAATTTGGGTGGTAAGACGAGAGCTAGGTGCTGGAATTGCTGCGGCTCTATACCATAGCCCGCTATTTTAAACTTTGTGTTTGAAGGATGAAACCTGTAGCATAAAACTTCAAACCAAAGCATACCGTCTAATTGGCATTATTGAGGCCGCATATCTGTCTGATATTTTTCAGTACCTACTCATTGAAAACGAAACCGGGAAGCAAGCCATCAACAAGTAATACAGAAAACTAAATAAGGTGGCATCCATTGCATTTTAGGTCTCGGCAGGATGGGTTTGAGCTAACTTCAGCGTTATGTGCAATGTCTGCCAGCGTCTGACATCTGCTCCGAGTTCTGCAGCTACTAAACCTGGTAATGATATGTTCCCACACCAAACTGAAAGTTAGACTTGAATCAGAAAAGTGCAAAATAGGAATGCCATTCATATTGTGAGAAATATGGTTTTTTAGACAACAAAATATAGTTGAGCGATAGAAACAAAAACTGCCACCCTGCATCACAATAATAACAAGGATGTTGTAAAAATCTCAAAAAAAAAAAACAAGGATGTTGTAAAAAAAACAATAATAACAAGGAGACCATAACGGGCATACTTTAGAGCTTGGATTCAGTACCTCGACAACCCTCGAGCGGGAGAATCACGGCCTCTGCTGCCACACATAATCCGCGAGGATGACGCTGCAAGGCTAGACGAACTTCCCGTAGTCCTCCTCTATATTCTGCGCACCGAGAAGTCATGCAACTTTAGGTGGTATGGGAAACTCAGTGTGAAGTCATACAGCCGAGTACTAGTGTCCTGGACTCCAGGTGAAAGCAGCATTTCGTCAAACGGCTATGCTGCATCCATGGAGTCCGTCCCTACATTAACGAGCACCACCGGTGAAGTGTGCGGGTGTGAGGGAGGGAGCGAGCAGAGACGGACCTCGACGATGTCAACACGGAGGTCACGGTGGGTAGAGGGCCCGCGGCCGAAGAAGTAGTGGCGCGATACCGTGGTCATTCGCGGCGGCGGAGCGTGGCTTGGCTCCTCCTCTGCCTCCGGCGAGGACGCCGAACGGCAGGAGTGGAACCAGATCAGGCCATTGCGTTTTGGATGCCCGTAGACAAAAATCACAAAGCTGGCACAGCCGTGTATCTAAAGAGTGTTGAAAGGGAAAACATTCAATTTATATCGTGGGGATGTAGCTCAGATGGTAGAGCGCTCGCTTAGCATGCGAGAGGCACGGGGATCGATACCCCGCATCTCCATTTTGTTTATTCCTTTCACGTTGTTCCTCCCTAAATCAAATTGCATGCAGCTCCATTTATTTGTACAGTCCATTTGCTTGGCAACGTGTTCGTTTTTTCCCCTAACGTGGTTTTGAATTTAGGTTTAAGACAAACTTCTTTACTCTCCGGTATTTCGTAAATCTCTAACATTTTGACATTTACTTCCTAATTATTTCGTCAAATTTGAATGAAATTTGACAATTTTATTAGAATTTGTCTGAATCTATTAAGAAAATTAATCGAGATAAGTATATTTTGGGGGCTTGCATTCTGATAAATTATATAATAATTATGCTGCAAAGAAAAGTACATAATTATTGTTCATGTTCAAGTGGAATAATAGAATTGTGCATCAATAACTTTAAGGTTTGCTGTATTTGGTGGTGTGTACTTGGGGAGGCGAGGTCAGGCGTGGAGGCAGATGCAACGGAAAGGCGTGATGCGCGGCTGAGGGTCGTGGTTCTAGGCATGGTGGTTGGCCGGTTTGCGGATTTGGTGGTGTGTAGTTGCCGCACTCTGGCTGTGGTCGGAGTTGTCGATGGCGGCGCCTTGGGCATCGCTCCCTTGTTAGAGGCATCGGCAAGCAACTTCCACCCCCTCCCCACACGCTCCAGGGGAAACCCCAGTTCTGGCTCGGATCAGACGATGATGATAGCGGTGTTAAGCTTTGCTCGGTATCGTATTGTCTCTTAGGAGCATCAATTTTGGTGGTGGATCAGGCCAGAGTGACTTGTCGTGCGCGGCGGTGTGAGGCAATGGTGAGCTACAGGAACATCCTTCACATGCGAGGGCGGCAGGTGAGCAACTTTGGTCCTTGCTCTCAGGTCGGAGAGGCACTTGTCCTTCTCTTCCGGGCTTGTCGTTCCTCTCCGGCATCGATGAGGTTGGAGAAAGGGCTCATGTCGGCGCAAGACGGCAACGGCGAACAAAAGCGATAGAGAGAGGGATGAAGGCACTGGGAGATTCCCCTGCTCACCAAGAATCCAACGGAGTGGACGTGGTTCAGCTTGACTAAACGGTAATCGATGTGCAGGAGCGGTGGCTCGTCTGCCCGGCTGTAGGTGTCGTGTGTGTTCCGCCCTACTCGCGTTTTGTATGTTTTGTGGTGCTATGTGTGGCTTGCCCGTTGTTTAGGTTTTCGCCTGATTTTCCTCAATAAACTGAGCAGTTCGTATTCTTTCTAATCATTGAATTTGGAAGTTCGGGTGTTAACATTCGGAAAAAAAAACCCGGAAAAAAACAAAGTGTTGATGTCCGGTACAAACGACGCACGCGCTTAGTGTCATATACGCTGCTTCCGTTTTCATTGACGATGCACGAACAGGCTAAACTTCTTTTGGCAAGATGGGTCGAAAAGCTTCATCATCGATCTACGCCAATTCACTCTACCAAGAAAACACTACTATATCAACTAACTAGATGAATTTTGGCGTGGCGTCACGCCACGCCCTTGGTGTTTTTTTTATATACATTTTTTTCTTTGGCAAAATGTTAGCCAAAATTGGAGTGTTTGGACATGTTTTTATTTTTTGGAATGAATAAATAGCCTTTTTTTTGAGTTTTTTTTTCTGGTATATTGTGTAGGATTTTTTTTTGATAGCCAAAACTGAAGTGTTGGACAAAATGTTAGCTAAAATTGAAGTGTTTCTGAATGTCTAAACATGTTTTTAGTTTGTTATGAATAGTTAGCATTTTTTCCATGGGTATTTTTTTGATATATTTTGTGGAATATGTTTGGTGGTGTCAAATGTTCAATTATTTTTATATTTTTGCCGTCATTATTTAATTGAAATTAGAAAAATTATTTTTTGATTTTGAATCCACAAATGGGGAAAGTTTGTTCTTATGAGGTTGAAATATTTCGTAGTTTGTAGTGTGAAAAAATATTTGCATAGAGTTTTCTTTTTAGTATTTTCGATATATTTGTGTTGAATGCCGAAATATTTGCCAAATGTAGACCAAATTTGAATCTGGAAATATTTTTCTTTTATTTTGGTATGAGTACATAGCATTTTTTTGTGAGCATTTTTTTTCAATATTTTGTGCAATATTTAAATATTTAATATATTGAAATGTTAGAACATGGTTGTATTTCAGCGTCAATATTTAATTGAATTTACAGGAAATGCATCTGGGTTGCCTCTAAATGGTGACAAAATTTTGCTTTTGTACAATTTTGTGGTTTTCGCTCGCATTTAATTTGGAAATGCATGAAATCAAACCTTTTTTTTGAAGTTATAGATATTTATATTTAATTCAGTTTGGAAGCAAGACATAATTAGAGCAAATGAATTTGTATTTGCTCGAAATGTTCATCTAATCAAACATTTGGTTGTTAAATGTAGTGACTATTTTGTTTTAAGGGAAGTTTACATTGTTAAGTTGCTCGAATGCCGAAATTTGGAAATTTGGGAAGTTATTTATATTTGTTAAATTCAACTTAGAAGCAAGGTAGGATTAGAGCTAATGAATTTGCATTTTGCTGGAATATTCATGTAATCAAACTCTTTTTTTAATGCAATGACTACTTTGTTTTTTTATTAATTTTGTGGAATATGGTCGCATTTATTTTGAAAATGTATGTAATCAAACCTTTTTTTGGAAGTAATTTATATTTAATTAAATTAAATTTGGAAGCAAGCTATAAATGCATCTGAGTTACCTCTGGGCGGTGAAAAATTAGAGCTAAATGCATCTGAGTCATGGCGTTTTTTTTATGTATTTTTTTTGTTCAGTAAAATGTTGGTTAGTCTGTAAGGTTGAAACATTTTTTTTTATGAGTAGGTAGCATTTTTTTGTGTGAGCATTTTTGATAAATTTTGTATAATTTTCAAATATTTAGTAGAGTGAAGTGGTTGAACGTGTTTATATTTCGGCGGAATTATTTATTTTATTTTAAATTAGGGAAGATGCTTTAGAAATACTTCTAAGTAGTGACTACATTTGAATTCAAATTAGGGAAGGTGCATTCGAATTACCTGATAATAGTGACAACATTTGAATATGCTTGTATTTTTTCTCATAAGTAGTTGGCATTCATGTTCAAACATTTTTTTTATGAATAGTTAGCATTTTTTGTGAGTTTTTTTTTTTTGATAAATTTTCTATAATATCCAAATATTTAGTAGGGTGAAAATGGTTGAACATGTTTGTATTTCGGCGGGAGTATTTACTTTACCATACGCCGAACTCGTTGTATTTTAAAATGTCACAATTTGTTGAGATTTGTCATCTATTCTGTTGAAAATTTCACTAAATTGTTTCTTTAAGTTTTGGGCTAATTGGGAAATGTCAAAATCTGTTGAAATTTGTCGCCTATTTTTTCTCTAAATTGTCACTAATTTGGAAGTGTTCATTTTTTATTTTTATTTTTTTTTTGTACTTTTTTGCCATAGGTAGGTTGCGTATTTTATGTACTTTGTTCACTAAATTGTTTCTTTAAGTTTTGGGCTAATTGGGAAATGTCAAAATCTGTTGAAATTTGTCGCCTATTTTTCTCTAAATTGTCACTAATTTGGAAGGGTTCAATTTTTTTTTTTTAGTTTTCTGCCATAAGTAGTTCGCATATTTTTTGTACTTTGGAAATCTTGAAATTCGTTGGAAGTTGGTGTCCATTTTATCCAAATTTCCAAAAATTTAGAATATCTTTTTTGTTGTGAGTATTCTTTTTTTTAATATATTGTGTAGGTATCTGAAGTCTTTAGTGATTTGAAATGTTCAAACATATCTGTGTTTTGAAGTCAATATTTAATTTGAGTTAGAAAATCCATCTGATTTTGATTCCTAATACTTTCTTCATTTTTGTGAGTATCGTGGTGTGAATAATTGTTATGTTTGTGAGTATCGTGGTGTAAATAGTTAAATTCTGCAAACGTGCATATTTAAAAGGTTTTTTGATTTCTAATATGTTTAATTTTTGAAGGTACTTATACTTATTGAATTTAATTTGAAAATAATTTAATTTTTGAAGGTACTTATACTTATTGAATTCAATTTGAAAAGAAGCCACATTCACACAATTAAGGCAAACAAATTTGCATTTTCTCTCGAAATTTTCATGTATTCAAATGGTTATTTTTTTTCTTGAGTATTATGGTGTAAATAATTAAATTCTGGAAACGTGCATTTTTTTAAAGGGGTTTTTTTTTTTGGGTTTCTAATATGACGAATTCTTGAAGGTATTTGTACTTATTGAATTCAATTTGAAGGAAGCCACAATTACACAATTAGAGAAAATGAATTTGTATTTTTTTTATTGAAATATGTTTGTACACATTTTTTTTGATGCAATGTCTATATTGCTTTTTTCCTTCTATTTTATGGTTTTTTGTTTAATGAAATATTTATGTATTTGGTTTTTAGATGGAGTGACTATTTTTTGTTTTTTGTTTGACAATACTGTGAAATTTGGATGGATAATACTGTGAAATTTGGATGGATATCATATGCCATAAGTGTTTTTTTTGTTGCAGGTATTATTTCGGCATTTTTATGAGTATCGTTGAAATATTCAAATTTGAATATTTAGTAAATTGATGGCATAAGTAGTGATTGGAGCGTTCATATATTAGTCACAATCAGAAGTTGCTTAGTTTTAAATGCATTGATTTTTTTTTATTTACAGAAAGTTTACATTTGTAAATAGTTGACTTTCGTGAAGCATTTTGTCATATTTTTTTTTGTTAATAGCAGAAAGTTATTCGTATGCGATTTAATTTTCAAATGTGTTGCATGTATTTTTTTAAGGACTTTGGTGCCACACTAAGAAGTCGCTTAGTTTTAAATGCATTGATTTTTTTTTTTTGCAAAAAAATTACATTTGTAAACAATTGATTTTTTTTTTTAAATTGTTAATAGCGAGAAGTTATTCGTATGCGATTTCCTCTTTGTAGAAGGTAAAAGAATCTAATTGTATGAATTTGGCGTGGCGTTGGCATGTTTTTTCTAGATTCGTGCTAACAAATGGGAAAAGCCTATATATGTTGCATTAAAATCTTGACCATTTTGAACTGTGAAACTATATTTTGTGTTTGGCATTTCATTTTGGAAATTTGCCTAATCATTTTTTTTGAATATAGTGATTATCTTTATTTGAGCATTTTTTTTGGAAGTTATTTGTATGTGTTAAATTTATTTTAGAAGCAAGTCATAGTTAGAGTAAATGAATTTGTATTTTTTGTCAAAGTATTTGTTTTCTTCGAAGATTCACCAATTTAAAATATGGAAACAAAAAAGTTGTAAAAGTTTTTAAATCAGGAAAAAAATTATACAAAAAAAAAAATTGTAGTGACTATTGTGTGTGTGTGTGTGTGTGTGTGTGTGTGTGTGTTTTTTTTTTTACAAAATCGTGGAATTTGGACTCATTTCATTTTGGAAATTTACCTAATCATTTTTTTTTTCGATTATACAAATTTGTGTAATTTGGATGCATTTCATTTTGGAAATTTGCCTAATCATTTTTTTCTTTTTTTTTTCATTTCATTTTGGAAATTTGCCTATTGTGTGTGTGTGTGTGTGTGTGTTTTTTTTTTACAAATTCGTGGAATTTGGACTCATTTCATTTTTGGAAATTTGCCTAATCATTTTTTTTTCGAATATAGTGATTGTTTCTATTTGAGCATTTTTTTTCGAAGTTATTTGTATTTGTATTTGAGTAAATTGAAAAGTTGCAAAAGTTTTTTGAATCAGGAAAAAATTATACAAAAAAAAAAAAAAACGACGCAGCAGCCCAGCAGCCAGCCCGGCCCAGCCAATCTGGCGAGCCCAGGCCCGCTGGGACGTCACGGTGACGTCACCAGCGGCCGAACCCTGCCGCGGCCGCATCGACGACGCCGGCGTCGCACCACCGCGTGCTGGGGCACGAGCGTGCGCGCAGCGGGCGCGCGTGGCCGCGGGGTGGCTGGAGGCGCCGTCGCCGCCACGTTTTGGTCGTCGGAGCATCGCCGGCGGCGTGCGCACGCGACGGAAGGTAGCGGGCGCGGCGGCGGCGATTATGGCGCGCTCGCGGCGCCCCGGAAGCTGATCCGCGGCGAGAAGGGAGAGGTGGCGGCGGCGGAGCTCCCCGCATGCTCGGATGTGTGCGGGGAGGGGCGTGGCGGCGGCGCGGCGCGTCGGCGGCGGCGGCGAGCTTCGGCCGCGCGGGAGAGAGAAGAGGAGGAGAGGGGAGGGGGGATTATGCGGGTTGTTTTGCAAAAACGTCCGTGTATTTTTCGTTATTCACATTTAGGTCCCTCGTAGCGTGTTTTTTGTGTACTGCGGGTTCTATTTTCGATCTTGTGAGGGGTTTTTTGCAAAAGCGTCGTCGACGCCTCCCGCGGGCCGTCGGATCGTCTGTGGACGGCCGGGATCGCCCGGTTCCTGTTGTACTGTAGCGCTACAGGGTTCCCTGTAGCTATGAATAGTGCCCGAGGCCCTCCCAGAGCTCAAATTCTTCCTTCTTTTATATATAGTATAGATATCTACAACTGATCAATGGTTAATTTGGGTTATCGCACGACACGGCGGCGGCGGCGCCGACGCTGATGCCCCTGCAGGCAGACATCCAATTATCCCCGCCGTACGACCCAGCCGGAAGGTGCAGCGTGACGTCGAACACCGGCGTCCCTTGCCTCACGTCCGCCGCGAGGCCGTCCATCAAGCCCTCCACGGCCACCCCGGTGACCCTCGCGGTGGAGACGTGCAGCTCAACCGACTTCCCCCGCTTGCCACAGAGCCTGGTCCCCGCCGCACCGGCGTCACTGGCGGCGAGCGGGACATCACGATAGGACACCTGCGCGTACGCGCCGGGCTCGAAGCATGACCTCGCCGCCAAGCCCCACGAGGAGAGGCCCAGGGTGAGATTGAACGAGAGCTCCCCCGTCGTCGTCGTCGTCGTCGGGGCGAGACCGGAGACGGAGTCTATGGCGACGTAGTAATGCGCCTGGAAGCCAAAGAGCGAGAGCGCGACAATCAGGCACGCGGTGAACACGACGCTGAAGATCGTGGCGACGCACAGAACCCGGCAGTCTCTGGCGGCCTTGTTCTTCTTCTCCAGGATCTCCGTATCTCCATGGAGCGTCTGCCTCTCCACGTCGTCCATCCCGGTCATCGGCACCACGTCGTCCATGTCCATCCCGGTCTTCGACTGCCTGCCCATGTTTCGAGGGTTTCGATTCTATGTTGAGCGATTGAGTTTGTCTTGCAGCAGAACAAGGATCGAGAATCTAGGTTTAGAGACCAAAGCAGGAGGTCGGTTCATGGATACAGTATATGTCACCATGGCCGATGGATAACATACATATACCAGAGTAGTTTCCGTTCTGGAGTCGTAACCGATCTCCGGATCAATTGAAAACCATGGGAAGGTAGGAGAATACTACTTCCCCATCTTGTCCGTTGCATAAACACGAGGTATAAATTTCATAAAATCAGAAAATCACTCACAAACATATATACACGTAAACTAATTTCTACGAACGCACACACATCTCATCCTATCTATATGAGCACCTCTGACAGAATGAGCCGGCAGATTTTTAGATTGACGAAGACACCACATATGTCATAGAAGAAAACAATACCAAGATGGACTGTATATAACGACATAGAATGCCTACAACATCACATAATAGACCCACTCAATTCCACAAGACATGACAATAGACATGCCACATCAACCACAAGACATGACAATAGACATGCCATGCCCAACCACGAGCCATGATGTCTCGCCACAAAAAAAACCGTGTCACGACCGAAACTGGATGCATAACGTATAGGATACCGATAAGCGTCTAGAGGAGTAACGAGTGGATAGATGGACCCAACCGGATCTCAGGCAAGCGTCATATAGGAAGAGCCAACAATGGTGTACATTGCGCCAAGGAGGCCAACACTCCGAGGAGCAGTCAACATCAACTCCATCCATTGCATCCGGCGACTCCACAAGCAAACCCATGCAATGCCTCCACAATAAAACAATGACACCATGGCGCCCCCACCTGATGCAAAAACCAGATCAAGCCTTTTTCTCCGGGTGCTCGACGTGGGATCAAAGTACAAATAAAACCATAAGACATCTACCTTGCCCCGTCCAGATCATCAACCATGAGGGCCGACGCCAAAGAAGGGCGGAGTGCAACTGATATGTAGGACACAAATGTTGAGAGGATAGACACATCTCGTTGCTCTCGAGGGGGGGGGGGGGGTGACCATACCGAACGGAACTACATAAAGGAGATCATTTCTACCATTGCCGTTGAACAACACGGACGCCACAAACCTACCTCTTTAGTTATGCACATGCTAGCGAGATCATCCAGTTATAACTGTAGTCGGATTCATGGCATAGATGTGTGTTCTGAAGTGGTATATTTGTTAGTCACTAATTAACCTCTATATATGTGGCATGTGCCATCCAAATCCCCGCACGAGGCATGTCTGGTATCCATGTCTTTAGGCTCAATGGTACGGGTGTATGTCTTTATCGTCATGGCATGGCTCTGTATGCAGATTTGTTCGGTTGCGAGCAAGATCAGTTTTCCATTTGATATTTGGGAGTTTCGATACATTATGGGAGACTATCAAATATTGAGTGGAAACTGGTGGGGAATTATTGGAAAAATGTCTAATTAGTTGGAAAGTAAAACTTCTTTCATCTAGTCCTCATGAATTCTCTACTTAGCAATATGGTGTTGTGTATAATATCTTTTTCTCGAGTTCTGAAATGAGTACTCCAAACATTGGATTACTTCCGTTCACGGTTCTTCTGACATGGAGATAGCGAGAGAGAAAAAACATACTCACCAAATAGAATGTTGTATGTCATCCAAAATACTATGGGGCTCGGGATTCAGGATTTAGAGGCTAAAAAGCTGCCCTTCTTAGTAAATGGCTATTCAAACTTATTACGAGAATGATGTATGGTAAACTCTCTGAGAAGAAAATATCTAGGCTCAAATGCAATCTCCCAACTTTTCTGAACTGGAAGATTCATAAGTTCTGGCGGGTATGATGGCAAAGAAAAAATTTCTTCCGATATGAATTTTTCATAATAAAGGAAGGTTCAAAAATTCGGTTCTAGGAGGATTCATGGCTTTGAAGTGCCCCTCTAGCGGACCAATATCCTGTTTTGTACAATTTTGCACGTAACAAAAGTGATACCATCATGGAGGTATTCGGTACAACGCCTCCTAACGTGGCATTCAGACGGGATTAATTAGTTGGTGCGTGTCTTGCATCATGGAATGCCATTCTATGATATTTGGATTTAGTCCAACTGGCCAAGGACCAGACAGATTCCATTGGAATGTACATGAGAAAGAAAAATTCTCGGTAGACTCCATATACAAAGGTTTAGTTCATTCTGATGTGCTAGTAATTAACAATAAGCATATTTAGAAAATGAAGGTTGCCACTTAAAATTAAAATATTCATGTGGTACCTTGATAGTCTGGTTATTCTAATCAGAGACAACATCGCAAAGTGTAACCAGAAAGGAAGGTACATAAGTACAAAGTGTTGCTTAAGTCATCGAGAATATAACATACTTGTTTTCCAATGCAAGTTCCCACATTCTACATGTACGCACTTGCTCTGGAAATGGTTTACTCTTCAGTGTAATGTTCTCCATCTTCCTAGACATATACCGCTTAGAAAAATAAATCCATACACGCGGAAGGAAAAACGTTGACCAAATGGGGACGGATCCCTCCCTTGGCTATACGTTGTTAGGTAGAGATGAGACCTTTCCAGCAGCGGAGGATCCACCCGATGCACACTAGATAACAACCCGTTTAATTCGGCCCCGCTGGGACTCGAATCCGGGTGGGCTGGGGGCGCACATGCAGCCTCTGCCACTGAGGTAGCACTCAGTTCTCATACGCGCGGAAGGAGGCCTTAACAAGGGTGAAGACGGCGGTCATGGTGAGATGACTTTATCTGTTTGTCAACATCCTTCTAACAACATCATGTTCCTAACAACATCATTTTCATCCAAATAAACATCACGGTAACAAATCCTATTTTCCCCCTTAATTTGTAAAATATGCGACACTGCTATATCTCAAAGGGATCGTAGCTCAGCAAGTAGGCTAGGCTACATGGTGAAATGATCGGGGAACTTGTTGGTGGAGCCGAGGACCCTGCCACCGACGTCGGGGAAGAGCTCATGCCCTTGCAGCGGCCCCACCGTGCCGTCGCCGCCCACATCCACCGGGTACCTCATCAGGTGCCCCTGCATCGGCATCCTCTCCACCTCCTCCCCCTCGTACACATACCTCTCCCAGTTCTCCCGTGCCACCCGGTTCACCATCCTCACGCACTCCGGCGACTCCGGCACCTCCATCTCCGGCAAAGCCAGCCCGCCAAGGTGCTCCTCCCACAGCGACATCCTGTACTCGTGCACCTTCCCGCGCGGCCGCATGCCCTCGGCGCCGGTGTGGTGCGGCTGGTGCGCGCCGACGGCGATCTCCGTGTCTCGGGAGCCGGAGAGGGAGCGCTGGTTGATATTGGCGGAGCCGATGAGCACGTACTCGTCGTCCACGATCATCCCCTTGGAGTGAACATACACCATGAATCGCCCGTGCCTCCGCGCCCCCGTCTCCTGCTTTCGTCCTCCGTCCAGCCGCGGCGGTGCCGGTTCACGGTTGCCGAGACAGTAGAAGTTGAGGTAGTCTTGCGGGTGCGCTCTGCCGTCGAGCCCCGCCGCCACGATCGCCTCCGCGACCACCTCGTACATCATCCGCATCGTCTGCGCCTGCCAGAACAGGGCTTCTTGCGCCGGCGCCGATCCCGGCTGGCCCTCTGTCGCCGGCCACATCGGCAACACCACGTACGCGGCGAACGGCTCGCTAGCCATAATCTGGCTCGCCACCTTGAGCGCGATCTCCATCGGCACCAGGTTCCCGGCGCCCGGGTGCCGGCACGACGACGGCCACGCGTACGACGACCCCACGAAGCGCTCTGTCTCGAGGTACACGAACCGGTCGGCTGAACGGATCGCCGCCACGTACGCCGCGTGGATGCTCTGTTCCACCACCAGGCTTTTGTCGCAGAGCAGGTGCCGCGCCGCCATCTCCTCTGTCTCCCAGGAACGCGGAAACCCCTTCACTGACCCGGAGTCGACCGACCGGAACACCTGCGCGTGCCAGCTCCGGCGGTCGTCCTCCGGCAGGACGCGCAGGGCGTCCGCAGGGGATCCGGCGGCGGGACTGAGGATCCAGGGGATGCGTTGGAGCTTTATCAGGGTGTCGTCCTTCCAATGCTTGTGCATGGTGGTTGCCTTCCGCCACCGCTGCTCGAAGTTCTTCAGGACGTCGTACGCGGCGGCGCCGTCGATGCGGCAGTGCAGGTCATGCCATGGCTGCCGCGGTCCGTCGTCCGCGGCGTTGTCTCCCAGGGTGGAGTTGTGGAGGTCACCGCGGAAGACGGTGTCGAGATCGCTGAAGAGTCTATGGGCCGGAGTGTCGTAGCGGCCGGCGGCGAGGTCGAGGCCGCCCAGAAAGGCCGTGATCCTGCGGGTGGCCTCGGACGCCGGCG
The DNA here is from genome assembly GCA_012064385.1 of Puccinellia tenuiflora. Classification (NCBI taxonomy): domain Eukaryota; kingdom Viridiplantae; phylum Streptophyta; class Magnoliopsida; order Poales; family Poaceae; genus Puccinellia; species Puccinellia tenuiflora. Next base: position 744,295 of record QRDG01002125.1, read on the forward strand.
TGTCGATGATGATGCACTTCTGGTTGTGCGAGTACGGCGTGCCCACCACCTGCACGCTGGAGACGTGGCAGTAATAAGCGCACGGATCAGGATCCAAATTAATGCAAACCACATTTCGCTAACATTTAGGCCGATTTTATAGTGTCAATTATAATTTTTCCTTTCGGTTTTAATTCCTTTTACATGAATAACATGAATAATTCCTTTTAATTCCTCCGTTCCAATTTCCAATGAATAAGGCATATATTATTTCTGAAAAATCAACTATATGAAGTTTGACCAAGTTTTCTGAAAAAATTATAAACATGTACAATACAAAATAAAAATAGTTAGATACATCCTGAAATAGATTTTCACATGATATTCATATAATATTATAGTTATTTATAGTTTTTTTTCTAAAAGTTTGGTTAGAGTTTGCTTAGCTTGACTTTTCCAAAAAAAAAAGCCTTATTCATTGGAACGGAGGGAGTACGTTTTTATTATTAGGTAAAGATTGAGCTCACTTAGTCCTTTAGATAAATAGGACAGCAAAACATAAGAAACAAAATTAATAAAAAAAAGTTATACAAACCTTCAAATACGGTAGAATAGTTAGATTGCATTTACAGTATATGTATATTTAAAATGGAGAGACGTCACCCGCAAAAACAAATGGAGAGAAGTAAATTTACCGCCACTTAAGAACAATGACAAAAACAATGCAAAAATTCCGTATACATGACACTGTACTTGTATTTTCTGCTATATACAAAAGAAGCAGATGATAGTGCAACTTCAACAGATAAAATCGACTCAGCTTCAAAAAAAAGGCAGTAACCTAAGAACTAGAAATAGGAACAAACTACACTCTTGATGAAAATTAACAATGATAAAGGTGATGTCTCCTAATGTTACCATCTAAACCAAATATCTGTGGATAGGTAAAGTTATGGCCAGCGAGAAATTAGGTGAAATTTCTTTTCTAAATCTATGATGGTTTATTTATGCAAATTATATTGTTTTCCATATTTTTTGTTCTCTCGGTCTTACTTGGGTATGCTAAGGATCTTTGGATTTTTCTTCAACTAAAAAACTATGGGCAAGGTGCTCACTACTAATGAAAAACATGCACATACAAAGGTTACTCATATTAATATGGTGTATAAGCTCATGTGATGTAATATAAGTTAAAAATAGATTTTATTTTAAAGTTCATATAGTATTTTATTTTAAAAATAATCAAATTAATTTCCATTAATTTTGATTATTTTAATGACTAATTCATGAATTAGCTGCCAGGTTTGTAGTATTATTGAAAACAAATCCATTGTGCAAAAAACTTCTTAGATGATCGAAAATGACGCACTAGAGGGTATATCGTGAAGGAGCATAATGAGCCTATCATCTACCTTCTCTTTTCTGTTTATATTTCAATATACCGAAACCTATATAAGACTACATAAATATTAAGAGGACTCTTCCTCCTAGATGGTCAGCAAAATTATTTCTTTATTTCTATTTGCCTTCAGTTAATAATTTCAATTTCATTAAGAAAAACTAACCAAACAAATGGAAAATGAAAATTAATAGAATTCTTTTTTTCCCGAAATCCAAAAAAATCTCCTTTTTTATAGATAGGTCGTCGATTCTGCATTGGATAAAAAGGGTAGAGTGCCCTTTTTTGTAGTAAATAGTTCAAACCATTTTATATCAATGAGACAAGTCTCGACGAGGCCTTGGCGACCACTGAATAAGAATTTCATCCTGGAGGTCCCGTGTAATCATTCAAAATTATATAACTATATCTTTACACATATTTCGGAAATTCGCTAAATTATATAACTATATCTTTACACATATTTCGGAAATTCGCTTCGGCGCCCGGGCGCACCAGCTCCCGTTTTTCGGGAGCAAAAAAAAACTTATGAAAACTTTCAAAAAAATGCGAAAACAATCATGCACATACCCGACTATGTTCCGCACCATCGTGAAAAATTTCGCATCAAAATATCATCGTACGCGCCCTGTGGAAAAATGACAAAATTCTGACAAGAAATTCAAAATTCCGGATCTCACATGCTGTCAGAATTTTGGCATTTTCGCCCAGGTCGCATACGATGATATTTTGATGCGAAATTTTTCACGATGGTGCGGAACATGGTCGGGTACGTGCATGATTTTTTTCGCATTTTTTTGCAAAGTTTTTGATGTTTCAATTTTTTTGAAAATCACCGGGAGCTGGTGTGCCCGGGCACAGAAACGCCCTTCTCCACATATTTCTACAATGTATCTACATAATGATCTTGGTATAGTATGCTTATTGGTAGATATAGTAATAGATATAAGATCTTTATACGATATTATGTTTATCTAATGCGACGTATTCTCTTCGGAGTTGCCAACATGCCATTAGTGAACCTATGAACCAATGTCTCTTTCCCCCCTTATAAAACCTCTTTGGAAACACTTTAGATCTTCTGTAATTTAGTTTCTATTTAATACGATAAATAGAGCAACAATATATTAGTTTTTGTTTGTTTACATCTAGAAACATCTAATAAGATATTCAAATATTGCTATTAAAAGATGTCAAAATGGACCAAAGCGGACACACTATAATTTTCCGAGTGCCATAAATTGACATGCGGAGTCATGATATTATGTGTACAATATTTTTCTGAAATATAAGATGACTTAAATTTCTAAATTTAATTTAAGAGATGATGTGCCAAAACATAAACACACGATGTAACTTCTGTTGTAAGGTATTACTTATATTAAGTAGAAACATATTTGCAAAGGTAAGTGTTAAAATTGTATAACAAATTAAGTTTTATCTTAATATTTAGAAGGAATATTATGTGATTAATTTCGCTAATATTATTACAAAATGTTACTAAATAATTTGATGCATTGCTAATGGGTGGCACATCAGTTCATCCTTTTTCGGTTGGGTTTACTATGGTGCAGTGAGATATGTGAAACTAATCATGCATTTACGCCTATCTTCTTGGAATCAGTTAAATTAAAAGTATATGTGCATTTAGGATCTAGTCAATTAATCCTCCAAACAATCTAAATGGGGGGAGTCTGAAAACGGAAATGCAATTCTCGGATGAGAAAGTGGAAGCTCCATGAAGTTTTCGCTCACTTGCTAAAATGCTATAATGCTCGTTTACTTCTTGTGTACTCAACTAAATATGTGGCTTCGAGATATACAAAGTTAGTTAGCATTTTTGTAAAAATAATTAATTATTACAAACTGATATCTTGAATAACATATATATATTAAGAGTTTCTATGAGGAATTTCTGTACTAGCAACTTTGTTTAAAGTATCAATGCCGAGAAATGATGAAATTGTGAAAATGATATGAATGAAAAATGGAGCTAAATTGTATACAAGTGTGTCGAGACATTAGTTGGGATATGATCCAATTGGATTGTAACTTGGGATTATTCCGTCCATATTTTATCCAAATTTACTCCAGTTCACATGAAAACCAATATATAGCTCATCAAAATATGATATTTAAAAATGTATAATAGAAATATATGGTATCTTAGCTTGCCTTTTGCTTGGCCATATTGAGCCTGCCTCTAGGGTAGCGATGTGAGAGCACACAAATCACGGACGAGTGTTTGAAGAACTTCTTTGTTTCTTCTCCACTAGTTTGTGTCATGCCTCCCTGCATAAAGGAATATGTAAAACACTTAACATGTGAATAAACCTACATTTTGTTCTACTTCACCATGCCTAATGGGGTCGGTGTTCTGAATCCCGTCGGTTGAGCTCTCGCATAATGGCTTTCTTTGGGTTGTAGAATTTTCCCATGATGGTTTAAGTATTCGATCAATACCTACGGAATTCCTTTAACATCTTCAAGCACGGCCCGCAATAGTCATATGATTTTTCTCATATTATATATACAAACATATATTCATAAAAAAATTACATGCAATTATAAACTCTATGCATGCTTTCATGTTCTAGTATTTAAACGGACTGTGTGCTCCTTGGGTATATAAAGTCAGAGGTGTGGTTCACAAATACTCGAGTTCAAATTCAAGTGTGAGATATTCACCTGATTTCACCCAATCATGTAGATTAGACACAATTAGTTATACGGGTAGCAATGGTGGTCCCAAATTTACCAGTGACTTGAAGTTTCAGAAAATTTGGGTATTTCGACACTTGAATTTGACTCGAACCAATCAAAAGGCTTGAGTAAATTTGACAAAATTTTGAATTATGCTCTAATTTAGCTCCAATTCTGTGTCACTGAAATGTCCTGACCAAGATACGATTATTTTGCTATGATTGAAACTTCCTATAAATATTGACGAAACTCAATGGAAACGAAAATTAAGTCTGACTTTGATTAGTCATCTGATCTTACCGTGCCATGGAGGAGTAAGCTGTGCTGTGGAGCACTATGCTGTTGGGAGACGAGCAGGCAGACGCGGACGCCCTCCTGCGACTTGTACTTGAGCAGCTCCCCCAGCGTCATGCCCTCCACCTCCACGCCGGCCAGCGCCCTCACCTCCGCCGCCTTCTCCGCCATCGCCGGCGACATCTCCTCCCGCAGCAGCCTCACCCTTTCGTCAACCGCCCACCCCGCCACGTACACCAGCTTCTGCGCCCCCAGCACCGCCATGCACACGTCCTCCCAGCACCGCCCACGCTCGTACGAGCACGGCGGCACCTCGGCCGCCGGCACGTGCGCGTCCTGGTACAGCTTCACCTCGCACCCGCGCCGCTCCGGGAAGTACGCGCGCACGCCGTGGTGCCGCCGGGAGTACAACGTCGCCGGCGTGAAGGCGACGGAGACGCGGATGGCGGAGCCTGGTTTCGGCGGGCCACAGCCGTCGGGGCGGAGCAGCTCGAGCCACTCGCCGACGACGGGCTGCCCGTCGAGGAGGGCGGCGGCCGGGATGTGGGCGACGCCCATGAGGTCGGAGCCGAAGGGGTCGGAGTCCCGGACCTGGAAGACGAGCCAGGAGGCCTCGTGGGCGAGCGGGACGCGGACGCGCACCGACCAGTCGGGCGCCTCGGAGTTGCGGAAGACGTGGGTGCGGGCGAGCGTGGTGTCCGGCGGCGACAGCGCGACGACGGCGTAGGGGTCGGAGGTCGGGAGGATGCGGTGGCCGTGGGGCTGGCGGCGGTGGAGGGGGCTGTCGGCGTCGGTTTCAGCGTCGCCGGGGACGGAGCGGCTGGCGCGGCGGCGGCGGCGGCGGCGGCGGATGTAGAGGCGGCGGAGGAGGGTGGAGAGGACGTCCATGTTGGGGAGGCCCCGCGCCTCGTGGATGGTCAGGTCGAGGTCGCCGTGGAGGAGGACGAGCGGCTCGTCGTCGTCGCCGACCGTGGACGACATGGCCGGCCGGCGCGCCTACGTACGTCTGCATGCGATCGTCCGGGCCGTGCGGTTTCGCTCCAGTACTTTATGAGGGGGGATCCAGTAGCAGAGTCTGTCGTGCGTGGATCCCTTTCGTGAGTGAGTGAGCTTCGTGGGCCCCACACGCGTGTCATGCATGCGTATCTGATGTGTGTGTGCGGAGGCGGGAATGCGATTCTTGGCTTGGATTTAGGTTGATGCTCGTACTGCTCCTGTACTCCACCTTCACGTCCCCACCGACCAACCACGGCTTGGATTAAGCATGATTTTCTCTCATAAACCGACAAATCGGTCATTGCTTGGATTAAAAACAAGTCTCCCCCTAATCCTCATAATTGTTTCCGTGTTTATGGGAGAAAAAGCAAGTTTATAGTACACACTTGCTTTTTCGTCACAAAAAATGCTTTTAGATATTTAGAGCATGCTGGTAGTATTATGCATGACGATAGACTATATTGTAGAACAAGCATGATGTTCTCTCATAAAACCAACAAGTTGGACATTGATTGGATTGAAAACAAGGCCCCCTCCTCCTCATATTTTTGTCGTGTTAATTTGTGAGAGAAAAGCAATGTTTCCGCTAGAAAAGCATGTCTCGACTGGAAACTTGCTTTTCGACGCGATAAACACAACGGTGAAAATCGGATATTGATTTGGATGTTCGATTAGAAAGTTATGTATTTTTAAAAAATTCGAAAGGTTTGTATGTGGATGTCATCATATTTTCGTCTCTATGTCTATGCCTGTTTGTGAAAAAAAGCAAGTTTAAAGTACAAACGCATTTTGAAAAGCAACTTTTTATCACGAAAAACCAATTTATGGTATATAAAAGTTGCTTTTCTAGAAAAACATTTTTACACTATAAACTTTCTTTTAAAAATATTCATCAAAACATATTCATATGGGATCTAGTTAGTTTTAAAGATCTTCGCGTTATGAGCGCAACGGTGAAAATGGATTCTTATTTAGACGCTTGGTTTGAAAGTAATGGATTTTTAAAAAACTAATCCGCTCTACAAAGTTTGCGTCAGGTTAGCACCGTAGGGAAGAAAATCAAACCATTCCAAATTGCAAAACGAGAAAATAAAGTACACTGGGGTCCGTGGTTGGCCATACAAGCACCGTGCGCCACGCGAGCGAGAAAGCGCGCGCGCTTTGAAGCATTTGGGTCAGTAAGAGCATCTCCAGCAGGTGTCTAAATTGTATCCGGCACCTCCCGTTTGGAGGCCCAATTACGAGGTGTCGGATACATGTTCGGAGTTTTTTTTCCAACCCCCACCAGCACTGTCTAAATCATGCCCCCCAATTTCTTATGCATTTAGACGAACAGGTTATGGGCAACCTCCGTGCTCCTGAGAAAACTGCAGCAGCACCGCGTTGGCGACCTTGGGTAGCTTCTCGGTTCTTCCCGATGCGGACGTTCTTGGGCAGCTTCCCGGTGTCGGCGTCGGCGTTCAAGTTCGCCTTGAGCTCCTGCGAGAACTGCAGCAACACCGCGCCCGTCGAGCCTCGCCATGTGCTCCTCATGGTCGGTGCGTGCGACGTCGCGGTGCTGCACGACGCCCCACCTCGGGCTGGTGCCGGCCGCGCGCATCAAGTAGGCAGCTAGCTCACATAAATCAAGTAGGCGCCCCGCACGGCCACGGGTGAATAGCTCAGGCACTACATATTTCCGAGGAATTGGCTCTCCAGCAACATATTTCTGAATAATAGCTCACATGCGGCATCTTTTCGAGCAGTAATTGCTGTGCGGTGACATGGCCGTCAAGTCTTGTTCCCCACGCTGTAACCTAGGTTTGAATTTTTCTCGAGTGGGACCCATGCGTCAGCGAAAACCGGCCTCTGTTCGTGGGGGAATCGTCTCTGCCACGCGCCGGCGTCCCACGGAGCTCACTCCTCACTCTATCCCATCGTCTCGGTTTCTCCGGGCTGGGGGAAATTATCCTGGCGACGGCGAGTCGAGCGGCGGCAATGGAGCGGGCGACTCGAGCTATGGCAAAGAAGCGGGCGATTTGAGCTGTGGCAATGGAGCGGCCGAGTCGAGCTGCGGCGAGGGGGAGCGCGACTGGAGCGCGAGCAATGGAGTCGAGCAAGCTGGCGGTGAGTCCAGTGGCGGAGGGAAGAGCGGCCGCGCGAGTCCAGCGGCGGTACCCGGAGTCGAGCAAGCTAGCGGCAAGCTGGTGCGTGAAGGGAGCGGCCAGGGAGGATGGAGGATGGGGTGGTGTGTGTACACGGTTGCAGACGCGACCGGCGGCCCGATTTGTGTCTCGTGCAGCGGCGATGGATTCCATCTATCTCGACGGCAAGCGACCCTACAGTATTTCAGTCCAGTAGGTACTGAAGCAGGCGTGGAAGCATCACGGCTACCACGGCTGCAAGGGTTTTCCGCTCGGCGGTGATTCGCCGCCGATGACGAGGCAGAGGTTTGCGTCGATGCGCAAAATTGCTGCGAGCGACGAGAGCAGCTCGGGCGGTGCTGCGGGCGACGAGAGCAGCTCGGGCGGTGCTGCGGGCGACGAGAGCAGCTCGGGCGGGAGCTCATCGAGCAGCAGTTCAGCACGCTCAACACCGATCCTGGACTTCGATGCCACGTTGAGCCTAGAGGCTTTCAGCCTAGTTGCCGGGATGGCGGCGGACAGATTGGTCTGCTCCGAAATCCTCTGCGAGATGAAATCGAGCTAGAAGATTGTGCTGCAGAGCCATGGCGGAGGGAAGATTGTGCTGCAGAGCCATGGCGGAGGGAAGATCGTGCTGCATTCTGTAGATAACTAGTCTAGTGAATTTTGTTAGGTGGCTGAAACCATTTCAGGCAGTGTTTGCCCAGCGCTGGGAGCGTGTGGTGGTAGTTCTTTTGCGAAATGGCAATGTAAGCACTACGTCGAACATTGGAGGCGTGCTGTGGACGTGCCTTGGACGTGCTCTGGACGTGCTGTGGCACGTTCCGGTAGGTGAAACCTAGTTTTTGGGGGTGAAACCTTGTAAACAAAATGTAAATTATTGTGTTCCTTATTTTAGTGTTCTTTGTGGCATTCGCACGCCATCAGATTATGGCATGCACACTGTCGAACACCTTTGGGAGCACGCTCTGGGCACGCCCGATTGTGGCATTCGCACGCCGTCGGATTGAAAACGAGTTGAAAGCGTTAAAACATTGTCAACTAGGTAGAGGCTTATGTCATCTAAAGACAAAATGCTTTAATTTTTATTTAACTTACCAAAATTTAAATATTGCTGCAATGTGACAATTTTTTTGAATTTTTTTGAATTTTTGATTTTTTTGATATTTTGATTCTTTTGTGCTAATTTATGAATATTTGAATTCAACTTTGAACCAAAATTGAAATGTACATGTTATTTGTGCTAGGGGATGTTGCAATGATTTCATACTAATTTTTGAATTCAAATTAGAACTACAATTCAAATGTACATGTTATTTGTGCTAGACTTGGATATTTCAATGATTTTATACTATTATGTAGTAGGTTGATCTAACTTGGTCATCCCCATTTCTAATCCTGTCATTTTTTCGACCTTCTCCAAATGATCTCAAACTCTAGGGTCAACATATATTGCACTAAAATATTCAAAAAACATCAAAAAATGCAAATCAACATTTAAACAAGTTTTACACACCAAAATGGAAAACTAAGCCTGGATCATTCTTAGTCACACCAAATGAAGCTTTGGTGAGTTTTTTTTGTAAAACTAAGCTTAGGTTAACATATTTTGTTTGAATGTATCTAGACCTTGTTTATCAATTGGAGTTGTTAGTATATGACAAACTAAGAACATGTGCAGTGGTTTTCCATTTTTTTGAGGTTTTTTGAATATTTTATGATTATTTTGAATTTGGTCAAACCTAAATTTGATCAACATTTAAAAAAGTTTGAAACATGAAAATGAAAAGGTAAGCCTGGATCCTTCTTAGTCACTCCAAAATGAAGCTTTGGTGAGTTTTTTGTAAATTTCATGTTGCAAATCCAAAACCATTTCTATTTAAACAAGAGAGTTCATAGTTTGAGATTTGAGATTTCACACCACATTGAAGCGTATTTTTTTGAATGTATCTAGACCTTGTTTATCAATTGGAGTTGTTAGTATATGACAAACTAAGAACATGTGCACTGGTTTCCATTTTTTGAGGTTTTTTGAATATTTTATGATTATTTTGAATTCGGTCAAACCTAAATTTGACCAACATTTAAACAAGTTTGAAACATGAAAATGAAAAAGTAAGCCTGGATCCTTCTTAGTCACTCCAAAATGAAGCTTTGGTGAGTTTTTTGTAAATTTCATGTTGCAAATCCAAAACCACTTCTATTTACACATGAGAGTTTATAGTTTGAGATTTGAGATTTCACACCACATTGAAGCATATTTTGTTTGAATGTATCTAGACCTTATTTATCAATTGGAGATGTTAATATATGACAAACTAAGAACATGTGCACTGGTTTTCCATTTTTTTGAGGTTTTTTTTTGAATATTTTATGATTATTTTGAATTCGGTCAAACCTAAATTTGACCAACATTTAAGCAAGTTTGAAACATGAAAATGAAAAATTAAGCCTGGATCCTTCTTAGTCACACTAAAATGAAACTGCGGTGAGTTTTTTTGTAAATTTCATGTTGCACACCCAAAACCACTTCTATTCACACATGAGTTTCAAACATGCTCCAAAGGTAGGGTAAACAGCCCCATTTCTAAGCAATTTTTTGTCCATCATGTCTAAAATAGCCAAATAAATTTGAATTGTTAGTATATGACAAACTAAGAACCTGTGCACTTGTTTTTCCATTTTTTTTGATGTTTTTTGATTTTTTTACGCTTATTTTGAAATCGGTCAAACCTATTTAAAGCCTTTTTCGTAAAAATGTATGTAAACATATTTATATTTTTTCTAGTTACTATAGGGTAGTACAAGATTATGTGCCCAAGTGGCATAGTTTTTTGAATTTTTTTAATTAGTTATGCTAAACTGTAAGTGCGGAAGTTTTTTTTGTATGTAGTGTTTTATTAATTTTCAACACGGTCCAACCACGGTCTCGCCACGACCCAACGCCACGGCCGACCGCCTCCCGTACCCTTCTTATCCACGGAAATGTGTCGTGCCCTAGCTATTATCCCAATCACTCGCCGCTCCCACTGCCGCCGCCGCTCCAATTTGCTCGCCGCCGGCGACGAAATCCACATCCAGCTACAGATCCAGCCCCGCCGAGCGGCAATGTTCAAGTGGCTGGGTTCAAGCGTGGGCCGCGATGGCCATTCCGGTGGCGGGAACCGCTCCGACGAGGAGCGGAAGGGGCGGAAGCGGCGGCCCCCACTGACCCCGTTCGCGCTGGTCGGCTTGCTTTCGACGGTGGTCGGAAGCGCGGCGTGTGCAAGTACACCAATAGGGGCTTGGCGCCGCCGCCTGCATCATTCCGCCGCTAGGTGGAGGAGTACGGCCGGCGCATGGAGATGCCGGCGGCGGCTCGAGGCGGAAGCCGCTACGAGCATGGAAGCTCCTCCGACGCGGGGAGCTCCTCCATCGCACGGGCACCGCTACCGCCGCCCAAGAGGGAGGAGGAGCACGCACCACGCACCGGGCTCCTGCCGAGGACTTCGCCGACGACGAGCACCTCGACTGGATCACCGCCGAGGTGATAGAGCGCAGCAAGCAGCAGCGGCAGGAGGAGGAAGCGGACCGTCAGATGAAGATGGAGCTCGATGAATGCCGCGTCCAGGCCGCGATCCACGAATCCCTCCACCCCGTCATCGAGCTCAGCTCCGACTCGGACTTCGACTTTGACTCCGACTGAGCGGCGCAGGCCGCCGCCTCGTCGCCGCCGCACCCCCGGGGCTCCCGTGTGAGCCCAATTTTGGGTCATAGCTAGGGTAGGAGCAGCGCTAGCCCATTTTTAGTTTATCTCCGTGTGGCTTTTGATCCGATGAGCCTACGAACTTAACTAATCTGTGTGTAATGTAATTCAGTTTAAAATTTTAGTTTATCTACTATATGCGCCCGCTTGTTTATTTTATCTGCATTTATTTATGTTTTGCCTCGCCGGCGTTGCCGCACTGCGTCGCCGTCGCCGGAGAAGAAGAAGAAGCAGAAGTAGAGAATGCGCGCACAGGGGAAGAGTCGCCGTCGCCGGAGAAGAAGAAGAAGCAGAAGCAGAGAATGTGCGCACAGGGGAAGAGATGTAACGGTCGTCGCTGCTGACCTGGACAATTGTGGGTCCCACCCGGCTCCCCTTAATCCTAACTGACTGCAATTAAGAGCAATGTCACATCAGAGCTATTTGTGCTCAAAGATATGTCGCGTCTGAGCTATTCCAACCAACGACGTCGCTGTGCATCCATTTGGTGGGAAAGACGTCGCATAGGAGCTATTCACCCACGGCCACGAGCTGCACACAGCACGGCTAAAGCAAGCAAAAGTAGCAGCACCAGCACCACGGCCGGCCAAACTCTCCACATAAAGCCACACACTAGCACTAGCAGCAGTGAGCAGCAGCAGCGAGCAGCAGCACGAGCTTGCTCAACACGCGGCTGCAGCGAGCAGCAGAGAGCATCCATGGCCTCCAAGGGCAGCAGCAGCCACGATAGAGGCGACGCTCCGGCGTAGGGCACGATGGCGACGCTCCGGCGTCCCAGGGCTTCCCTGCGCTCATGGCTCCACCAGGAGGAAGTAGAAGGCGAGGAGAGGCTCCCGGACGCCTCTATGCAGACCGCGCCCACCGGCACGCCCACGCCCGCGCGCCTTCGCCATCCACGCGGACGCTTCTACGCCGTCCGCTGCTCGAGCTCCCCGACGCGAGGAGGCTGGGGCGGGGCGGTGGCATCTGGGAGGAGGCATCCGCTGCTCGAGCTCCCCGGTGCATGGAGGCCGGCCTCCGCTCGCTCCCCGTCCTCCGAAGGTCGTCACCGCTTCCGCCTCTGCTTGCTCCTGCTCCGCGGTGTCGTGGTCTTGCTCGACGGCCGGCCTCCGCGGCTCGTGCTCGACGGCCACCCTCCACTGCTCGTGGTCTGCTGCTCGCGCGCATCAATGAGGCGAGGGGAAAAAGATTGGTTGTTTTTGTTTCACTGACGCGTGGGACCATAGCTGGGTATGTTGATCGAGTTTGTTGCCTGACACCGGGAAGGGAGCCTCTAAAGTTGGGGAATCTGTTCGCAGTGCCGGACAGTTTTTTAAACGGACACAGCCTCCGGTGTGGCCTGTTTTTCTGTCCGAGGGCCTAAAGGAGCTTTAGGGTCCCTATTACGACCTCCCCGGTGGAGATGCTCTAATAAGACCAATTTACATTTCGATCAAAAAGAAGAAGTATACCATTTTTATCGTTCTCGAGCTAATCGAGCTTTATAATTATATTGGTGCTTGTTAGGATCTGAGCCCGAGCCCGCGGGCGATATGAGACATATTATATGATCATTCTCTTATATTGGAAATGCAACTGTAAGTTTTGTCATACTATTCAATTTAACGAATTCTTAGGGAGTTGTACACTTGATATTCTGCGGTTACAACCTCTCCATAGTGCTTTGGTACACTTCAATACTCTCGATGAGAAAAATGTGTACTAGCACATTCTTCCCTCTTCCTAGTCCATCTCATCGATACAAAGTGCATACCCCGAGTTTCTATATCTCTCACCCACCTATCTTCCCGATCTAATCACCTTCGAGCTCGATGACATCTACTCTATCGATAATGACCGGAAGGGAGGCGTCAGCCGATAGGGAATGAGGGTTGTGGCGGCTGGAATAGGGAAAGGAAGTGGTGGCTCGTGGGGGAGAAGGTGGGTTGTGACAATCATCACCAGGAAGAGGGTGGCCGACAGTCGGAATTGATGCGATGACTTGGAGGTCAAATTCTCTGTCTATTTCTCCGTCATCGCCAACAACATCTCCTCTCCCAAAATCTTCACCCTATAGCCCACCGCTCACCCCGTCCGGTACACTATCTTTTGTTTCCCCAACACCGTCATGCACCCTTCCAGCATCGTTCTCTCTCTAACTTGTTGTCGCAATACTCCATCGGCACGTGTACATCCTCGTATAGCTTCACCTCACACTCATGCCACACTAGGAAGTATGTCGGTACCCCGGCGTATGGGTGCCACCGGGAGGAAGACGATGATGCGATCAGGGTGATGGCGGCGAAGATGCAGATGGTTGAGACGCGTTTCAATGAAATTATTACAGTATCTCTTTGTAGTGTACCTACATAATGATATTGGTGTTGCATGGTTATTAGGTATATAAATAGAGTTATAGCCAATTATTACACGACATTTAGGGTACTTATGAATTACTTATTTACTCACTATGTTAATTTTGATCTATATGCATAGAGATAGATAGTTCACAGAGTTTCATTTTATATAATGTTCTCTATTCGATGACATCAAGTCCCTTGAGATTTTCTAGTAGTGAACCTTTGAGACCATGCTACATTCCCCCTCTTGAGAACCTTCTTAGATGCACATTGGCTCTTTCTTTTGAATCTCTAAATTTTTATTTTATTTGTAAATACAAGAAGCATAGAGAATGAGAGCCACACAAGAAACCACTTGTTGTTCTCTCAACCAGACTCCATGGTTAAATATTATATCTATAACATATTCAAACATATTATCTCTAACTTTATTTACACGTTTACTTCTTATAGATATAGATTTTCTACAATACATGCATGATGATATATGAGCAATTACAGCAGCAAAATAAAGTTAAAAAAATGAGATTATAACCTTTTTTTTTAATAAAGAAAGAGAAGACATGACTAGTTATATTAACATAAGCAATGTTTTTTAGGGTAGTATAAGTAATATTGGCACAAAGTACATCATATACAAACCAACTGGAGTCGGAGATTGCATCAAATGAATGATGACATGAATAAACACACACGTACAGACATAATAATAATAATAATAATAATAATAATAATAATAATAATAATAATAATAATAATAATAATAATAATAATAATAATAATAATAATAATAATATTATATCTTATATCTTATATATATCTATTTACTAACTGAATACTCCCTACGGAGCTCCAGGGGCGGGCCCAGGATTTCAAAAGTGTGTATTCAAAATTTTAAAACACTATTTTTTATAAAGCATAAAGCCTTAATTTTGGCATGTATATAACTGATTATAGCACCATATTTTACTCACTTCATAATATACAGAAGCGACCTAGCAAATAAAATTAATGTATTATACTACTTAATAACTCGAAACAATTCTCATGTTTAAACAATTCATGCTTCTGAATCACTACAAACAAGTCTCGGATTTTAATGCACATTTAGTGTAATTTTATATCAAAATAGGATGCAAACTAGCCAGATAACCGCCTGTCAAAACAAATTAGCTAGATAATCTAGATTACCTCATGCTTGTAGCAGGCCCTGTCGAGAAATAATGAAGAAAACGATAGTGTCTCCTCCGTTCTTTAGAGAAGCAAGTAATAGGGAAAACTGAAATACTAACAGAAGACGACGCGAGACTCTCTCGAACACTCGGACGCGGGGTACATGCGCCGTGCGGCCGCGCCGCTGGCCCGTCGACAGCCACCCGCCTTGAGCCCCTGCCGCTGCTGCATCAACCCACAAGCCTACCTGCTCGTGTGGGAGATTGGAATTAGGGACGCAACGAGCCACAATGCTGGTTCCTGATCGATTGACTTCTGCGGTTTGTAGAACACATTGAGGCTGTAACTATCTTCGTTCTGGACCTAGAGATAACGGGCCACTGGGCCATGTAGGGGTGGGGAGGGAGAAAACAACAGGTCGGATGTCCTTGTTTTGGGCTGAATGCGGGGACAAGCTCATAGGTTCTGTTATTTTCCATTTTTCTACAGTTATACGTACTAACAGCATAAATACATAGTTTTTATTGGCCAAAACAATGGGTATTCAGTTGAATACCCTTGAATTGAAGTGGGCCCGCCCCTGCGGAGCTCCACGTTAATCCTGGGAAACTGTGATTATTATCCGTCCGATCTGACTATTACCGACCTGTAGCCGTTAGATCAATGTAACGCGGTGTCCTATGTTTTCCACGCGCACGCCAGATTAGGGAAAAGATTACCACACGATTGCTAACAAATATCTCGCGCATCATCAAGCCACCCATGCCGCCGCTCTTCCTCATCGTCCCTCTCGCCGCATCTCCTCTCCATGCCATCAGGTAGAATCCGGTTCAGCAGCTCCGTGTTTCCCAATTCCCGTTTCTCTCTATCCTTTGAATCCTCAGACCTTCAATGTTTTGACCACGCTGTAGTCCAGCAGACCAATCTCCGATCTCGCGGGGGAGAGTAATCTGGCAGCGATGCCTACTTCCCGAATTGCTTCCAATTATTCATGCAACAGCGCCGGTGCAAGGTGGGGACAAGCTGATGCCGTATTACCATCGTATTAGGCTTCTTCATGTGGCTACGTACGGCGGTCAAACTTTGTACCGTTGGTCCTTTGATATTTCCATCAACGTAGTCTTCGGATTAACGAAAATTTGTTATATAAATTTGAGAAGTAAAATAGTATTGTTAATGTCATACTGTCATATATATATTATCTATGCTTTTAAAAAGACTTAAATTTGTAAATAAGTCAAAGGTTAAAAGGATTGCAGTCTGCACCAATTTGTTTTTGGTCCATAAGTGCAAATACCATTAATCATTCAAAATTGAGTTAACTGACATTTTGATAACAACAAGGCTTTTATAAAAAAACAATGACTAAGCAATTTCATAAGCAACCTTATTAGTACTTCTCTTTAGATGCATGCAAAATTCCATGCACCATTAATTGCAAGTATTTTATATGTGGTGTTTCCAAGTATGTAAAATTTGAAACATATATATTTTTTTGTAAAGTGGTGTTTTCGTGGTGACAAAAGGAAAACATAAATAGTATTATATGGATAGTTTAAATGAACTAAATTAGTCAAATTACCTAACCTGAACCTATGAATGTTCATACCTCATCGATCCATAGAGAGAAGTGCACTTCATGCGCATTACTGAGTCATGTTTGTCTTACGCACTGTTTTGGGCACTTTCACTTTACCATTGGCGTTGTACAGGCTGAATTTCTAAACCACCATTAACAAATATATTTTTATCAGTAAAATGTGCAAAGTATATATGAATGGTTTTGAATGAATCGTATTTATTCAAATCATATTGTTTGTGGAATGAGTAGAAAATGGTTTTAACACTAGCCCGGGCAAGTGCACGGGTTGCCGGCTAGTAATAATAATCACGCACATAAATTCATCCGACAGAAAGGTCTTCAATGCGCGGATCAAAGTAACTCACAACCAATTACGTACACACAAGCTTACACGCATACATTTCCATACAAAGAAGCTTCCGGACATATATCTCCATACACACATTAATATTGAGTTATATGGCTGTCACGATCTACTCTCTCGATTACGAATCACAGTATGGATTTAGGTATCCGATACAAGGATCACAGCATGAAAGGGGAGGGGAGCCGAGAGCCAAGGTGGGAGAGAGGGAACACAGCCAAGGGGGAGAGGAGAGCCGTTCCTGGGTTCTGTTCTTCGATGCCGATGTCGTGCGTCGTCTCCCCTCTTTGTAGCCCAGCGAGTCCAAGGGAACAGCTGGGTATCGCTGGCTAGCCCTTGATGTGCATCGAGGCCGCTGGCCCGGTCCATCTCCCAGCCCATGTGACGGTGGGCACATGACATTCCCCCCTCCTTAACATCCGGCTTGCCCTCAAGCCGCAATCAGCAAAAACAAGCAAGATACCAGGTGCCCACCAAATCTCTGAGCCGCCAGTATCCCAAGGTATGTGAAGTTGAACTTCTTAAAATGCGGCAGAAAATGCAACATTATACATGCTGGGGTCCCATGGAACTTGTAGTACCTTGAGGTCATTAGAGTACAGATAGCCGAGGTTGTCAATGTAGCTGCCGTGGGTGAGGCAGCGGATAGTGGAGATCGTGGCAAACCTCCTGCCTTGAAAGAGTCTATCAAATGACAGGAACAAGAACAGTGCAGCCCCCCCCCCCCCCCCTGTGCCAGCATAAGAGACAGCGGCTCACATTATCTTCATATGACAGCTCATTTGTGATGATTTTTACACGGACACTAGGTGGCCACTCAATCAATAATGGCATCAGAACAAAGCCATGGGCTAATAAGTCATGACCTGTATGTGGCCTGTTCTCTGAATGAATCCAGCTATGAATACCCTCTTGAAGGAGCAATAGTTCTCTGGCCAGAACGCATGATTCAATTTTCTTTAAGTAGGATGCATCACATATAGAAGATGGAGTGCATCCAGCCTGAATTGGTTCATATAATGCTGGAAAACCCATGTAACGCACCACTATTGCATTAACTCTGTAGCTGCCCTCATTGCAACGTGATACTCCTCGCATCAGCACTCTGCTAGTGCTATTGCCAGATTGAAGTCCAGCTTGTATACCAAAATAACTCAGATCAGTGTACTGTTGCACAATGTAGGAAACCTTGTTGTTAAGGTCCAGCTCTTTGCTCTCAAAGGATGTATCACTTGAACTAGAGATGCTTGAACAATACTCACAATGACTGACACTTCTGTCAAACTGCAGTTGAAACATTACCACTGAATGACAACTGGGCGAAAAGCTACTCAGAAACAGGTTGAGGATCGAACATGCAACAAAATCCATCTGACCGCCAGTGAGAAAATACCCAGGAAAACAGGAAGTATACTGATTTGCACAAGACAATTGATCATATGAGCTAATTGGCCTATTCATTGAATTCAGAACCACTGATTCCTTCAGTAGAGAAAAATTCATAATAGTAAGTAGCCGAGAAACAGAGTCACTTGCAATCTGGTTATGAGCTTCAGGTGTAGGACCACTTGACAAACAAACTGTTACAGCTGATCTGCAAAGCAACTCCAATAGCCAAGCAATAGTACTAAGTACCCCAACATCACATTCTCTTCCAATGAAGTAATTAGTTGATTTTTGTACTGAAGACTCCTGACATACAGCCAATGAACAACCAGCAAATAACCATGAACCAATGCAAATAGTAGTGTATACACCAAAACACTCACAAGTCAAGGCCGCAAAATTGCTACTATCCACGAGAACTATCGAGAAGGTGACTAACATAGAACAAATTGACACCAGCTTCAGTTCAAGGCTTCTCACCATAGTTAACCAATGGAGCCCAGAGATAGTGCATGAAAGCCAAACAATAGGAGTATGATTTGTATGAGCTGACTGCACCGAATCACTAACAGCCTCCCAACGAAATAAGAGCACTCCATCCAAACATCTCCATTCACTAAAATTGCACCAGTCATGGGTAATGATGTAACCAGAGGTGAAGAAATTACCACAGAAGATTGAGATTTGGAACTCAATAGCAGCACAACTTTCTGCATGGGAACTATCTGAAATGCACAACCAAGACGCCTTCTCGACTGCATTACTTGGAAACTCACAACCATTAACCGTCAAGAACGATGGCCATGGCAAGGGCCGTGCCTCAACTCCGTCAACATGAACTCCCATGAAAGAAGGCCAGGGCATAGGACGAGGTACCTTACATGTAGTGTGCTGAAGAGAAGTTGGCATGAAGAACTTGCTGCCATTATAGAGTTGTTGCATCTGAAATATTGGTGCGAAAGTAGTACGCGTGAGAACTGTCGGAAACTCGCCCGTCATGGTCAGGGGCACTGCTGCAACAGAGATAGTGTCGAGGACGAACTCAGACGGAGTCAGTATCGAGGATGCAACTAGCACCGGGGAGACCACTGGCTGTCGGGGTAGCACCGGGGAGACCACTGGCTGTCGGGGTAGCAAATCCATCGAACAGGTGGCGGGCGACAATACAATGCCACTGATGGCTTGGCCGTCGAGGGTTCCGTCAGTTGCTGCAGGTGCAGCAAACACGAGCACGATGTCGACGGTGGCCGCGTGCATCTTAGGCGATGTCGCTGGGGTGGAAGCATGCGTCAACTCATTGGCGGCATGGCTTGGGCATTCTGTCGAACAGGTCATAGGCGCCACAACGATGATGCTCTTTGGACCAGTAGGAGTGACCATGAGCGAATCCTGGACGGTGGTGACCGAAGCCTGGATTGACTGCCACGAGGGCGATGAAGAGGACGCAAGCAAAGCGATATGCTCATCGGTGTCGTTGACGGGGGCATCAACGGCCATGCTCTTGTCGTTGAAGGCGGCGCTGGCACCCAACACCAAACACCTTGTGGGCGTTCGCTTGTCCAGCTCGAGGGAGGCAACCAGTCGACGTGCAGGGGCTGGCGGAGTACCCCGTGACGGTGCTGACACGCCCCTCGTACACAAAGGCGTCGCGGCGCCTGGGATGTAGCATATGTCGTGGACGAGGATGGGGTTCGAGCACCTTGCAGGCAGCTCGGGGACCAGCCACTCGGTGATGTCGATGGTGACCGAGGAACATCCGCTCGAGGACGGCACCACAGCAGGGATGTCAGTTGTCGGTGTGGGCGAGCTCGCATCAAGGGCGGTGACAGGCTTCACCGCGCCTGGGATGCGGCAGGTGTCCTGGACGAGGGCCGATGCTGCGCACCTCGCAGGTAACTCGGGGACGAGCTCGGCGGTGTGGATGGGGACTGAGGCATGGCCGCTAGAGGGGGCACCACATCGTGGATATCCATGCTGCTCACCATGGAAGCAGTCCGTGTGGGCGAACTTGCATCGAAGGTGGCGACGGGCTTGGCGGTGACGGGCTTGGCGATGACGGGCTTGGCGGTGACGGGCATGGCGGTGACGGGCTTGGCGGCGACCCTGTCCAGCGCGGCGGAGACGGCCTCAATCTTCGCAGTCTGAGCCCGGATCTCCTTCAGCAGAGTGACTAGCTGGTCCTTGATCTCGATTTCGGCCATGATTTCTGAACCTTGCGGGTGTGCGGCAGCGTGGGGAATTTTTTTTTGGTGGCTCTGATACCAGAATGTCACGATCTACTCTCTCGATTACGAATCACAGTATGGATTTAGGTATCCGATACAAGGATCACAGCATGAAAGGGGAGGGGAGCCGAGAGCCAAGGTGGGAGAGAGGGAACACAGCCAAGGGGGGAGAGGAGAGCCGTTCCTGGGTTCTGTTCTTCGATGCCGATGTCGTGCGTCGTCTCCCCTCTTATGTAGCCCAGCGAGTCCAAGGAAACAGCTGTGTATCGCTGGCTCGCCCTTGGTGTGCATTGAGACCACTGGCCCAGTCCATCTCACGGCCCATGTGACGGTGGGCACATGACAATGGCACACAATTAGTAAACTCTCAGTCGCCTGAGCCATATGCACTCCCTATATTTTTTAGGGTACTACAAGTAATATTGGCACAAACATCGATCGTATACAAACCAACCGGTGGTAAGGATTATATGTCAATGAATAACGATTGAATAAACAAACATAAATATATGAAAAGAGTTTGCACGTACAAATGCATCCGACAACAAGGTCGTCGATGCACATATCAAACTTATTAAAATCACAACTTATTAGGTACACACAAGCTTGCACACATACATTTTCATACACACATACATATTCAGGCACGGTACACAAATAGCTCATGCCCAATGCCTCAGTTCGCACTCATTGCTGCGTGGAATGGAGCTCGGGTCGGTGAAGTGGCCCTTGAGCTCCACCTCTTTCAGCATCTTAAGGTGGCAGATTCCAGAAAGCGTGCCCGCTTGATTTATGGTCATGTTGCGCCAGATGATCTTCTTGAGCCGAGGGCAAGGGGTTGCACCGTCATCTTCAAAGGCCATGGTGCTGATGGTGTTGCCCTCGACGATGAGTAACCTGAGGTCTAGGAACCCATTCTTGGTGAAGGTGAGCTTGGGCTCGTTGTACGAGTTGCGAAGGAGCCGAAGGTGGCGCAAGCGAGGGAGCTTGTTGCCAAGGTCCTGCAGAGAGACTTTAGAGAGAAAGGTGTCACACAGTGTAATCTCGGAGAGTTCTTGCAGCGCCCAGATCCAGTGAGGCAACCCGGTGTTGAGAAAGCGCACGCCCCTGATATCCAGGCTCCGGAGTAACTTTGGTGCATAGTCTTGTATCATCACCATATTCATAGTGACACTAGGGTCGCCATTGGTGGGTGGCGGAGTGACCCATATTGACAGAGAGCGTAAGCACTCTCTCAGCTTGGTGATTGCTCGGAGCAGACTGGTCATGCTGTCTTGAGCTTCGCTTTGGCTGCCAACGAGAACCACACCCAGCTTCCTAAGCATCAGCAGGCGGCCAACTTCTTGGAGTTCTTTGTTGCCGTGCTGAACTTGGACCCGGGACAATATCTCCATGTCTTCCATCTTCCCGATCATGCGAGGCATTGCCGCCCAGCCGAGTGTCTCCTCCTCCGTCGTCATCTTCCGGCCAGTGAGCAGGTGCTTTAGCTTTCGGAGGTAAATATGCTTCATGCCCGGGGCCCGTACCTTAGTTTGCCGGATGTCGAGCGTCTCTAGCAGTGTGAGATAGTTGATCTCACCGGGCAGGCGGGAGACATCCGTCTTCCGGAGGCTGAGATACTTGAGCGATTTGACGTTGCAGATGCTCTTGAGGTGGCTATTCTTTAGACCCTTACAGCCCCCAAGATCCAGCACGTTTACCCGGTAGGTTGGGTCAAGAGACTTGAGGAATTTGAGCATGTCATCCATGGGGTCGGGATCCACCGCTGTGATGTCATCCGGAGGCGGCGGCGGCCTGGTTCGGCGGCCGCAGATGCTCCACGGGTGTCGTGGTCGTGGATGATTCTTCAGATGCTCTTGTTGCCGTTGCACAAATTTCCGGATGCGAAGCTGGTAATCGAGGTGAGTCGGCAGGTTCTCCACAAAGTTCTCCGTTGCGGACATACGGTGGACGAAGCGCCAGACCTTCTCATCAATTGTGCAGCTCTTGACTTTGCTGGCGGCAGTGGCAGGGTCGTCGGCAGGAAGAAGGAACCCCCGGAAGAGGAGATCTTTGAAGCAGATCTCGGCTGCCTCCTCGAGGGAAGCATGTCGTTGCTTCTCCACACGGCCTTCGGCGAGCCATCTCCTGACCAAGCTCGTCCTGCTGATGGCGCGCGGTCTCGTCGTGAAAGGCATACAGATACTGCAAGCAGCTCTTGTAGCTCCTGGACAGCTTGCTGTAGCAGAAGATCATCACTTGAGTGGGAAGACCTGTGACGAGGTCGTCCTTTTCTTTCACTAATAAGTTTTTCAGATCTTGCTTGGTCTTCTCGACCGCCGCCTGGCGGACATGCTTATGGTCCCAAAGAGCACGGAGAAGCATCTCCATGCAGATGGTGGTCGCACCATGACGATTTTCACGTGAGCGGAGGCTTTCATGTACTTCGGTAGCCAACTCCCCAATTTAGAATCTTGAGTTGCAATGAGACAGATGGCCTTGTGAAAACAAGGGAGCTCCTGCTGCTTCTCCTTGTCACGTGCACGTGCTTGGGGTAACACACGTACAAATTCTTCTCTGTCATCGTCGATCTCGTCCTGGCTAGCAGCTGGGACCTCGGCGTCCAAAGATGGAGCTCCCTGCTGCTTATGCCCCGTCTCTGGGATGCGGACGTCGTAGCGCTCCCGCCTGTCGCCCACGTCCTTGACACGGGCTTTGAGCTCGCTGATCCTGTGGACGAGGCGGTGGGTACGTACAAGGGTGCTTGAGTACCCGCAGGTAGAGGCAGAGGCGGGCCCGGAGCCAGCCGCTGGACGGGCACATGAAGTCGCGCCTATAGAGCTCGATACAGTCCTGGGCGATGTAGGAGATATCGCAGACCTGCTTCATCCAGGCGCGGATCTGGTCGTCGTGCTGGTCGCCCTCTGTCTGGGTGAGGTGAATGAGGAAGCCGTTCATGCTGTCCATCTCGTCCTTGATAAACTGCATCATGTCACCCTGAAGATTGTGCAGCTGCTTCGCCTCCTTCGTGACCGCCGTGGCCAGCAGGCCCACCAGCGAGTCCACCGCACCTTGGGCCAGATCAGCCATCTCTGTGTGTCTCTCTCTTCCCTATCCGATGGGTGGTGAGGTGCTAGATATATGGATGGATGCAAGTGTAACTCATCAGCCTAAGATATATGGAAATGGGTCTTGGAATTAATGGAATAGATGTGTCATCGAAATGGGGCTTGGGGTATGGTGGCGGCGGCTAATTGGGGGGTGGTAGGCTAGCTAGCTATTTGAGCTGGGATGAAGCAAGATCAATGGCTGCTCTACTCCCGCCATCCATCATCCATGTATTTATATGCATGGAAGGAGAAAGAAGAATAAAGGATGGTTGGAATTAAGAAGCAAGAACAACCCAGCCTTGCATGGGGCAAAGCATCCCAATACGATGAGCAAGGGATGGCGTACCATGTTGCTAACAGATTCATGCAAGGAACCTCCAGCCATTAAGAAAGACTTTGAGAGCAAAGAATGTAGCACAAAGCAGATGCTTCCCGATACATACAGTAAAGCTAGCACATGTCTGGGGACCCCAATGAAAAATGCAGACTCAACAAGGAAAGGGTTCGACCTAGTACGAAGTCCAAGTAAAGAATATATGCGTGGGCACGCTGTCTCTTATACAATGCAATGCAAGAGTGCATATCAAAACAAATTGAAATACAATACAGATGCAAACCCCTACCCCTATGAGCACCTCCGAGGGATTGAGCCGGTGCCGAAAAGCCTGAAATAAATCCAGGAAAATGCGACCATCCGTGCTAATTCTGTGACTTAAACCCGGATGTACACGTTCCACCACAAGAAATCTTTTTTTGTTTGTGCACAGATCACCACAAAGAATCTAATCATCTAAGCTACGCTCGGTTCGCTATTTATTGCGAAATTTTGTTTCTTCGCTTTCCGTCAGGATTAATACTTAAAAATAGCTCGCACATTTGACACAGGGTTTGTACTTCGAACTAGTGTGCAGTTGGTCTTGGCATACTTGTGCGGGCCAACTGTCGTGTCTATCTAGTTAATATACACAAAATGAATAGAGGTGGAAAGTGAACGAGGGTTTATGTACATTGAACCTCGCTAGGAATCAAACATGAACCAGATTGATTTTCCAAAAAAAAAAAAAGATTTAATTCTGGATGAGAATTCAGACAGGGGAGAGAAAGCATGTAGTTTATACAGGCACCCACACACACACTCCAGCCAAATTATTTCTATAGATTAAAGCCTACTACTTGACAATACTAGATGATTCCCAGCGCGTTGCCACGCAAATGCTAAAATATATGTACACTAGTAGGAAAAGGGCCTTTCAGAAAGCCATTAGGCCCGGTTCGGCCACAAACCGGGATCAATGCCTGGCATTGGTCCCGGTTCGGATGGGGGTATTAGTCCCGGTTCGTGCTATGAACCGGGACTAAAGCTCCCGCCCCGGACACGTGGCGCCCCGCAGAGCATTAGACCCGGCCTCCCCTGCCTATATATACCGCACCAAGGCAGAGCTTTTCTCCTCTTTTTTTCTGCTAGGAGGTGTGAGAGGTGGGTGCTAGTTTGTTTTCCTTTGCTATGCACTAGAGGTGTTCGATGAAATGCCCGAGCCACACTTAAGTTCACACAAAATGATATGAGGTGCCCAAGCCACACTTAAGCTTTCTCCTCTCTCTTTTTCTCCGATCGATCGAGGTTAGCAACTGTTAGGGAAATAGACTTGTTGTATTACCAGGGGCCAAAGGCCACATATATAGTACAGGTACAGGCAAATATACAGAAAGCCCCCTAACAGGTGGGGAAACTACAATATACACAAATATACTCTAACACCCCCCCCTCAAACTCATGGTGGATCCACAACACTGAGTTTGGAGAGTAAAAAGTCATGCTGCGCTCGGGTCTGTGCCTTTGTAAAGAAATCCGCCAACTGCAAATCTGAAGGCACATAATGAAGCGCAACAACCTGATCCTGTACCTGAGCACGTGTATAAAAAGCATCAACACCAATATGCTTGGTCAGCTCATGCTTGACCGGATCACGTGCAATACTGATAGCACCTGTACTGTCACACAAAAGAGGAGTGGGTGTCGTAACAGAGACCCCAAAATCTGCAAGCAACCACCGTAACCAGGTCACCTCAGCAATCAACGAAGCCATAGCCCGCAGCTCAGCCTCAACACTCGAACGGGAAACCGCTACCTGTTTCTTCGTCTTCCAAGCAACAAGCGAACCACCAAGAAACACACAGTAAGCAGAAAGTGAACGACGATCCGTAGGATCACTCGCCCACGTAGCATCCGAGTAACACTGGAGCTGGAGAGAGCTGGAACTAGGGAAGAAAAGACGACGAGTAATCGTGCCACGAAGATAACGAAGAACACGGAGGAGATGACTATAGTGAACGGTGGTAGGAGCTGAGACAAACTGACTCAGAATATGAACAGGATAAGAGATATCCGGGCGAGTGACAGCAAGGTAAACAAGACTCCCAACAAGATGACGATAACGTGTGGGATCAGAAAGAGGATCACCATCAGTAGGACGAAGCTTAACATTAAGCTCCATAGGAGTCTCAACAGTACGGTCATCACTAAGATCAGCCCGAGAAAGAAGATCCTGAATATACTTTTCCTGGGAGATAAAGAAGCCATCGGCTGTAGAAGAAACCTCAATCCCAAGAAAGTAGCGAAGAGGACCAAGATCAGACATGAGAAACTGCTCACGTAGACGAGCCTTAACAAAGGCAATGTGCTCAGGGTCATCACCGGTGATGATCATGTCATCAACATAGAGAAGCAGCAAGGTCCGACACCGAGGAGAGGTGTAGACAAACAGTGCAGGATCATGAGCACTGGGAGAGAAGCCTGCGGCAATAACCACTGAGGAGAAGCGCTCAAACCAGGCACGAGGGGCCTGTTTAAGGCCATATAGAGATCGTCGAAGACGACAAACCATCCCATCAGGAACAGAATACCCAGGAGGAGGCTGCATATAAACCTCCTCACTCAACTCGCCATTAAGAAAAGCATTCTGAACATCAAGCTGGGACACAGACCAGCGGCGAACAGAAGCAACAGCAAGAAGAGTACGAACAGTGGTCATATGAGCCACAGGGGCAAAAGTCTCGTCATAGTCACGGCCGTGCTCCTGCTGAAAGCCACGAGCCACAAGACGCGCTTTATAGCGCTCGAGAGATCCATCAGAGCGGGTCTTAATTTTATAGACCCACTTACACGTGATAGGACGAACACCAGAAGGGGGAGAAACAAGATCCCAGGTGCCAGTGCGCTCAAGCGCGGCGATCTCCTCAGCCATGGCAAGCTGCCATTCAGGATGACGCTCAGCATCCCGATAAGAAGTCGGCTCGGAGAGAACAGAAAGACCATACTTACTAGGAGAATAATCGTCAGGAGGACGACGCTGACGAACAGGCCGTGAAAGGGAAGACTCATCGGCGGAAGACGACTCAGCAGAAGAAGAGGAAGAAGGAATAGGAGAAGGAGGAGCCGAAGCCGGAGAACGAGGAGTACTAGGCGGAGAAGAGGATGGCGCCGAAGATGGAGGAGACGCACAAGAACTAGGAGGTGGAGAAGAGACAGCAGGAGGTGAATCAGGAAAAAGGAGAAAAGAGATATCATCCACCGGGTAAGTGCCAGAGGTGTGGCGAGGATAGAAGGAGCGCGTCTCATCAAACGTGACATCACGGGAGATGCGCATCCTGACGACCAACAGGGTCCCAACAGCGGTAGCCCTTATGCTCATCACTGTATCCAAGAAAAACACACTCAACAGACTGAGCGGTCAGTTTGGTGCGTTCGCGAGGAGGAAGAAGAACATAGCAAGCGCAACCAAATAAACGAAGAGTCCGAGTAGTCTGGAGAGGTACCAGAAAGACGCTCGAGAGGAATGCCACCTTGAAGGGCAGCAGACGGCTGAATGTTAATGAGGTAAGTCGACGTAGCAACAGCCTCAGCCCAGAAATGCGGCGGAAGAGAGGAAGCAATCATCATAGCACGGGTAGTCTCAAGAATATGACGATGTTTACGCTCGGCGACACCATTTTGAGCATGGGCACCGGGACACGAGAACTGGGCAAGGGTGCCCTGCTCAGCAAGGACACCACGCAGGTGCTGGGAGATATACTCTCCTGCAGAATCAGCACGAAACACACGAATAGGAGAGGAATACTGAGTACGAACCATGGCCACAAAGCGCTGATAAATAGCAAGCACCTCACTGCGAGAGCGCATAAAAAATAACCAGGTGTACCGTGAAAAATCATCAATGAACAAAATATAGTATCGATGGCCCCCTTTAGAAGCAAAGGGTGTCCGGACCCCAAACATCTGAATGAACTAAATCAAAAGGTCGCTGAGATACAGACGCACTAGTAGGATAGGGAAGCTGAATCTGTTTGCCTAACCTACAACCCTGACACGAATGTAAAGACACATCTCCTGAGACAGACCCCAGAAGACCACGACGAACTAACGACGATAAACGGGGGCACAAAGGTGACCGAGCTGATGATGCCACTGCTGAAAAGAGCCAGTGACAGAAGCAGCAACCGCAGAAGGACTGGCTGATGAAGAGTCAGCGGAAGGAACGCGAAGCCAGTCTAACTCCCATAGCCCCGGGGACTCAAGGCTGCGAGGGCCAGCTCCAACCAGGGCCTGTGTACGACGGTCCTGAACAGCACAAGAATCAGCGTCAAGAATGACGCGACAACCAGAATCAGTAAGCTGACTAGCAGAAAACAGGTTCATCTTAAGACTAGGAACATGAGAAACATCAGGAACAGAGAAAGAGGAAGTAGAAAGGGTGCCTCGACTGGAAACAGGAAGAGAGGTACCATCAGCCGTGATAACACGGACAGGAGAAATAAAAGAGCGAAGAGCAGAAAGAATAGAAGACGCAGAAGTCATATGAAAGAAGGCTCCAGAATCCAGATACCACGGGGATGACGTACCTGACTGTGTAGAAGGTGGTGGTCGCACGGTGCCCGAAGAGCTAGTCACAGAACCAGCAGTACCCGTCGAGGAAGAGCCTGTAGCAGCGAGCAGACTACGAAGACCTCGGATAATGTCCTGATCAGACAGTGCAGCAGCAGAAGATCCTGACAATCCAGCCTGGGCAACAGCAGAAGATCCTGAAGAACCAGCCTGCCGACGAGCAAGGAACTGCTGACGTAAGCTGGGATCCCTCTTCCAGCAGCCCGAGATATCATGACCTGGCCTGTTACAGTAGGCGCAGGGAGGACGAGGAGACGCACGGGGCTGCTGAGGCTGACTCTGGGCCGGAGGAGGAGAGAGTATCGGCGGACCTGGAGACCGCAACGAGACTGGCGGCACAGAAGGACCACGAGCAGACGGCACAGGAGGACCACGAGCAGCAAGTACAGAGGGAACCTCAAGAAGACCAGCACCACGAAGACGAGTCTCCTCAGCCCGAAGCTCAGCTAGTACCTCAGAGAGCGGAACACGACCACGGGCAAGCAGCTGGGCACGGCGCGGCTCAAACTCCTTACGGAGCCGCGACAAGAACTCATAGACGCGCTGAAACTCCAGATCCGCGCGCACAGTCAGACAGCAGGGACAGGTGCCACACACAGCAGTACGAAGAGAATCAAGCTGACGCCATATAGCAGCACTCTGAGTGTAGAAGTCATCAATAGTGGAATCACCCTGCTGAAGATCATGCTCCTGACGAACCACGGACAAGTAAAGAGCATCGCCAGACGGCTGATAGCGCTGACGAAGAAAAGTCCACTGAGCAGCAGCAGTGGGAAGACCCATGAACTCAGCAGCATACTGAGGCAGAACACTGGAGGTGAGAACAGCAGCAGCACGAGCATCCTCATCTATCCACTGAGCGTAGTCAGACAGATCCAGCCGGTATGTCGCAACTGCAGTAGAATGCTCCTGGACCTTCCCTGTTATAATCAGCCAGAGCAGTGTCATAAGCACTCTGGGCTGCATCCTTAGCCTCTGAGTAGCATCGGAAGCAAGGGCAACAGGCGGCGGCGCAAGGGTGCCAGAGGAGCAACGGGGCGCGCGGACAGGAGACCTCGCCAGAAAGCACACCCCAAAGACGAGACCCGCGCATGTGGACGCGCATGAAGGCAGCAAAATCAGGATAATTCGCGCCATCAAAAATCACCGGGCAGCGAGGAATCGCAACATAGCCCGACGAGGAAGACATTGTACCTGTTTTTTTTTTTTTTTTATTTTTTTTTTTTTTGGACGAAACAGAACCGACTCGCAGCTGAGCCGAGGAAGCAGCTCGAGCCGAGCCGAGCCGAGGAGCCGAGCCGAGCTGATGTACTAGATCGAGCTGATCAAGGAATCAGATCGATCGATCGATCGATGGCAGCGAGCGGCGGGATGCGGGAGGCCGGGGCGGGCAGGGAGGCTACGGGGAGGCCGGCGACGGAGCGGTGGGGGCGGCGGACGGCGGGGCGCGGGTGGGCCGGGGCGGCGACGGGGAGGCCGGGGCGGCGACGGGGACAGGCGAGCTCCGGCCGGGGCCGGGGCGGCGACGGGGAGGCCGGGGCGGCGACGGGGAAGCCGGGGCGGCGACGGGGAGGCCGGGGAGGCGACGGAGACGGGGAGAGCTCCGGCGGGCAGAATCGGGAGCAGGTTGAGGTTGCTTGGTGGTGGGGAATCGAACGATGGTGGTGGGGATGAGGTGGTGACGGGAATCGAACGATGGTGGTGGGGATGTTGGGATCGGCAGTGGAGGAAAAGGAAGAAGCAGCGGAAACGGGAAGAAGCAGCGGCGGCGGCCGGGCGCGGTAGCGAGGCGGGCGGCGGCTACGGCTGCCAGAGGAAAGAAAAGAACCCTAAAGCTCTGATACCATGTTAGGGAAATAGACTTGTTGTATTACCAGGGGCCAAAGGCCACATATATAGTACAGGTACAGGCAATATACAGAAGCCCCCTAACAGTGGGAAAACTACAATATACACAAATATACTCTAACAACCTTGTCCNTGTTGATGAGTTCTACACCCAGAGTTCTGCCATCTGGCGTCAGCTTGACTCTCTGAGGACTGTTGTTTATGGTACTTGTCGATGCTGTCAGACAGTGAGGTCGGATTTGGAGTTTCACCGTGTCCATGAGTTCTTGTCTCTCCTCCGTTCTGAGTTTGAGCCTCGGCGTGCACACTTACTTGCTCGTGGTCGTGTTCCTATATCAGAGGTGCTTGCAGAGCTTCAAGCTGAGGAGACACGCCTTCGCTCTGCTGGTTTGCTTGCGGTCCCCACTGTACTAGCTGCTCGAGCTCCTGTGTCGTCTGCCTGACCCCCTACTCCACCGCTGCTTCCCACTCCTTCAGGGGGTGGGCCGACCTCGCTCTCACACTTTCCGTGGCTACTGTAAGAAGCCAGGTCACCCAGAGTCTGATTGTCACAAGAAGCAGCGCGACCTGAGGTGCTCCTCTACAGTGGCTCGTATGCCTTCGTCGACCCTGTCTCTCACTGATCAGGACATTCTGCAGCTCAAGCGTCTACTGGCTTCCTCGGGCTCTTCCTCGACTGGCACTGTTGCCTCGGTGACTACTACTACCACTCCACCACCGCCGTCTTCACAGTCAGGTACATCTCCGTGGGTTCTGGATTCTGGAGCTTCCTTTCACATGTCTTCTGATTCCTCTGCCCTGTCCTCTCTTCAACCTCTTGATTTTCCTGTTAGTGTTCTTACTGCCGATGGCACACCTCTTCCTGTTGCTAGTCGTGGATCCTTTCTACTCCATCTTTTTCTGTTCCGAGTGTTTCTCATGTTCCTCGTCTTACCATGAATCTTTTTTCCGCTGCCCAACTCACCGATTCTGGTTGTCGTGTCATCCTTGATGCCGACTCTTGCTCTATTCAGGATCGTCGGACCACGGCTCTGTTTGGCGCTGGCCCTCAGTGCCGTGAGACTCAGGGCCTTTGGGAGGTTGACTGGCCTCGTGTTCCTTCCACTGCCACCACACCCGCCAGTTCTCATGCTCTTGCCGCCTCCTCTTCTGCATCCTTTCAGCAGTGGCATCATCGACTGGGTCATATATGTGGCTCTCGCTTGTCTTCGTTAGTGCGTCAAGGTGTCTTAGCCTCTGTCTCTGGAGATGTTTCTTTACATTGTGATGGTTGTAAACTTGGAAAACAGACCCAATTACCTTATCCTTTGAGTGAGTCTGTATCTGAACGTCCCTTTGACCTTGTTCACTCTGATGTATGGGGTCCTGCTCCCTTTGATTCGAAAGGGGGGCATCGCTACTATGTTCTCTTTATTGATGATTACTCTCGTTACACTTGGCTCTATTTTCCGAAATCTCGTGGCGAGGTTCTCTCCACATATAAGCGATTTGCTACCATGGTTCACACCCAGTTTTCCACGCCCATTCATGTTTTTCGTGCTGACTCGGCAGGTGAGTATATCTCCCAGATGTTGCGTGGTTTCCTTGCCGAACAGGGTACTCTTGCCCAATTCTCTTGCCCTGGCGCCCATGCTCAGAATGGTGTTGCTGAGCGTAAGCATCGCCATCTCCTTGAGACGGCTCGTGCGATGATGATCGCCGCCTCTCTTCCACCGCACTTTTGGGCTGAGGCCATCTCTGCATCCACCTATCTCATCAACATTCAGCCGTCGGCTGCTTTGCAGAGTGGCATACCTATGGAGCGTCTCTTTGGTCGTTCTCCTGACTATTCAGCTCTTCGTTCATTTGGGTGCGTGTGCTATGTTCTTCTTGCCCCGCGCGAACGCACCAAATTGACCGCTCAGTCGGTTGAATGTGTCTTCCTTGGCTATAGTGATGAGCACAAGGGTTATCGGTGTTGGGATCCTGTTGCTCGCCGGCTACGTATTTCGCGTGATGTGACTTTTGATGAGTCTCGTTCATACTACCCGCGTCCTTCCTCCTCGACCGTTTCCATGGAGGATCTCTCTTTTCTCCTTCTTCCTGATACTTCTTCCTCTGTGCCACGTGTTCCTCCTCCACCTCCCCCTTCGATGAGTCCCACTATTCCTGACACGCCACCGACGCCACCCTCCCCACCTTCCTCCTCTCCTTCCTCGTCACCTACCTCTCCACCCTCCTCTCCGGTGCATTCTCCCCTTTCCCCCTTTCCTCTCCAGTACACTCGTCGTCCTCGTGCTGTGGATGATTCCTCTGACATACCCTCTACTTCCGGAGCTCCCCCTTCCCCGTCTACGCCGGTTCATAACCTCCGTGCTCGGCCTTCCTTACGACCTCCTCCTCGTTACTCTCCTTCTCAGTACGGTCTTTCTGCCGTTGCTGAGCCCACTTCCTATCGGGATGCCATGGCTCAGTCTGAGTGGCAGCTTGCGATGGCCGAGGAAATTGCTGCGCTTGAGCACACCGGCATGTGGGATCTGGTTTCCCTTCCTCCTGGTGTTCGTCCCATCACGTGCAAGTGGGTCTATAAGATTAAGACTCGCTCCGATGGTTCCCTTGAGCGTTACAAAGCTCGCCTTGTGGCTCGTGGCTTTCAGCAGGAGCAGGGACGCGATTACGATGAGACATTCGCTCCTGTGGCCCATATGACCACCGTCCGCACTCTCCTCGCTGTGGCTTCTGTTCGTCATTGGTCTGTGTCTCAGCTTGACATTCAGAACGCTTTCCTCAATGCTGAGCTGCGTGAGGAGGTTTATATGCAGCCACCACCGGGCTACTCTGTTCCTGATGGTATGGTCTGCCGCCTTCGGCGCTCCCTCTATGACCTTAAACAAGCCCCTCGCGCCTGGTTTGAGCGTTTCGCCTCTGTCGTTACTGCTGCTGGTTTCTCGCCCAGCGACCATGACCCGGCGTTATTTGTCCACACCTCTCCTCGTGGTCGGACTCTTCTCCTTCTATATGTTGATGACATGATCATCACTGGCGACGACTCTGAGTACATTACCTTTGTTAAGGCCCGCCTCCACGAGCAGTTCCTGATGACTGATCTTGGTCCACTTCGCTATTTTCTAGGGATTGAGGTTTCTTCCACCTCGGATGGCTTCTTCATCTCCCAAGAAAAATATATTCAGGATCTTCTTGCTCGTGCAGCACTTGGTGATGAGCGCACTGCTTTGACTCCTATGGAGCTCAATGTTCAGCTTCGTGCTACTGATGGTGATCCTCTCAGTGATCCCACACGCTATCGCCACCTCGTTGGGAGCCTTGTCTACCTAGCTGTCACTCGTCCAGATATATCATATCCCGTCCACATTCTGAGTCAGTTTGTTTCCGCTCCCACCTCTGTCCACTATAGTCACCTCCTCCGTGTTCTACGATATCTTCGTGGCACGATCTCTCACCGTCTTTTCTTTCCCCGCTCCAGCTCTCTCCAGCTCCAGGCCTACTCTGATGCTACGTGGGCTAGTGATCCTTCTGATCGCCGCTCGCTGTCTGCTTACTGTGTCTTTCTTGGAGGCTCTCTCATTGCCTGGAAGACGAAGAAACAAACTTCAGTTTCCCGCTCGAGTGCAGAGGCTGAGTTGCGAGCAATGGCTATGTTGACGGCTGAGGTGACATGGCTACGATGGTTACTAGAGGATTTTGGTGTTTCTGCTACTGCACCGACTCCTCTATTGTCTGACAGTATAGGTGCTATCAGCATTGCGCGTGACCCGGTGAAGCATGAGCTCACCAAGCACATCGGTGTGGATGCCTCCTTTGTGCGGGCTGCTGTGCAGGCTCAGACTCTCGCTCTTCACTATGTGCCCTCAGAGCTACAGTTGGCGGATTTCTTTACAAAGGCACAAACTCGAGCGCAACATGGGTTCTTTCTCTCCAAACTCAGTGTTGTTGAAGCACCATGAGTTTGAGGGGGGGGGGGGTGTTAGATGTATAGATTACTGTTCACCGTTTACTGTACACATGTATATGTACTGGCCCTTTGGCCCCTTTAGAAGATGGTTGCTCATTCATAACAGAAACATCCTTGAGTACGACTTGGCTGGGCACAACATGACAAAGAAATTACCCGATTCGAGGGAAAGATGGGGATTCACCTCATTCTGAGGCAGGATGGACTGGGAGTTACCGAATCGTTGTTCTTACCCTTAACTATCCAGCTTTGGTTAGGGGATGTCAGTGACCATAGCAATGCAAAATGGGTAAAAAATCGGGTCATATACCTAGCCAATTCGCTCCATCGTTTTATTCTCCCGTCCAAATCACTGAAGGTTATGGGTTTTGCCGAGAGAGAAACGCCATTTTATTTAGCACGGCCGATGGCGTCTTCACAATCAATCTCCAGTCAGAGCTGAAAATGAAATTATGCGAGATTGATGGTGACGCCCACTCCTTTGTTCCTATTTCTACTTTTTACTGTCCGAGTTCTACAAAACTAGAGCGGGCCTAACAACTGTTCCACAAGGTGTACAAGGAATTCTAGAAGAAAACTTTGCCAACGCTCTAATTTTGTCAAACTTGGATAGTAGAAAGTAGAAATTGGAACCAAGGAGTGGGCGTCAACATTATCCTTGCACAATTACCTTTTCAGCTCTGACTGGAGATCAATTGTGAAGACACCATCTGTCGTGCTGAAGAAAATGGCGTTTGCTCATTTGGAAAAACTCGTAACCTTCAATGATGTGGACGACAGAATGACACAAGGAGCAAATTGGCTAGATAGATGAGCTGACTCTTCAACCATTTTGCATTTCTGTGGTCACTGACATCCTCTTACCAAATTTTGATAGTTAAGGATAAGGACGATGATTCAGGAGCTCCCAGTCCACCATCCTACCTCATAATGAGGTGAATTACCATATTTCCCTCGAATGGGGGTGATATCGTCGCCATACTGTGGCTGACCAAGTCGTACTTAAAGATGTTTCCGCCATTAGACACAAGGAAGAGCAGAAACTTCTGTACGAGCATGCTTTTTGAAGAACATTGTCAAACTATAGATCGACCACGGTCCGCCAACATATTAGTCTAAACAGACAACGACGTGAGCCCTCTAAATCATAATCGTTGGTGTCATCGTCGTGGAAAACATAGATGATGCGGAAGGGCCCACCGCGACAGCCACGGTGGATGCACCAATCCGCTGCGCAGATCACGACTATGCATGACCTCTTCGCCGCAGAGTATGAATTCAACTGGCACCGGCACGCGGCGCTGGGCGCCGGCGATTGGATCACATACAGATCATTCACGTACTAGAAAAGAGTGCGGCCACGGTGGTAGTAGAGGGCCAGGCGTTCCCGGCCACTTCCAAGGACAGAGAGGGATAAGAATGAGGCATGGTGGGGATAACGAAGTCTATGCCAAGGCCTACGTACGGAGAGTTTTGAAGGAAGTGGGTCTCCCGTGGAGCTCATGGAGCCAGCGGCAGAACCGTTGTGGAGGATTAGGCTTCTCCAGTGCTTGTAGACTAGAGACGAGTGGAGGAGGCACGGTGGCTCGTCCGGAGGGAAGCAGAGGAAGATCTTCTTGATGATCCCTTCCGGGAGTGGCGGCAACGAGTAAAGGGCTAGCAGCGGACGCGTACAGCTAGCGCGCGTGCGCTCGATGAACAGCAAGCCCGAGCAACAATGAAAGCTACTGCTGTACCTCTGTTCTTAAATATAACACGTTTTGTAGTAATAACAGGTATGGAGATGTCATGAAAAAATAGCAACACAGATTTTAACCAAGCTACAAGTGAGAAAAATGAACAACAATGAACTGGAAGGCAGACTGAAAAATTAGCATATGATCAATTTTTTATTGCCGGAGAACACAACAGTTCAGTACACTATAGATAAAGAAGTAATCATTGCAAATGGTCAGCGAGGTGTACACAACACAGTTGTGTTGTTACTATATATAGTAGTATTGCTAAGGAAACAAAGTCTAGACACGTTCGCGCATAACCAAAGATATAACATTTACAGGGTCCTTGATAGGTGGTATTTAAAAAGCCATGTGGAACACCAAGGCCTTCGAA
Organism: Puccinellia tenuiflora; assembly: GCA_012064385.1. Classification (NCBI taxonomy): domain Eukaryota; kingdom Viridiplantae; phylum Streptophyta; class Magnoliopsida; order Poales; family Poaceae; genus Puccinellia; species Puccinellia tenuiflora. The sequence goes on from QRDG01002125.1 coordinate 780,546, forward strand.
GTATAAAAACAATTATAAGAAAGAAAAGAGGAGGATACAATACCATTATTTAGGTGCTCTATATTTGTTTCACGGTCTCATGGAGAATTATGACTTCTGATCCACAAGATTTCCCCTTAGAAGACATATAGATGATTAAGTGAGGAACCTTTCAGTGTTTCTTGGATCTTCCTTGAGCACTTGAAACTGAACTTATGGTTAAATGAGAGAACTGACAAAGCAAAAAAACAAGAGAGAAAGGAATATAAGGATATTAGATGCTCTCCAATTCCAACTTAGATATATATTAGATGAATTTTCTATATTCTGCGGTAAGTGGGCCAATTTCCATTATATTTATTTCTTAGTCACAGCTCTGTCACAACAGCATCAGCATGTTGATATTAAGCATAGCAGAATGACCATAAATTTGTACATCTATTTACTTTATCAGTTACATCGCTATCACACAATTCAGCATGAGTGATGCATAGAGTTATATGTCAAACTAAAATCAACATGTTAACATTTTATTGATAACACTCGATTTTTACTGTGTTGACTATAGTTTTCCATACTTTCATCCATTCCTTTAGATTTCATATTTTTCAAGATTATAAGACATCATACTTGTAATATTGTACATCTAATCAGGGCATAACTAATGATCGTATGATTTTAGTGGAATAGAAACTGAGGAATATAGGCATCCACATTGTGCATTTTTAAGATGCACTATCGAATGATGGCTGCACGCAAACCACCAGCATAGCAGGGATTGACAAATCGAAGACTAGCAAAAGGCAGAGAGCGACCATGGCGTACAGGGGCGTGCCGCCGGAGGCGGCGGCCTGATCTCCTCCGTCCAGCTTCCTCTGCAACCGCCGGGACCAGATCCGGCACCCCCACGGCGCCCTCTCTCCAGCCATCAGCTCAGCTTGTAGGGGCTTGGTCTGTTGACGCCGCGGCCCTTCTGGAGTTTCTGCTCTCGTCCTCATGCTAGGGACGGCGGTCGCCCTGGCCTCGCCGTCGCCCAGCGCCTCCGCGCTGGCCGCGGCCGTCCTCGCCTCCCGCAAGGCCGACCCCGCCATTCGTGGGCGGATGATGTTGAAGCGCTCGCCCAAGGTCACGGCTGCGTCTTCTCCGGCTCCGCCGCTCGCCGGCCCAGCCTGCCCCCTCGCCGGCGCCTCCTCGGGCTCGCTGCTGACGTGCTCCCAGCCCGGACCTGCTGCATCGACGGCCGCCTTGCTCCCGCCGGCAGATGCCGGCCTCACCTCGACGACCTCCGCGGGTCCCTTGGACTGGGGCTTCGGGATGCCCCGCGCCCCCGCGACCTGCCATGCCCCCGTGGCTGCTCCGGCACCGCCGTCCGCCGTCATCTCTGTGCTGCGGGTCACGCCCGGCTCGTCCCCCTCCGCTGGACTCGATCAAGCTCTGGAGTCGCCATCGCCAGCCTCCTCGTGCCTTGCTGCGCCCAGGCCGGTGATGGAGTCGCTGCCCAAGCTGCAACGTGTGTTGGCGTCCCATCGCCGACGCGTCCTCCGTCTAGCCGCCGACGTGTTCCCAGCCCCGGCCCGCAGCTTTGGCATCCTCCTGCGCCGTGGACCTGTCCGCTCAAGTATCGCCGCCACCTCCGCTGACCGGCATCGCCGACAAGCCCAGCCACAAGCCATCCGAAGAGCTGCGGGTGCCGTCTGTAGTTTCCCCTATGCTGCTGCACTCAGAGGTGGATCGGGCTGCTGCCGGCGCTGCCACCGCTCTTGATGTCGAGGAGGGTTGGGAGCTTGTGGGTCGGGGGGCGCCGCTGCTGCAAGGGTGCTCCCCCCGAGCGGTCGAGGGAAGGTCTAGAGCGCAGCCTCACCTTCAAGCGTTGGGCTCGAGGAAGGTGCTTCCGTTGCCTCGACCGTGGCCACCAAGTCGGCGCTTGCCGTGGTCCTTTCAGATGCATTCGTTGTCGTCTCCCTGGTCATCGGGAGAGGTTCTGTCGTGCTCGCTCTCCGGTTGCTCATGATCGCTCTCCGGGTGCTCACGCTTGCTCTCCGGTCGTGGACCGCCCGTCGCTACGTGTGCCGGTGCCGCCAAGATCCCCATCTGGATGTTGCAAGGATTTAAATGCCAGCGCCTCTTTGGGTTCTTCGTTGGAGTCTGAATTAGCCCTGATGCGCTTGGAGCTCCTTCATAAGGTTGAGATGCTTTGCACTGAGCTTCGCGACACTCTGGCCAAGCTTCAGTTTGCATCAAACGTGTCTTTGCCGCCTGAGCTTCAGGTTGGCTCCGTCGATGAGGGGACTGAATGCTTTGGAGATTTTTCTCCTCGTGCTCCGCTTGTGTCGCCGCCTGCTGTTGAGAGTGTTGTTATCACCGAGATGCCTGAGCTACAAGAGCCGTGTGAGGAGCCATGTGAGCTACATGAGCCGATTCAAGAGCTGGACTTCGATGAGAGTGGTGTTCTGGACGGTGTGGCATCGCTCTCGCCCGAGTCCATTGGGAGTGTGGTTCCTGTAGATGGTGTGGTTGCTACACCAGAGTCACCCTTGCGTGACGAGGTTGGCTCTTTGGAGCCTTTGGCCGTGGACATGGCTCCTCCGTCCGAGTTGCCCTCCTCTGTGGATCTATTTGACCGCGAAGGTTTTTTGGCACGTTTGGACGAGGCGGTCTTCACGGAAAAACTTGGTCGTTTGCTCGCCTGCTTGGAGGGAGCTAGCCCTGGATCTGGCAAGGCGATTGCTTGCCTCATAGCAGAGGAGGCTTCTACTGGCTTAATCAAGAAGGTGAAGAAGGCTCTTAGGAGCATAGGCAAGAAGGGTGACGCCATTGGTAAGGCGCCCGCGACTGCTTAACGGCAGCTGCGTGGTCTTAGGGTAGCCGTCAGCCTGTGGTTGCTTAGGTAGGGTGGGGTCGTCGATTCGGAAGTTGCTGGTTTTAGCTGTTGCCTTTTGCGGTTGTGTTGGCCCCTGCCTTGTTGGCGGTTGTGGGGTCGTGTTGTAACGGTTTTCGCCCAGTTTTCCGTTAATTAACTGGGCAATTCTCACTCCTTCTTAATTAATGAAAATGGCAAATCTTTTGCCTTGTTTCAAAAAAAAAAAAAAAAAAAAGATGCACTATCATTTCATTTTTACCCACAGCTCAATTAACTGATTCCATTCATAAAGCCTTTTTACCACATGAACACAAAGTAATGCATGCAATCCAAGAAGCAATAGAACACTATTTACCACACAATGCTTAGATAAATCGTACTCATCAGATCTCATAAACTCAGTGCTCTAGTTGCGTTCGGAAGATTAACTAGTATGGTGCACTGCCAAATTGCTATGTGTGTCCAGTAGCTTCTGATTTAGCTCCATGTACTTAAGCATCCCTGCGGCAAAAGGTATTTGAAGGCTTAACCTTTTGTTTCATTGTTAAAATTTAACACAGAAGAAACCGTACTTCAAAATGATTTACCTACTGAAACTTAAGTGTACATGTTAAGTTCAGAGAACCACGAAAAGTATTCTGCAAATCCACATGCATGCAAGAGAAAATTCTAGCAATTTTGGAGAGCAACCAAATTGACAGGGTAAGAGGGTCTTACCATGTGGGCAGCCGTGCGACATGGATGGTAGGATGGTGTCCACGACCTGTTTGCTGGGCAGGCGACTGGAGCATAGGGGAGTTCAGGGAGAATCCTAGAGCTGGGCGCAAACCTGGTCTGGACAAGAGGCTGTTTAGGGTGAAGGAGTTCCTGGGTGGCTGGAGGAGGCTGGCGACGTGGCATGGTTACTGACAATTATTACATGCATCAGTATCAAAGGCATTGGACATAAATATTTTCAGCAATTTTACATTCCTCAAATACAGAAATTGAAAAACATTCAGCACAATGTAAGGATGATTTATCTAAGACATCAACATGAGAGGCATTGGACTCAAGAGATTAACAATGCTGACATGGATGTACTTTGAACTATGATGGCATGAACTGAAAAGTACAGACACAATAGCCTGAGTTGAAGCCCAGTGTTCGCAAAAATCTTTAACCTTTTCCTCCTTTGTTTTGCAGTGTCTGCAAGAACAGAACATTGAGGACAACATATTCATCTCTTTCTACGCATTCTAATTATATACCAAGACATAGAACTTAAGAAATCCTGATATCGAATACGTGGCGGAGAGTAGAACAAAGAAGAAGGGTTCTGTGGCCTTGATGGTGTGCGCTGATTATCATGACATAGAACTTAAGAAATCCTGAAATAAAATATCTGCGGAGAGTCGAACAAAGAAGAAGGGCTATATTCCCTACAAAAGAAAAGGCCGGGCTCCATGGCCTTGATGGCTTGATGCATGGTGTGCGTGAATTAGACAACCACCTTGCCCAAACTCGTGTTGTGAAGGCATTGTCCATCACGTGTCTTATGGACAAAGGTGGGATCTTAGTGTACTGCATCGACAGTAAAAAGAGCTATTCGTTCATTCTAAAACTGCATCACTTTACAACTTTTTACATGAATCTGTTCTTGAAAAAGAAACTATTGTGTACTTACAAGATCATCTAAATGACAAAGATCGGTGTTGTTTCTCCATATGCAGACGAAGATTGGATTAGGATCAAACAAGAAACGGTTTGCAATCCTAGGGGAGTGAAGAATCGATCAATTTCCCTCACCTCCATGATGGAGGAGCGATCGGCGAGGCGTTCAATGATCTTGCTCCGGTGTACTCACGGCCGCTGTACAGGGATGAGGATCCACATGAAGTTAATGGCACTGGTGGTCATACAACTTGCAGTGCAGATGCAGATAAGTCATACAACTTGCAAAACGGAAAAACCCGTCACACAACTTGCAACGCAGGTGCATCCGAGGTCACAAACCGGTCTGGTCGCCGGTTTTCGACCGAAATCGGTCACGTGCGTCTCACGTGAGGGTTATGTTTGCAGAAAAAACGTTGAGAAAATAGAAGGGTCTTTTGGCATAAGTAAACCGAACAGTTAAATCCCCAATTCTGGGTCTGAGTCGACCAAATCCGGGGAATTTGATTGAGTGCTGCCGCCGGCCGCTCGCTGCTGCACCTCGTTGCCTGTACCTCCGGCGCTATCTGCTGGCCCTTGCGTCCAACCCTTGCAGGTTGCCGCGCGGCGCTGCAGCTTGAGCTCGCTGCCGGTGATGAAGGTCTCCCGCACTTGGGCGAGCTTGTCGTCGACGCGGCCACCAGTGGAGATGACGCCGGGGACAAAGGATGCGACGGAGGAGGCGACGCAGGAGACCGCAGTGCTGGAGCTTTCCCCGGCGATGGAGGAGGAGACGGCGGCACCTGCTGGATGTGAGGCCGCGGCGAGCCCGCCGTCGACACGGCGACCAGTGGATACGACGCCGGCGCCTGAACCTCCTCGACTCAGGTGCTCCGGCCGTCCGTCGGCGACGAGCTGGCAGGTCATCGACGGCGTGTACGCGCACAACTGCGCCAACCTGCACTTAGACCCATCGCCAGACACCACTTGTTCGACGACGACGACATGGTTCACGCCCTCGGATACGCAACGGCGCCGTCGAGACGTACGCATCCCGGTTCACCGACACCGAGCGTGTGCGGCAAGAGCGTGGGCGGCGGACAGTGGAGCCGGGCGCGACGTGCGGCCGAGCCGCGAGCGCGGACGGCCAGAGCCTCGACACACGCGGGCGGCGGGGCAGTGTGCCGGCCAACGGGGCCATAGGCGTTGGGCAGGGCAGCGTGCCGGCCAGCAGGGCCATAGGCGAGTGCGGGCGGCGGTCGAGCGGGCAGCCGGCCAGCGGGGCCATAGGCGTTGGGCGGGGCAGCGTGCCGGCCAACGGGGCCATTGCCGAGTGCGGGTGGCGGTCGAGCGGGCCGCCGGCCAGCGGGGCACGGTGCGCAGCTGGCGCGACGACGTGCAGCCGGCCGTGATGCGGCACGCATGGGCATGGCCAGTAGGCGGCGATTCGCAGCTGTGGCTCGCGCGGACACGACCAGGGGTTCGCGACCGTGGCATCGGGTCCTCGGGCGACCAAAAGGAGGCGGCGCCACTCATTTGTGGTCACCGGAGCTTGTCCGGCGAGGCGCTCTAGCGGCGGCGGTGACTGGCTCTCGACGGCTCAGAGCTACAGAGGAAGCGGAAGAGAGAAAATTGGTCCACGAGGACTACCAGCTCACCCGGAAGGCGACGGGATGACCGGCGAGGAAGAAGGAGGTCGGACGGCGACGCGAGCTTGCTCGACACCCGCGGCCGGAGCTCGGGAAGATGGTCACGATTCACGGGAACTAGACCGTTCCGGCTCGATTCCTTCGGCGGGGAGGAAGAGGAGGACGAGACGGAGCTTTAGGCATGCTCACGGGGTCACGGTGGCGTCCAGAACGGCGGCGATTCGACGGCGGCCGGCTCACTAGTATCTTCCCATCTCCATCGCATCGGGAGTAGGTCTAGCACGGAACATAACATATTGTGGCGACGCAGTGAACTGAATGGAACAATAATATTTAGGGGGGTTTCTGAAAAAATAACGGGTTGTCCTGACACTCACGTGATCCGCTTGACCCATTTTGATGGAAAATCGTCAACCAGATCGAAATGTGACCACGAGTGCACAAACTTTACAAGTTGAGTGATTTATTTTTCCGTTTTGCAAATTGAGTGACTTATCTGCACAGACGTGACAAGTTGAGTGACCATCAGTGTCATTTACTCATCGACATGGGACCTGGCGGGGGCTGGCCCTGGTCGTGAGTTAGTAGGGAGGGGAGAGGAGATGTTAGGGAAGGTGAATGGTAAGCGTGATTCTTCACGCAGGGTACGGGTAAGGGTGGAACCCCATACCCTTACCCGCCCCCCTCAATCTTGCCCGTCACCCGTACCCATACCCTTGTATGGGTACAACTTTTTCCCATACCCTTTACCCGACAGGATAAAAGGGTACCCACGGATAAAAATACCCACGTTTGCAACATAACAGATTTAGTAGAAAATAATCATAAAACAACATCATATAATCATGTAACTTTAATCAACAACACATTTAAAACCGCATCACATACTTATAAATAGTAGTACATTGTCAACAAACAACACATTGAAAACAACATCACATGTATTTATAAACAACAACACTTGCGCATAAGCAACGCATGTAAACAACAGCACTTGCGCATAAACAGCAACACATAGTCAAAAAATTAGTAGGTACATTAGGTTATTATTGGGAGACCCACTTGTCACAGATTTAGAAGGGTACATTGGTACGCGGGTATGGGTTATACGAACCCATACCCGTACCCTCTCTACCCGATTGGTACAAGATTTCCCCATTTACATATCCATGGTTATTTTTTCTTCTCAAACCCTTACCCTAATAGGGTTTTTACCCGCAGTGTACGCGGGTAAAGGGTACCCATTACCATCCCTAAGCGTGAAACCCTTTGGTCCACCGCAATATAACCACAACTCTCATTTACATGGGCCTTTGCAAGGCCCAAATTAATCACAAAGCACCAATTTGATGAGCAGAGTACCATCCCCTAGGGATTTTGAGCCCACTTCAGTTAACACAGCATTTTACGGACAAGATAGCCACATAGAGCTGGTTCAGAAAAGGGGCGGAGGCAGGATCTAAACTAAAGGGGGGCCGATGACCATAAACTCCACATAAGGGGGGCCGAACAGGCTAATTAGACACATAATCACATCTAAAACATGGTCAAACTATGAATTCTTTCATGATGCACCGTGTCATAGGGGGGGGGGGGGTAGGGCCCATGCTGGTCCCCCTAGCTCCGCCACTGGTTCAGAATACCTTAATTGCTCATAGACGGCTCGGGAATAATATCCCTAGTTATTTAAGTTGTAAATTATGGCTGGATTTTCAACATTTCTGGCTAGAAGTTAAAAAGAACAATCTCAACTGGCATTCTCAATTTGAAGTCGAAAAATTCGGAGGAAAAAGTCCGAACGGGTTGTGTAGTACAAACAATCTTCGTATCCTCTGTCCTCGGTGAGATCATGTCACGACTGTTGTAGAGTGTCACTGCCAAGAACAAGGATGTTTTATCAGGGGTGTCAATGATGCAAACCATCCTTCGCGTCGTCATCCTAAACTCGTGACATTTTCCGGTGAATGTTACACCGTCGAGCATCTCAATAGGGAATATGAGCCATGTCGATGGCTTGTCGCGTCAAACACAGTCTACTCCAAAGCATCTCCGAGAGGAGGGGTCACCATACCTCGGAAACCACACCCACCCGCTTTTCGGTTCACCCCATGCAAGGGTGCTTTGGGCCTAGGTATGAGAAACCCTATCATCGATCTACAAGCTTGTAACCATCTCCGGTGAACACTATGGGTTCAACAACTCATATGGGGCTTTTGTTGCACCAGGGACAGAGGGAGGGGGGACAGGCAGGGGTAGACCCAATGGTGTTTTCCTTAAGCATCTGCTAGTACACATGTTCCTGCTAAGCACATGAAAGAGCATTTCGCCACCCCCAAAGCTCTCTGCCCCCTCTATAAGCCAGTCCTGGCTCCGTCCCTGTGTTGCACTATCGAAGATGTGCCTCTTCGGATGGATTGTTGCCCACAACAGTCCACTACAAAGCAAACCTCCTACCGGAGCTTCTCTAACTCCAAGACGAAGACGAGGACAAGTGTGAACTCCATCACCCCGTCTTCTGTTGTGGCCATACCATTGTCGCGTGATCTTGAGCTACAGGTCGACACATACTATGGCTCAATTTGGGGGATCACTTCGCCACCACCTACGACGTGGTCACAATGTCTTACTGTTAGGCTCTTTCTTCTTTGACATATGTGGAAGCATAGGCACATAGTTATCATAGTCGTCGTGTGGCGTACAACGACCTTAGGGTTTAGGGCTTTGGCCTTCTGTCAAAAGAGTGACGACATCTCGGCCTCTCCTATCCTAGCCACAATTTCTTTGAGCAACACTGAATTTAGTATAGTCGTACTATGGTATGGATGCATAATGTGTAAATTTTAACCAAAATTGTTTTCATGACCAATTGACAGTTGTGATTACTATTATTTTTGAACATTTGACAGTTCCGAATAATGACGCTGGTTGAAAATAGAATACATGATGAGATACCCAGGACATGTTGGGTCTAATCAACCTACCCTTCTTTTGGGCATAACGCAATTCCAAGAACTATATTCAAATTAGTGTTGCAGTTCAATGTGAACTTACTCAAGAACTGATGATACGCCCATAGTCGATCAAGCATACCCAAGAACAATCATACAGAAGATTCTTCCAAACATGCAAAAGCAAAAAAGTGAGACCTGTGAGTGCTGAGAAAACCTCACTCTGCGCTGCAAAAAATGGCTTCAACGTTTAAGCTGCTGACAGAGCTCGTCCATGGCATATCCACCAGATACAACACAAACGATAGCCCACGAAACGGCAGAGCCATAACATATGAGATCGCCACAAGCATGAGATTCTACGATTACTGCCACAAGCCAACCACTAGCAAAGAAATAGTCAACCTACAGTGAACATGCATGGCAAATTCTATACGCCTAGTAAACCCCCTCACTGTCAGGTCGCGTATTTCAGGCTTCCAGCACCAAGTAAACACTGATACACCGCAATGTTTGATCAAGTGAGCTCCTAGCACATGGAGTGTGCAATACTAGCAGTGGACCAATTTACTTTCGTGAATACAGGTAACTATGATGCGGTACTTGTCAGCGGCCATAATCTTAAGCGAAGTCTCCTGTATCTGCTTTCCACACTTTCAGTTCAGGGTTATGTCTGTTAAATACAAAAGCCCATAATTCAATCAGACTACCATCATCGAATAGAACTTAGGGTGTGTAGATATTTAAAAATATTAAGAACACGATATTATAAACTATAAATAGCGATCTATGTAGCATACCAATATAGCAATCAAGAGTGGGAATGGCTAGGTGGAAATGTCAGATCTGATGGTGAATACAAATCGGCATATAAGGAGTAATTCTTGTTGGTCTGCAAAACAGCCTAAGTTGGAAAGGCTGGTGCCTATAAGGTGCAAATCCAATGTACCCTGCATAGTAGCTAGCTCAATTTGTTCTTCTAGAATACGTAGGTAGCCTCAAAATAGACTAAATTAGAGAATTGATGGCAAGAGATGACCTAATCAGTAGTTTTCCACATGGAAGTAATTTGAGATCGCAAGCCCCATATATTTGCATGCGGGCTTGCGCCAAAGTCTGTGGCACCCCTGATTTTCGCGGTGTCCAAGCGGAAGAACAAGTGTGTTCACGACGCCCTGCACAATCACTCTTGGGTACGGGACATCCCCGTGCAAAACTTCACAGTTGATTATTTTGTGCAATTCGTCAACCTCTGGGAGCATCTTCAGGAAATTGCGCTCGACCCTGACATTGATGACTCAATCACTTGGACTATCTCGGAAAATGGTTGCTACTCGGCGAACTCCGCGTACAAGGCTCAGTTCCGGGGATCGATCCCTTGCTCCTTCGACAAGTTGGTTTGGAAAACTTGGGCCCCCCCAAAGTGCCGCTTCTTCGCTTGGCTGGTTCTGCAGAACAGGCTCTGGACCTCGGATCGCTTGGCTGTCAGAGGATGGCCGCATAGCCCTCAGTGCCAGCTTTGTCGGTGTCAGCCCGAAACGGCTAGGCACATCCTCTTCGAGTGCCGCTTCTCCAAACGCATTTGGGCTCTGGAAGGCCCACGGTTCTCCATTATTGGCAGGCGATTGTGAACACCCCGTCGACGAACCCCAAGGGCCTCAATTCTGCTGCTATCCTAACGGCGTGGGAAATCTGGAAGGAGCGTAATGAGAGGGTCTTCAACAACAAATTCACTGCTCCCATGCCGCTTTTCCAGAAGATAAAAGATGAGAGCAAAGACTGGATTCTAGCTGGCGCTAGGCACCTCGCGGAGATTATTTCTTAAGTTTCTTGTCTTTTTTCGGCCTAGAATGGCCCTTTCTTAGTTTGGCTTAGGCCACACCCTGTTTGCTCCTTCTATATCAATAAAGTGGCAAAGCTTTTGCCCGGTTCAATATATCTGCATGCATTACACTATGAGGACAAGTGGACAGAGCAAAGCATGACAATCTATCAATAGCAGAAGAAGAAATTTTCAATGGAACTAGTGGCATCAAGTAGCGTCTCTGGATATCTTTTGACAAGAAGCACCAATACAATTAACAAAAAGAATAAAAAATATCAAAAATATTCCTTACAAATTGCTCTTGAGAAACATATCACTTTTTAAGCAAAATAAAGGGACACCGAAAACCCATAAAATGGAAGAATATCTCTACAACATCAACATGTGTTCTCGAAGGCACTTCTACAAAAGTTGCCATTGAAGGACAACACATGCGAGTAGATACTAGCTAAGGATTAAGGCAAGATTTTGTTCTATATATCAATATAATAGTTTACTTAACTGAATTGAGTTTCTATTTACTTTCTTTGCTAAACAAAAGAACTAAGTTGATACATGATAGATAAAACAAGACAGATAATAAGAAGATAATGCAGTTGAGTAGAAGATACAGGACAACCCAGCCCTACGAAATTTGAGGCCTACCACTTATGGTAGGATTGATGGATATTTTTTTTAGCGGGATAATTAAAATAATCACAGGAATGACTGAACATGAACAATGCATAGACGGTTAGAGCTGATGATCTCTCCATAAGCATCCGATTGATTAACTTATGACTTGTACCAAAGTAGATCCGTGTTAAACGCAAATATAGTTAGCAAAGCTAACATCTATGAACAGCCGAGAAAACAACCTCTCTTTTAGGTCTATCTGGGATGCACACAAAAAGGGTTTGGCATAATCGTGCTATTTGTGCGTTATAGCATCCCTAGGCGTGTTCTTAAGCAAGATAAGCGCTCGGCAAAGTCAAAATTCGGAATTAATACCTAGTGCTTATTTTTAACCTTGATGTAGAGTGTACCAATATGGCAAGGGTCATTACCACTCCAGTGCAACTAGACCAGCGAGTGGAATTCTTTAAACCGAAAGTGGGAAGGGCTAGGTGTAATGTCAGATCTGATGGTGCTGGGTGTATAAAAGGCGCAAATTCAACGTACATGGCAGCTAGCTCAAAATAGACCCATAAAATGGAAGAATATCTCACTACAACATCAACATGTGCTCTCGGATGCACTTCTACAAAAACGCCATAAGACAACACCACATGCAAGTATATACTTGCAAGGGATTAAGGGAAGTGTCTCTAGTGTTCTATATATCACCATCATAGTTTACTTACTTGAATAATCAAATTGAGTTTCTATTTTGCTATCTTCGCTAAAAATAAGCACTGAGTTGATCCATAACAGATAAAACAAGGCAGATAAATAACAACATAATTCAATTAAGTAGAAGATACCCAACTACCCATCCATTTGAAACTTGTGGCCTACCACTTATGGTGGGTTCGATGGATAAATTCTTAGCTGCACAACCACAATAATCACGGGAACTACTGAACATGACCAATGCATACTAGATTTCTGCTGATGATCTCTCTGTAAGCATGTGATTGGTCAATGGGCGAATTGAACCAAACCAAAGAAGGTGCATGTTAAATGCAAATACTTTACCAATAGCTGAGAAATCAAACTGTCTTGTAGGTCTAACTGGGATGCACGAAAAAAAAATTTGTCGTAAAGTTAAATCAAACACCGATTAGTGTTTTACGATACACTTGTATATAACTGCAACACAGGAAAGAAAGAGCGCAAACGTTATCAGGATTCATGAAACTATAAACACCTTATTATAAGAAAGGTGCTTGGAAACGAATCTGAAGTCAAACACGTTTTATTATAATCTTACTATTTGCACAGATAGAAAAGATCATAAGCTACAATGGAACGCAAATAACTAATATGACTTCTTCTAATACATGATATTGATCATTTTGATGATCACTTTCCTAACAAAGGCATATGGTAGCATTGCGTCTGTTGGCCGCTCACGCAACTGAAGATTGAGACTAATCCCCTTATGCGTCATGAATGCTAGTAAAATACAACAAGAGGGAATAGTAAAGCCCTCATTGGTTAATATATAACAGTACTCCTGTTACCAAAAACGAACCAATAGGCAGCAGGTTCTGCAGCTAACATATATCATATATGATTGCAAATACACAACAGTAATGGCACTATTTTCATGTTATTACGAGGCTAATAATGTACACGAAGTATGTGTCATTAACTGAGAGGATCATATGGCTCATAGACATAGGAGAAGCCAAAGAAGAGGGGAAGGTATATATATACCTCAACAATCCGACACCGTCAGTCCCGCTTTTTCTGTATGCCTGGTCCTTCCTCCAGATATGCAGTGCAAAAGCTGGAATGATAACAAAGCAAGATGTCGCATGGAGGCCAAATACACCCACATCCATAATTACAGAAGCAATCATTTGTCCCCGAGATATTGTTCCCTCCACATGCGACGACATTACCGAAACCAGAATACCAACAACAATTAGCAGGATGAAGGCCAAATCTACAATAAACCCAAGGACCAAGGACCATGGCGCGAGGAAACTTGAACAACTCTTGAGTCGACTCCCACGTGATTGCTCCACAGGCGCTCTGAGGAGGACAACAATTTCAGCGAAACGAACAGGGATGGACACGAATACATATGGAAATTGGAATGGTCCAAAAATGGAAGGATGCAGATGAAGGCATAATATATCACATGGAGCACTATTACTAGTCATCTGGACAACTTGAATTATGCAAGGCAAATTAATTCGAATGAAAATGATGAAGAAGCTCAGCAACTAGCCTATCTGGGTGCTGTAATTTGATCGAAGTGAAGACCAGAGGGATTAATTTACAGGATACCTTCTTGAACTCAGGACTGGATCCAGATACAGCTGCAACCAGGCACAGGCTGCACAGCAGAACAGCTGCAAGCACTAGTAAGAGGAAGGCGATGCAGATATAGAACTTGAAAGCCACGTCCGTGAAGGCCTCGAGAAACACGAGGATGGCGGAGCCCTCGCGGCAGGCGTGGCGTGCGACGATCTTGGCGGCCGAGCCCGCGGAGATAACCCAGGCACTCCCGAAGAACAGGTAGGGGAGGGCACGGACCGCGACGCGCCCGAACGCCAGCATCGCGGCGAGAACGTTCTGCGCCGGCGGCGGCGGTGCGGGCTTCTCGGCGTCGTCGGCGACGGCCATCGGCGCAGGGCAAAGTGGTTGGGTTGCGCAGCGGAGTGAGGGAGGGGTTTGTGGGAATGGGATTAGCGAAGAACACAGGGTGGGGTTTTCGGTAAAAGCTCTTCCGTTTACGGGTTCGTATCGGGTTATGCCCGAATCTGAATGGATCACTTTTATCTTTTGCGGGTTATACCCGAATCGATCATACACGTTTACTTTCGCTCAGTCTTCTCTTTTATATCCAATTCTTTTGACTACCGCTTAACGTTTCCTGCTAGAAGCTGTAAAACACTCTCTCTACACATTCTGAATTTGAGGCTGAAAATTTTGCGGAAAATAAAACACACCAAGTTGAATAAATTGCTCTCATCTGACAGTGCCGTCCCCTCTACCCCTCCTCCTCCCGCGCTTCCACATAATAGCAGGCGGCTCCTACTTTCAAACTTGAGAGAGCCTCTCGGTCATTTTCTACTCCTTTCTATCTTCCACATTGGGCGCATCTCTTCCTTCCGATGTGATCTCCGAAATTGCGGTGGTGCCTCTCAGGCTCGTTTCCCTCCAACTCGAGAAGGTGCCCCTACCTCGGTGCTTGTCTGTTTAAGCTGAATTCGGTGATGCTGTGTGTGTGTGTGTGTGTGGTGCTCACCATAGCAGCAGTACGCCTCGTGGTTGTGTGGGTGTGTGTGTGGTGCTCACCATGGCAGCAGTATGCCTCGTGGCTCACTTTATGGTGCTTCATCCGGTCTTGTCCCCTCTCGCTGTGGTGGTCACTTGTTTGATGCCTCCCCCTCTCCTCGTCGTTTTGATACCTGCAACAACGGTTGGTTGGTTGCCATCTTTGCATGGATGTGATGTGCCCCGTTAAGTGTGTGTGTGTGTGGGGGGGGGGGGGGGGGGTCACAAAGCATCATCCCATCTGTAGATATCTGCTATGGTCATGGTGCCCATGCATTGTGGGAGATTCCATGGAAAGTTGGATGGTTGTTGTTTCTTGTTTGGTGGCCGCCTCATGTGTGAATCTTGTGAGCTTGATCCACCCTTGGGTGCAGCGCGGAGCTGTTCTGCAACATGATCTTGGCTAGACAACCTCTTCGTCTACTCAGGCGACACAACAGTTTCGCTGTGTTCAGTAGATGTGCGATGAGCTTCGACCTTTCTGGTTGTACACCAGTGTCGTTGTTTAGTACCGGCAGATCGATGTCCTTATGACTATACTTGTGGTGCTTGTCACTGCTATCAGGTCAGGTGTGGATGAGCTCTATGCTTTGGGTTTTGCCTATGTCAATGTTGGCAGTGAACATCATTTAGGTATTGGCCCCGGGTCACATTGACATTGAGTTATTGTTTTTGTTCCTTTGCTTGGTAGGTTGTGCCAGCTACTTGGTCTCGGCTTCTTTATGCAATTCGACTATATCAGCTGTGGAGTTTTGCGGTACGACAGTGTAGATCAGAATTGTTGCTCAAAGCAACCAACAGTTCTAACATTGACACGGTCCGTTCCTTCTATTGTGGATAACACGTTCCTTCTATTGTGGATAACACAATTTCACGTAGAACCAAAATAGTGTTGCAGCTCAATGTTAGCTTATTTAAAATTGATGATATGCCTGAAATTTGATCATGCATATTTATTCACATGTTACCGCCGTATGACAAAACAAAAACATGAAACAACTGCATTGCAATGTCCACTAGTTGATGACACTGTTAGTTGGAAAATAGATCACGTGACGAGATCCCACGACATGTTGGGTCTAATCCCTTAATCTTCTGTTGGAGTAAGGCCATTCCAATGGGCTTGTTTGGCACCCATCATTTCATTTCATTTGGCAAAAATGAAATGAAATGAATTTCAGAGAAATGACAGGGACATGAATTGACTTAACATAGCATATGCATTCTTTGGAATTCCAATTAAAGTGAAATTCTAATTCCATGACAGCCAAACACGCCTGCGTATGGAATCTGAAATGAATTTCATGAAAATGATGGGTGCTAAATAACCTCTAAGGGCTTGTTTGGAACCCATCATTTCATGTTATTTCATTTGGTATAAATGAAATGAAATGAATTTCAAAGAAATGACAGCATTAAGAACATGAATTGACTAAACATAACATAGGCATTCTTTGAAATTCCAATTGATATTCCAATTCCATGATATGCAAACACGTTTGGGTATGGAATCTGAAATGAATTCCATGGAATCTGAAATGAATTCCATGAAAATGATGGGTGCGAAACGACTCCTAAGTATATTTAAAATAATGTATTGAACTTACTCAGGAACTGATGACACGCCCATAGTCGACCATGCATACTTGACAATTGCCTTCACGTTTCAACGCCATATGACAAAATTAGTAAAATATATGGGAAAACAACCCTAAGAATTACCACATAGAAGGTCTTCTAAACATGCCAATGCAAAAAGTGCAGACTCGTTGTGAATGCTGAGAAGACCTCCCTTTGTGCTGCAAAAATAGCTTCAAAGTAGTACTATATGCTACTGAAATTAGAGCTTGCCCATGCCATATTGCCATATCCACAAGACGCAACACAAAAGATAGTCCACAAAACTGTAGATCCATAACTTGCAAGATCAACACAATCATGAGATTCTACGATTACTGCCACAAGGCCAACCACTTGCATAGAAAAAGTCGTTCTACATAAAACTGTGAACATGCATGGCAAATTCTGTACGCCTAGAAAAGCATTGTCCGCTGGGAGGGTGCTAAACCCCCTCTCTGTCAGGTCACGTATTTCAGTCTTCCACTACCAAGTAAACACTGATACACCACAATGTCCGATCACGTGAGCTCCTAGCACATGCAGTATGCAATACTAGCAGTGGACTAATTTACATCCGTGAATACAGGTAACTATGATGCGGTACTTGTCAGAGGCCATAATCTTCAGCGAAGTCTCCTGTATCTGCTTTCCACACCTTCAGTTCAGGGTTATGTCTGTTATATACAGCAAGCAAAATTCAATTAGACTGGCATCATCGAATAGCAATTAGGGTGTGTATATGTTTATACAGCAAGCAAAATAAATTAAGAACCCAATATTATAAGCTATCTATGTAAGCATACCACTATAGCAATCAAGAGTGGGAAGGGCTAGGTGGAAATGTCGGATCTGATGGTGAATACAACAATTGCAAATCAGCATGAGTAATTCTTGTTGGTCTGCATAAAATAGCCTAAGTTGGAAAGGCTAATGCCTGAAAGGTGCAAATTCCAACGTGCACTGCATAGTAGCTAGCTCAATTTGTTGTTCTAAAATACGTAGGTAGCCTCAAATAGACTCTGAATTATTGAATTGATGGTAAGAGATGGCCTAGTCAGTAGTTACTCACATATGAAAATAATTTCAGACCACAGGCCCGAAATATCTGCATGCATTACACTATGAGGACCAGTGGACAGAGCAAAGCATGGCAATCTATACATAGCAGAAGCAGAACATTTCAGTGGAACTAGTAGCATCAAGTAGCTTGTCTGAATACTTTTTGCATAGAAGCACCAAAGCCTTTTATTCCCAAACAAGTTGGGGTAGGCTAGAAGCACCAATTTAATTAACAAATAAAAATATAAAACTATCAAAAATATTCTTTACAAATTGCTCTTGCGAAACTATCACTTTTAAGCAAATAAAGGGACACTGAAAACCCGTAAAATGGAAGAATATCTCACTACAACATCAACATGTGTTCTCGAAGGCACTTCTACAAATTGCTTTGGAACGACAACACATGCGAGTAGATACTAGCTAAGGATTGATAGAAGATTATGTTCTATATATTAATATCATAGTCTACTTAATTAAATAATTGAATTGAGTTTATATTTACTTTATTTGCTAAACAAAAGAACTAAGTTGATACATGATAGATAAAACAAGACAGATAGGTAACAAGATAATGCAATTGAGTAGAAGATACGGGACAACCCAGCCCTACGAAATTTGAGGCCTACCACTTATGGTGGGATAGATGGATAATTTGTAGCGGGCTAATCACAATTCACAATAATCACGGGAATGACTGAACATGAACAATGCGTACAAGGTTACAACTGATGATCTCTTCATAAGCATCCGATTGATTAACTTATGACTTGTACCAAAGAAGATCTTATTAAATGCAAATATACTTAGTAAAGCTAACATCTATCAACAGCCGAGAAATCAACCTCGCTTGTAGGTCTAACTGGGATGGATGCTAAAAAGGTTTCGCATAATGTTATCAACACCAATAAGTGTTACTCGAGTACATTTATATACAAGTGCAACACAGCAAGGATTCATGAAACTAGAAACATCACGATTATGGTAAGAAAGGTGATTGCAAATGGTTCTGATGCAGCAAACACCTTTTGTTATAACCTCACTATCTGCACAGATAGAAACAATCATAGGCTACAAAGGAACATAAACAGCTAACATTACTTCTTCTAATAAATGATTATTGATCATTTTGATGATCAGTCCTTAACAAAGGTATACAGTAGAACTGTAGCAGTTGGCCCACTCACAAAATTGAATATTGAGACCAATCCCAATGTTGGTCGTGAATGCTAATATGTAACAACCAGAGGGCACAGCAAAACGCTCATTGATTTAATATATAGCAGTACCCCATGTTGACAAAGATCAACCACTAGGCAGTAGGTTCTGCAGCTAAGAGAAATGATTGCAGATACAAAGCACCGGGGGCAGTGTTTTCATGTTATAAGCAGACTAATAATGTACACAAAACTTGCCTTATTAATTGAGGGGATCATATGGCCCACAGACAAAGGAGAAGCGAAAGAAGAGAAGAAGGTATATACCTCAACAACCTGACACCGTAAGTCCTGCTTTTTTGTTCGATTGGTCATCCCTCCAGATATCCAGTGCTAAAGCTGGAATGAAAACGAAGGTAGATATCGTATGGACGCCAAATATCCCCACATCCACGATCACGGAAGCAATCATTTGTCCATGAGATATCGATCCCTCCACATCCGGTGACATCTCCGCAACGACAATACCAGCGATAATTAGCAGGATGAAGGGCAGCTCCGCGACCAATCCAAGGGCCGCAGCACGGGGAACCTTAATCGACTCCGTAGTCGACTTCTGCCTGATTGCTTCACAGACGCTCTGAGGAGGACATCAATTTCAGCAAAACCACAGGGATTGACATGATTGTATAAGGAATGGTTCGAAAATGGAAGTATGCAGATGAAGTTCAGCCACTAGCCTCTAGCCTGTAATACTATAGAAGCTCAGCCAGTAGCCTCTAGTGCTGTAATTTGATCGAACTAGAGATCAGAGTGATTTATTTGCACGATACCTTCTTGAACTCAGAACCGGATCCAGATACAGCTGCAACCAGGTAAGACAGGCACAGGCCACACAGCAGAACGGCTGCAAGCGCGAGGAAGAGGAAGGCAGCGCAGATGGAGAACTTCATAGGCGCGTCCCTGAACGCCTCGAGAAACACGAGGACGGCGGAGCCCTCGCGGCAGGTGTGGCGAGTGGCGTGCAACGATCCTGGCGGCCGAGCCCGCGGAGATAACCCAGGCAGTACAGAAGAACAGGTAGGGGAGCGCACGGGCCGCGACGCGCCCGAACGCCAGCATCGCGGCGAGGACGAAGCGCACGAGCGCCAGCCCCGCGACGACGATTCGCGCCGGCGGCGGCGGTGTGGGTTTCACGGGGTTGGCGACGGCCATCGGGACGGGAAACCCTAGCTCCTCGAAGCTTCTCTCTCGATGGGGGTGGTGGAGTGGTTGGGTTGCGCAGCAGTGGAGTGGTTGGGTTTGTGGGAATGGGAATATGGGATTGGCGAAGAACACGGGATGGGGTTTTATGAGGAAAGCCGTTCCGTTTTCGGGTTAACCCATTTTCGTTAGTGGATTTAGGTTCTAAGTTGTAACCGGGCATTACCACCAAATGGTTCGTGCCCGAATGGATATTTTCTTCTCTTCTTTATTTGCGGGTAATGCCCGAGTCGACGGCCTTCGCTCAGCCAAGCCAATGGGCGAAATGATTTTCTTTCCATTTCTTTAAGTTGTGATTTCCCCTCAGAAATTTCTAGCTAGAAGTTCAAATAAATAATCTCTGTCAGGATTCTAAATCTGAAGTCTAAAGATTCAGAGCAAAAAGTCCGAACCAAATTGTTTTGTTCAAACAATCTCTTCACCCTCTATATGTCGTGTGGTCATGCCACAACTGATATAGAGACATAGAGTGCCTCTAAATGCCAAGAACGTGTAGGGTTTCCCAGAGTGACAAGGATACAAGGGGCTCCGGGCGAGCGCTGACGAGAAATCACCATCTTTAGAAACTCGTAACACTTCGGTGGATGTTGCGCCGTTGAGCATCTCAACGTGAAATCCGAGCCATGTCGATGGCTTGTCTCGTGAAACACAGTCCACTCCAAAGCATCTCCGAGAGGTGTCACCATACCTCTAAAACCACTCCCACACGCTTTTCGGTTACGATCGCATCATGGCAATCTCGTGTGCTACCGACCGGCATGAACTATGGCCGGTTTGGGACCGTCGCGCCGCCGCAACCTGCTCCACATGACAATGTCCAATTCTCATGTTCCTTTGGCAAATTGGAAACCATCGGCTTGACATCATCTTCCAGGCAATGAGGCCATCAATCCATCTCATCATAGCCATGACACAAAAGGGTTCAGCCTTCCGTCTCAAGCTCAAGGACATGCTTACTATCTTGCCCTGGCCACGGTTCTTTCAACAACACTGATTTTTTATACTACGATCGAATTATTATGAACGATGATGCATATATGAGAATTGTCATCACATGTTACCATTGTACTCTGTATGACAAAACAAAAACTTGGGGCAACTATACTGTAGTATATCAACAGAAACAATCCTAACAATAATATAAAGATAAAAAGTGCAGGTTTGTGAGTGACGAGAAGATCCGCACTGTGCAGTGCAAAAATGGCCTCTTCAACATAAAAGAGAAGTCCAGTCGCAAATAAAAGTCAGCTCCTACTCAGAACTTTGAGACAACGAGACCTTAGCTTCTCAGCAAGTCAGCATCCAAGCAATAGTTCCCCCACTTATGACAGCATGAATAAAACGAGACCAATGTAACTGTCAAAATAAGCACCACCAGCATAGACAGTCAGATTTGAGTGTTTTCCTTCCTAAACCATAGTTCCCCACTTATTCTCCTTTATAACAATCTGAAGAACAAATGCAAAGAAAATTTAATCCAGTACTTGTCGGCGGACATAATCTTCAGTGAAGTCTCTTGTATCTGCCTTGCCTTTCTTCACACCTTCAGTCCATGATTATGTCTGTTCATACAGAAGCCCAAAATTTAATTAGACTAGAGGCATCACATAGCACTTGAGTGAGGATGTGCAGATGTTAACAATATATAGCGATCTTCAATCAAGAGTGTGAAAAGTTACGTGGAATGTCAGATCTGTTGGTGGATACAACGATAGCAAATCAGCATATAAGGCCCCGCTTGGATTAGCATTAAAATTTATGGAGCGGAATATTTCACCCCGCTCGGCGGCGGATATTTAGCAGCGCCTCCGCAGGTCCGTAATATATCCGGCTATTTTGGCTAAAAATACCGCCCATCCAAGCGAGCCCTAAAGAGTACATGGTACCTAAAAGGTGCCTAAGTTGGAATGTCTGGTGCCTAAAAGGTGCAAATGCAACATACATGGTCGATCAAGAGTGGGAAAAGTTAGGTGGAATGTCAGATCTTTTGGTGAATACAACGATAGCAAATCAGCATATAAAGAGTAATCCTTGCTGGTCTGCATAACAGCCTAAGTTGGAATGCCTGGTGCCTAAAAGGTGCAAATACAGCCTACATGGTCGATCAAGAGTGGGAAAAGTTAGGTGGAATGTCAGATCTTTTTGTGAATACAACGACAGCAAATCAGCATATAAAGCGTAATTCTTGCTGGTCTGCATAACGCCTAAGCTGGAATGCCTGGTGCCTAAAAGGTGCAGATCCAACCTACATGGTAGGTAGCTCAATTTGTTCTCCTATAATACGTAGCTAGCTTTAAAATATACTCTGACTTGTAGAAACACTTGATGGTAAAAGATGGCTTAATCAGTAGATCCCACATATGGAAACAATCTTAAGATCACAAGCCCCATAAATTCGCATGCATTACACTATGAGGACCGGTGGGCAGAGCAAAGCATGACAATCCACACTCCACCGGGCACAAAAGAGTGCTATAAATAGAGAAAAAGAAAAATTCCATGGAACTAGTGGCATCCTGGAGCTTGGCTGAATGAAATATACTTGTCACTATGCAATTGACGCCCCGACAGTTGTGTTCTTCAAAACTAATTGCACAAGAAGCATCAATATAATTAACAAATAAACATATAAAGTACCAAGCATATTTCTTACAAATTTCTCTTGTTAAAAAAATCACCTTTTGATGGAAATAAAAGGACACAGGACCCGTAAAATGGAGGAATTTCTCACTAACATGTGAAATGGAGGAATTTCTCACTAACATGTGTCACTTCTACAACAATGCCATGGAACACCACATGCAAGTAGATACTATCTTTGTATTACGGGAAGGGTCGGTTCTATATATCCATCATAATTGAGTTCCTATTTGCTATCTTCACTAAAACAAAGCACTAAGTTGGCACATTACAAATAAAGCAAGGCAGATGAATAAGAAGATAATGCAATCAAGTAGAAGATGCCAGACGACCCAGCCCTGTGAAATTTGAGGCCTACTACTGATGTGGGTGACTGGGTTTGATGGATAAATTCTTAGCGGACCAATCGCAATAATCACGGAAATGGCTGAACATGAACAATGCATACTAGGTTTTTGCTGATGATCTCTCCATAAGCATCTGGTTGATCAACTGGCGACTTGTACAGTTGTACCAAAGATGATCTGTGCTAAACGCAAATATTAGTAGGAAAGCTAACATCTATCAACACCGAGAAAGCAAACTCTCTTATAGTTTAACTTGGATGCATGAGAAATGGTTTGGCATGAAGTTATCCATAAGTGTTACTCTGTAACATTTGTATGTAGTTACAACACAGCAAGGACAAAAGTCAAAATTATCAGGATTCATGTAACTAGAAACCATGCTTATAAGAAAGGTGCTTGCAAACAGTTCTTAAGCAGCCAACACCTTTTGTTATAATCTCACTATCTGCACAGATAGAAACGATTATAGGGTACAGCTGAACGTAAACAACCAATATTACTTCTTCTAAAACATGATATTGATCATTTTGATGATCATTCCGTAACAAAGGCATACAGTGGAACTGCAGCAGCTGGGCACTCGCACAATAAGATTGAGACCAATCCCAATGTTGGTCGTGAATGCTAACATGCAACAACCAGAGGGAATAGAAAAACCCTCACTGGTTCAGTATATAACAGCATTCCATGTTCAAAAAAAAATCAACCAGTAGGCAATAGGTTCAGCAGCTAAGAAAATGGTTGACGATTAACAACACTCAAGGCACTAATATGATAATATTAGGACGCTATAATATACATAAATATGCCTCATTAACTGGGAGGATCATATGGTTCAATAGATACAGGGGAAGCCAAAGAAGAGGGGAAGGTATATACCTCAACAAACTCCTCCACAGTGAGTCCTGCTTTTCTGAGTTCCCTCGAGAAATGCAGTGCGAGAGCTGGAATGATAACAAGGCAACATATCGCATGGAAGCAAAATGCCCCCACATCCTCGATCACAGAACCAATCATTTCTCCCTCAGATATCGATCCCTCCATAGACGGTGACATTATCGTAACCAGATAACCAGCAACACTTAGCAGGATGAAGGCCAAATTTGCGACCGATCCAAGGACCATGGCGCGGGGAAACTTAAGAAACTCCTGAGCCGGCTCACACCTGATTGCTCCAAAGGCGCTCTGAGGGGGACATCAATTTCAGTGAGACCACCGGGGATGGACATGATTATAAATTTATAATGGAATGGTTCGAAAATGGAACACTATTACTACTGGACAGCTTGAACTATGTATGGTATGGCAATTAATTCGAATGTAAAAATGTAGAGCTCAGCCACTATGTATGGCAATTAATTAGAATGTAAAAATGTAGAGCTCAGCCACTAGCCTATCCACTGCTGTAATTCGATCGAAGTAAAGATCAGAACCAGTTATTTGCACGATACCTTCTTGAACTCATAACCAGATCCAGATACAACTGCAATCACAAAGGCCAGGCACAGGCCGCACAACAGCAAGGCCAGAATCGCGAGGAAGACAAAGATGATGCAGATGCAGGCCTTGAGGGTCGCTTCCGTGAGCGCCTCGAGAAACACGAGGGGGGCGGAGCCCTCACGGCAGGCGCGGCCTGCGACGATCGAGGCGGCCTCGGCCGCGGAGAGAACCCACACAATCGCTAAGGCCAGGTAGATGAGCGCGGGGCCTGCAACGAGGAAGACGCGCGCGAGCGGTAGCATCGGGTCGAGGACGAAGCGCACGAGCGCCAGCAACGTGGCGACGATCCGCGCCGGCGGCGGCGGTGGCGCGGGCTTCACGGCGTCGTCGGCGACGGCCATCGGGACGGGAAACCCTAGCTCCTGGAAGCTTCTCGGTGGGAGCGGAATGGCGGAGTGGTTGGGTCTGAGTGGCGTGGCGAGGGGTTTGTGGGAATGGGATTAGCGACGAACACGGGACGGTGTTTTTCTGGTTAACCCCTTTTTTGTTAGTGGATTTGGGTTCTAACCGGGTATTTGCTGGAAATGGTTCGCGCCCGGATCGATCCTACCCCAAGGCACAGGATGAAGATTTGTGCTGAATTTCTTTCAATAAATTTTAAAAGTTGCGGCTCGAACCAAGCACGTGCTGCACGTCAGAGTATCGTTACCAGCTAACATGTGAGATAATTCTAAAAAAAAAAAGGCTAACATATGAGATTCTGAATTTTAAACTCGTAGAAAACATATGAGGAAAAAGGTTTGAATTCGAAAATGATATATGCTACTCCCTCCATTCTATAATATAAGACGTTTTAGTAAACTAAAACAGTTTGCTAAAACGTCCTATATTTTGAAACAGAGGAAGTACAAAGTAGATTTTAACTCAAGGAGTTCGGATGATAGAAGTTCGGTTGCCCTCGAGAAAAATGTTTTAAGGCAAGCAAACACATGTTTTGTACACTATGAGATCAAGATTATTGCCAAACGTGCCAGTTCATGTCGATTGCACTGTTAGTTGGAAAAAGTAGATTATGTGAGTGTCCTAGAACATGATGGCCTACCCTCCTGTTCAGGAACTAAATTCAAATAGCGTCTCACAATGGGAACATACTCAAAAGTTAACGATATGCAAAATGATCAAACAGATTTGGAGGAGTCTTCAACTGGAAGAATTAAGAGAAGAACTAAATAAATGTCCAAACGCTAAGACCCTTCTTGAAGCAATTCTAAACATGAAGGATGATGATAAACTGATGATTTGTTGCTTGCTGTGGATATGGTGGGCGGAGAGAAACAAAGCAAATGCAGGTAACAAAATCAGAAATCCACAGCAAATTGTTTCTTCTATAATAGCACATGTGCAGGACTACAAAAGCATAAGTAATAAAGATTTACCACCAAAGAACCCAAAACCAAGTTCTTGGTCAGCTCCTATGGCAAATTATATGAAAATTAATACTGATGGAGCTTTCAGGGAAACTTCAAAAACTGGAGGCTGGGGATTTATTATGAGAAATGAAGAGGGCGTTCCTGTGGCAGCTGGTTATGGTCAGTCAAGGAATAAGCTCAGTCTTACACGCAGAAGCAAATGCACTTCTCCAAGCCATTAGGTGCGTTTATCAATTGGGCTATTATCGAGTTCATTTCGAAACTGATGCATCTGTTCTTAAGAAGGCAGTATCTTCAAATGATTATGATGTATCTTATATAGGGGTCTTGTTTAGAAAAATCAAAGCTTTGTTAGAGTGTACTTTTGAGGAATCAAAAATTACTGTATGTAATCGTACTTGTAATAATGTAGCTCATGAACTTGCAGCTAGAGGAGCTCAGTTAGGAGATGACAACCAATGTATTTGGTTTGTTGATCTTCCTCAATTTGTACTTGATCTTTGTGCTGACAATATGTCAAGCACTATGTATTAATGGAATAATAGTTTGTTCCTTTCAAAAACAAAAAAAAGTTAACGATATGCCAACAGTCAAGAATTGCCTTCACATGTTAGCATGTTACCATTGCATGACAAAACAAAAACTTGGGACAACTACAGAACAATGTACTACCAAACATCCTCCACCTCTATTCTCCTTTCTAGCAATACAGAGAAATGTTACCCCACTTGAGTCAAAAGGAAAGATCAAAACACTTGCACGCGTAACCCTTACTTAAACATTGGTAGTAAATAGATTCAAGATCGCCGTCAGCTAATTTTGAAAGCTTAAGCTACCAAAGAAATGAGATCTGTCTACGAAATATTCATAAGACACAAGGAAGATCCTCCACAAGAATGTGGAGCGACAACATCTGAGATCGCATCCAACAATGACCGCCACAAGGCCAACACCTCTCTTGCAAAGAAACAGTACTCATCCTCCAGCATAAAACTGCAAGCATGGCAAATGTCATATGGCTAGAAAAGCACTATCCTCCCGTGGGTTTTCATACCCCTCAATGTCTGCTCACATATTACAGGCCTCCCAGCAGCAACAAACAGACACACAATGTTTGACTTAGTAAAGCTCCTAGCACATGGAATATGTAATACTAGCAGTGGACCAATCTACAGTCGTGAATACAGGTAACCATAATTCAGTACACGTCAGTAAACTTCAGCGAAGAATCAGCTCTTGCATTTGCCTTGCACGTCTTCACACCTTCTCGTTCAGGGTTAAGTCTGTTAATAGAGAAGCCCAAAACTGAATGAGGCAATCAGCATAAAATAGCACTTGAGTGAGGATATGTAGAATTTTTATCAATTAAGCACCAGATATGATAAACTTGTAGTGCACAAATATGGCAAGGGGCACTACAATGTCACTGCAAGAAATATATTTTTCATTATGCAACTGACCCCAAATAAATCATGAAAAAACTCACTACAAATACAATCACAAGCAACTCTTCTTGTCTACTGATTTTAAATTGCCAGAGATCACGAACAGCAGTATCCATCGATTCTTTTTGCAGCACGGACACTGATATAATGAACAAGTAACATACAAAACTACCGAAAATATTTCCCAGGAATTGCTCTTGAGAAAGAGGTTACATTTAGGAAATTAAAGGACACTGAAAACATGTGAAAGGGAAAAATATCCGACTGCAATATAAACATGTGTTCTCAAAGGCATTTCTACAAAAAAAAAAAACATGGAACAGACCACATGCAACTGGCTACATATTAAAGGAAGGATCTGCTTTATATACTACCATAATAATTTACTTGCTTGAATAATCGAGTTGAGTTTCTAGCTGCTATCTTCACTAAAATAAAACAGGGTGGATAAATTCTTAGCTTCCCAATCATAGTTATCATGGAATAACTGAACATAAACAATGAATACTAGCTGATCTGATTGGTCGACTTGTACCAAAGAAGGTCTAGTGTTAAATGCATTTCTCAGGAAAGCAGGCTAACATCTATCAACAAGCCGAAAAAGCAAACTTTTTTTTTTTTTGAAATTAGCCGAAAAAGCAAACTCGTTTATCTGAGATGCGTGACAAAACGGTTTGGTATAAATTATAAACACCAATTCGTGTTACTCATTCACATTTATAAGTGATTGCAACAGGGAGGGAAAAAACAGGCACGTTATCAGGATTCATGAATTTGAAACGGTATTCTCAAAAGTAAAAAGATATTAACAGAGGGCAGGTATATACCTCAACAACACAACTGGATATCCCCTCTACTTCATCATCCGCTGCTTCTGAGCCTCCATGGGTATGAAGATGAAATACTGTGCTACAGAGGCATCCACTAGCCCCAGGTCTCCCCAGATTGAGCCAACCCGTGAGCTCTGAGATCCTTTTAGAGGCAGGACGGAATCAGCAGCAGCTATGAGCATAATGAAGGCCAACAAAACGATCCCTCCAATCACGATAATCGTCAGGGGGTCTTTGATACCCTTGATAAGGATTAAAGCAGAGTTCGACATTAAAATCTGAAACAAGTCATATTATTATGTGCTCTAAACTCTGAAGCAGAGCCTCTTTTAAATTCAAGAAGAAAAAAACGGATATTACTTTCTAATTCGGGAATTGGCAACTTAATTTAAACCACGCAGATGTAAACTCCTATCCCACTGCTCGCGAAATAACTACTCCTACTGGAGTACATATTCTACTGGAGCAAGTTGGAGTCATCAAATATTCGAAGCCATAAAAAGGAATTTGCGCGGTACCTTCTCAGAGTCCTTGGGTACGGACCACTTTGGGCGAAAGGCGATGAGCAACGCGGAAGTGATGGCGAGCGGAAAAATGTAGACGAGGGAGTAGTGGACGACCGGGTGCGAGAGCACGACGGCCATGTCTACCACCACGCCCACTAGTAGAAAATGAGGCTTTCGTCCGGAGCCCAATTTTGCATTAGCCCCGGTTTAGGAAAAACCGGGACCAATGCCAGCCATTGTCCCGGTTCGAGCTGTCAGGGGCCCGCGGACCATTGGTCCCGGTTCAGTTGGGGACATTGTTCCCGGTTCGTGGAACGAACCGGGACTAAACCTCCAAAGCCGGACAAAATGATATGCTCGACCCTGTTCGTGTCTCGAACCGGGACGAATACCCCTCCACTGCCTATAAGTAACCCTCCTAGCCAGCTTCTCTCCTCTGTTTTTTTTTCTGCTTGGATGTGTGGAAAGTGGGTGCTAATTTTTTTTTCCTTTGCTACGCACAAGATATGTTCGATGAAATGCCCGAACCACACTTAAATTCACACAAAATGATATGCTCGACCGAGGTTAGCAACCTTATCCTTTTCATCTGTAATTGATACAAAAATATTGCATGTGTCCATGTACGGTGGTCATTTCACTATTCAAGATGTTATTGTAATGGTATTTGATAAACTTAATTATATGATGCAGATGGATGCACGGATGCGATGGATGTACGGCGAACGACGCAGTTCCGATTTTATTGCAGGCCTGCATAAATTTATCGATGTGGCTGAGGCAAACAAAGTGGATAATTTTATGCCTTGTCCATGTGTTGACTGTCGGAACGTCAAGGAGCACTCAAACTCGAAAACCATTCAAGGCCACGTGCTTCGGAGAGGTTTCATGCCCAGCTATAATTGTTGCACCAAGCACGGAGAAAGAGGGGTTATGATGGAAGACAATGAAGAAGAAGAGAACGATGACAACTATCCTATGTTCCCTGAATACGGTGGTACTGCAATGGAAGACAATGAAGAAGAAGAAGGTGAAGAACGGGCATCAGATGAGCCCACTGATGATCTTAGTCGGGCCATTACTGATGCAAAGCGAGAATGCAATACAAAAAAGGAGAAGCTAAAGTTGGAGGCCATGCTAGAGGATCACAAAAAATTGTTGTACCCAAATTACAAAGATGGCAGCACAAAGCTCGGTACCATACTGGAACTGATGAAATGGAAGGCAGAGACTGGTTTATCTGACAAGAGATTTGAGAAGTTACTGAAAATAATGAAGCCGAAGCTTCCAAATGATAACGGATTTCCCGAGACTACGTACGAAGCAAACAAGGTTATTTGCCATCTAGGATTAGATGTGCAGAAGATACATGCATGCATTAATGACTCCATCCTGTACCGCGGTGAGAAGTACGAGAATATGGATGAATGTCCGGTATACACTGCACTGCGGTACAAGATCAGACAAGATGACCCTGGTGATGTTGAGGGCGACGACGAGCCCCACAGGAAGAGGGTTCCTGCTAAGGTTATGTGGTATGATCCTATAATACCACGGTTGAAACGTCTGTTCAGAAACAAAGAGCATGCCAGGTTGTTGCGATGGCACAAATAAGAGCGTAAAAAAGACGGGAACACTACTAGGAAACTAGCTATAGGTTGATAGATATTCTGTGGCGCACTAAATTAGCCGTGCGCCACAGAATATATTCTGTGGCGCACCGTTGGCTGTGCGCCACAGGAATGCTCCCCTTTCTGTGGCGCATATCTAACAGATGCGCCACTGAAATATGTTATTCTGTGGCGCACCCGTGTCCATGCGCCACAGAAAACTAGTGGACCCCACAACCAACGGCTGGATTGCAGCCTACTCCACATTTTCTGTGGCGCATGGCGAAGGATGCGCCACAAAAATATGTGTTTCTGTGGCGCATCTGGACCCATGCGCTACAGAAATATGGGTGGTCCCCGCCCCAAAAAATTGAGTGAGCCATTTCGGTGGCGCATGGAAGAGATGCGCCACAGAAATGACACTTTCTGTGGCGCATCCTGCTCTATGCGCCACAGAATTTAAATATAGAACACAAACACATTTTAAAGAAATTAAAGACTTTTTTTGTGTATCAAAATATGTATGCTCTACTAAAATATGTGTGTTCTAGCTACTATATATTATATAGCATGTGTGTGTGTAAGACAAGAATATATATATATATACCATGAATAAAATATGTGTGGTCTACTAACAATTGTGTATATATTCGTCTTTAATTTCTTTAAAATGTGTTTGTGTTCTATATTTAAATTTAACCAAAAAAATTTTAAACGAAATTTTTTTATTTCAATATAACCAAAAATGTTTTTTTAAAGCATAACAAATGTGTTTGTGTTCTATATTTCAATTTAACCAAAAAAAATTTGTGTAAATTTAAATATAGAACACAAACACATTTTAAATAAATTAAAGACTTTTTTGTGTATTAAAATATGTGTGGTCTACTAAAATATGTGTGTTCTAGCTACTACATATTATATACCATGTGTGTGTGTGAGAGACAAGAATATATATATACCATGAATAAAATATGTGTTGTCTACTAACAATTGTGTGTATATTCGTCTTTAATTTCTTTAAAATGTGTGTATGTTCTTTCTTTCAATATAACCAATTTTTTTTAAGAATAACAAATGTGTTTGTTTTCTATATTTAAATTTAACCAAAAAATTAAAAGAATTTTTTTTGGGACAGTCAGGATTCAAACTTGGCTGTCACCCAACTACAAAGTGCAGCAAACCACTGAGCTGTGTGTGTACTGGTGTCATATTACAGCAAAACGCTTCTTTTAAATATGAGGCCACACAATTCTGTGGCGCATCCTTGCTGGCATGCGCCACAGAATATGCCATTTTTGTGGCGCACCCACGAGGGGTGCGCCACAGAATCTCAATATTCTGTGGCGCATGCCAGCAAGGATGCGCCACAGAATTTCCTTTCCCCCACATACACGTGGGGCCCGCCCACGCCTCTCCATCACTTAGCAGTTTCACCACCGCGCGCACTCTGCAACGCCGCCCTCTACAACTCGCCGCCGCACCCCAACTCGCTCGCCGTCGACCGCCGCCGGCCGCCGGAGGACACGCGCGCCCATCCCCGCCTCCAACTCGCCGCCGCCGGCTGCCGATACTCCGATCGTCCCCGTCCTCTGCAACTCGCCGCGCGCCCTCTGCAACTCGCCGCCGCGCCCGCCGCGTCCACGCCCGATGCCAGCCCGGGACGGCCCTCGCAGGTTCCTCCCTCCTCCCTCCTCCTCCCTCCTCTCGCCCTGCGCCCTCCTCCCTCCTCCCTCCCTGCCATCTTCCTCCTCCTCCCTCCTCTCCATGGAACATGCACTCTAGGTGCTTGTGGAAATGCCCAAACCGAGACATTTTGAACATGTTAGTGTCAGCTTAAGTCCTCAAATTTGCAGCTCCATTCTGTTTCTCTAATCGAGCATATTCAAATTTGCAAAAATTGGAGATGAAAAATTGGAGATAAAAAATTTGCTAAGTGTTAAATGGTCATTGTTTAAACATACCTTTAAAACTGATGTGAATTAAGGTGCTAGAAATTTTCAAAAAACTATTTTTGAGCTTTATCATGATGTAATAATGTAGTGCAATAGATCCATGAAGGTACATTGTAAATAGGATCAAGATTTCATAATTTTGTAAGCCTCCAAAGTTGGTACTTTTTAACTGTCTTGAAGATGCTTAAATATATTGACGCAAGCTTAAATATTAGTTGCTGGCTGCTTAATTAACTCACAGTATGTTACTTGAATGTGTAGCAGGTGTCCTAAGCGCTAGCTGCTGTGTGGTGGTGATCGAGAAGGACCTCGACGCTTGTTCAATTTCAGGTGAGATGGTGGTGGTGGTGGATGTGTGTGATGCATGGTGGTGAATGCATGTGTGATGTTGATGGTGGATGTGTGTGATGGTGGTGGTGGTATGTGTGGTGGTGGTGAATGCATATGTGTGATGGTGATGGTGGATGTGGTGTGCTGCATGTGTTGAATGTGTGCCCTAGAGGCCTTTTGTGAAATGCTTGCAGGTACCCCGAGAGGCCCTTGAGATTGCCGGAACGTTGATTAACTTCCGTTCCGGCAAATTCGGGTACTCCATATGTCCCTTTTTTAGCAAAGGTCATGCCGAAAGGGTATTGCGACTAATGCATGGGCCGGGGTATCCTAGTAATTAATTAATTGATTTTTTTCTTATATTTCTGTTGTACTAACTTTTTGCCTTTTTTTAATTAAGTGCAAACATGTCGGACTCCGCGGGCCCTTCTAAGAAGATGAGCGTCGAAGAAATAGCTAGAGACGCCAACAAGTCGTTCTGGGAAGCATCCCAAGAGTTGGAGGAGGCCGCCGCCGCTGGAGCTGCTAGTGGCGACCGTGCCGACGATGAGCAAGACGCCCTGGAGGGCGACGACGCCGAAACCACCGATGGAGCTGCTAGTGGCAGCCATGAGGATGACACCACCACCACCGATGGCGGCGACCACACGGATGGTGGTGTCGACCCGACCGCTCCAAAGCAGAAGAAGGAAAGGAGGAATAGGACACCTCAAGTGCTCGCCAACGTCACATACCATTTCACCGAGGTCACGCCAAGTGGCCTACCAGTGGCGCCTAAGGCCACTGCCAAAGGGTACAGCATGCAACTAGGGTGCATCCTCCGGGAAAGCGTGTCCATCAACACGAAGGACATCAGAAGCACGACCAATAAGGCTTTGCGCGACGTCCTCCTCCAGAAGCTTCACCAACGGTACACGTTCCCGGAGCCGTTCAACAAAAAGGTGGACAGTTTAGCCATCTCAAAGATGAGCACCGCCTTGAGCAGCTGGAAACACCGGGTGAAGCGGAAGATTGAGAAGGGTCTCAGCTGGGAGAAGATAAAAGCCAAAGAGACGATGCTCGACCAAGAAGAGTTTGAGGAATTCAAGTTGTCCTTAAGAACCGAGGAGGCTAAAAAATGGACCAAGTGGGGGAAGGACATGCGGGAGCAGAACATAGGTAACCACCGTTGTGGAAGCGGCAGTTACCGAGGAAAGAAGCCCATTTGGGACAAAGAGGATGCCGAGTACGCACGTCTCGGAAAAGAGAACCCGTGGGAAAAAATCACGGACGAGCAGACAAGGTTCTTTATCCGGTCCCGCTACTATCTGGACAAGACCACGGGGAATTTGTTACCGACGATACCGCCGTGAAGGATTTTGAGAAGTATCTGGTAAGGAATTTAATTACCGCGGATATCTCAAAGTCCATTGCGTTGATCTAGTTAGATAACGAAGCCAAATATCTAAATTAATGCCTAATTTGTCTGCAGGAGGCAGAGTTGAAGGCTGACGCTGAGGCCGGCGGCCCGTCGTCCCAGGGGTCGACGGAGCCATGGGACACAACTTTCAACAGGGCGACGAACGCCTACAAGGGTAGGCCCCTGTCGATGCCGCCGACGTCAGCTGGCCATGTGTCCGGCTTCGGTACGAGCATGAAGTTCATCAACTACTACCACTCAGACGCCGAGACGAAAAAGGAGAGGAGGAGGCCAAGTAAGGATAAAGCCGAGGTTGTGGAGCTAAGAAAGAAGGTGGAGACACTGGAGAATCAAAAAGTGGACTCCACCAAGGTTGAGCGGTTAGTGGACGAGAGGCTCAAAAGTTTCTTACCCCCTGGGTTGGCGGAGGGGTTAGCTGCTTGGAATGCGAATGGTCGATAGGGGCCGATATACGTGCCCAGCGTCAGCGGCAGCAACTCCATCATGAACCAAAACGTGTCGCCGGACCTGACGACCCCACAGCCCAACGCAAAGACGCCCCCTACCGCGAAAGATATCGAGCCGCAGCAAGCGGAGGCTGTTCTTCATAATGCAACCGAGCGGCCGGAGAATGATAGGCCGGCCGCCGGCACCGGCGCCCTTGTCTCGACAGTTGCCGAGCTCGACGCCATCACCCAGGTAACTAATTAGTTAGTCCGCAGAATCTTCTATAACTATGCCTATGATGACTGCCATCTCATGATGTCCAACATGTTTTGACTCAGGACATGCCTTGCATACTACTGCATAGGTTGGTGCCCGGCGGAGATTTGAAGGACTGTGCTCAGGGCACTGTCGTACAACCAATGAGCCGCGATATGCACCACAGTAAAATGGACGAGGACGTGATGAGGGTCAGGTTGGTTACGATAGTGCCTGAGTTTCGCGACGTCGAGCCCCCCATTCAACCTCCGAGAGCCGACGAGGATCACTTGGTCCTTAAAGATTGCATCAAGTGGCCGATGAAATGGCCAAAGACCCAGATTCGTCTTGGGACTGGTCTTCTAGGGTTAAGGCGCACCACCGGCGCCACCTCAAGGCCCCCAATCGTTCGGCCCTTGAGGCCGATCGTTCGGCCCTCCTCGAAGCCTGCAGCCATCACCGCCACCCAGAAGGAACCGACGGTCGTCGCCACCAGCAGTCGCCACCAAAAACTGTTGGGAGCGCCTGTACCGCAACCATCCAAAGGCGCTGCCAATGCACCTCAACTTGATGCCAACGACGACGATGGTGATGATGTCGACGTCGAGGGCTACCTCAACACTGGCGCCAGCTTGGACATGTACATGCCTCCTATGGATGAAGAACCCTTCCGCGCTCAAGGCGATCAAGCTGCTCGTCCCAGTACATGCACGCAGTGCCTGGACTTCCAGGGTTTATCTCAAGACACGCCTCCGGAGGCCGGCGATCAACCTCCACGCAAATTACCGTCTACCATTTTCAGCCCTGGTACACTACGTAAGACGGTTTTCCCGGAGTCCGCACCCCGACCACCCTCACCATCCCCGGAGATGAAGAAGAAGAACAAGAAGAGAAAGAGGGGGCCAGGCGCCTCTGCGAGCCAGCCAGCTCCTAAGACTATCCGGGGTCATGAAGACACGGTATCACCCCGTGCGGTTGTTGGCTTGACCCGGGTTCATGAAGCTGGTAAAGCGATACTGCCTCCGGAGCTGCTCTGCCTTGCACGTGGATCCATGCACGCTTTGCATGAATCTATCTTGGTGCTAGAGCGCCTCCTTCTTCAAGACAAGGAGCCAAATTACCCGGTGTTCACGGTTAGGGTGCCAAAGGACTTGGACTTCATCTATGATGCCCCCGCGAATCCGTTCTTCATCGCGTACGAGGACATCTTCAATCTCTTTCACTCTAGATGGTTGGACTGTAACTTGGTCTGCCTATACGCGCTCGATATGTCGATGAAGATCAAGAGAGATAATACCCAGTCCGTCGCGGTAGCAGATCCCTACTATATGCGTGACTGCCAGCTAGTGGAAGGATCAGCGACATGGACCAAGGCGACAGAGTACCTCGGGAGTTTCATGCTGACCAACAAGAGGAAGAACAACGTTGTTCTGCCTTTCTTTCCCGAGTAAGTACACATTCGCTCGCCACCGTCGTAACTTATGCTTTCTTGTAGACTTGTTCCATTGCTGATCCTTTCCAACATTTCGTTTCAATTGTGTTGAGCAGGAACAAGTACTGCACACTCGTCGTCCTGAACCCGAGGTGGTCCAGTGCCACTTATCTCGACTCGGGGAGTTTGGATATGAAGAAAGACTACACCAAGATAAAGGGTTTTCTCGATGAGCCTCTCGAGGGCTACGCCAAAAAGGGAGGCCCCTTCAAAAAGAAGCAACAAGTTTTCAGCAATGACGGCACACATCGGTTCAAGCATGTGACCGAGTTCTGCTGCGTGAAGCAGAAGTCTGGCAGCGTCAAGGAGGCCTTCTACGCCCTCCATCACCTTAAAGGGTTTGTCCGGGATGCTGAGAAATTGAAGTTGCCATCTAGCCTCCAAGAATGGACCAAATGTGCGGGGGATATCACCGATGCCGATCTTAGAGAAGACTTCCATCGCATCCAGGTGCAGTTATCAAAAATCATCGTCGAAGATGTCACCAATCATCGGGGGTCCTTACACAACGTCAGAGGTAGCAATAAGTGCTTCTTTATTTTCTTTATTATAGACTTGTCCACTTAGATTTGTATTATTAATCAATATATTTATATCCCAATCCATCTCCAGGGTTGCCTAAGAGGGAGATTGAAGAAATCCTAGAGGCTCAGCAGGACACCAGGACGTGGACGACGAAAGAGGGCTGCAAACCGTTCCCGGCGCCGACGAAGAAGAAGGATCCATGATCTCGTCCTCCCCGCTCGATCTTGCTCACCACCGTCGCCGATGTACGCTCTACTTGATCCTAGTGTAGCTAGGCAGTGACCTCTCCATTTGTAATAATGTGTGTAAATGATGAACTTTTGTATCATAATGTTGTGTAAACATTCGGCACTTTGTGACTATATGTATGTATCTCGGGCACTAAGTAATATACATGTGTGATGACATAGTGATTAATGTGTTTGTCTGTTTTCATATACCTGTTAAATATACCTGTAGTTCTGTATAAATCATGTATACATGTATTTGTACAGCAAAATACGTTTTTCTGTATTTCTGTTTTAAATTTTTGTGGCGCATGGTTTTCATTTTTTGTGGCGCATCTATTTCTGTGGCGCACTGAGCGAGGGTGCGCCACAGAATTAATATGCTGGTATGGGCCGAGGCAATTCTGTGGCGCAGCTTCTCGGTGCGCCACAGAATGTTGGCTTTTCTGTGGCGCACAGCCCAGGTGCGCCACAGAAATAAATTTTAGTGGCGACAATTCTGTGGCGCACCGGGAAGCAAAATCCGTGCGCCACAGAATGAAAAATCCGTGCGCCACTAATGGCCTGTTCCCTAGTAGTGGAAGTTGAGATACCCCACCGATGGGTCGCAGTGGAGAAAAATCGAGAGAGAGTTCTTGGACTTTGCAGGTGACGCAAGGAACTTATGGTTTGGTCTAAGTACAGACGGCATGAATCCTTTTGGGGAGCAGAGCTGCAGTCACAGCACCTGGCCCGTGACTCTATGTATCTACAACCTTCCTCCTTGGTTGTGCATGAAGCGGAAGTTCATTATGATGTCAGTGCTCATCCAAGGCCCGAAGCAACCCGGCAACGACATTGATGTGTACCTAAGGCCATTAGTTGATGAAATTTTGCAGTTGTGGGCCAAACCAGGTGTACGTGTGTGGGATGAGCACAAACAGCTGGAATTTGACCTACGAGCGTTACTGTTCGTAACCATCAATAATTGGCCTGCTCTTAGTAACATTTCAGAACAGTCAAACAAGGGATACAACGCATGCACACACTGTTTATATAAGACTAAAGGTACATATTTGAAAAAATGTAATAAGGTTGTGTACCTGTGTTGTCGTCAATTTATTCCAACCAATCATCCCGTAAGAAAGAATGGCAAGCATTTCAAAGGTTAGGCAGATCACCGGAAGAAGCCTAACCTCCCTGATGGTGATGCTATATTTGGTATGGTCAAGTACATAGAAGTAATCTTTGCAAAGGGTCCTGGCGGTCAATCTGTTCCGAAAGACGTCGCTACCGGACACGCGCCCATGTGGAAGAAGAAATCTATATTTTGGGAGCTACCCTATTGGAAAGTCCTAGAGGTCCGGTCTTCAATCGACGTGATGCACGTGACGAAGAATCTTTGCGTGAACCTGCTAGGCTTCCTGGGCGTGTATGGAAAGACAAAAGATACACCAGAAGCACGGGAGGACCAGCAACATATGAAAGACCCATACAACAAGCAGACAGATAAAGGGCGTCATTACTTAAGCAGCTACGCTCTTACCAAAGCAGAGAAGGAAATATTTTTTGAATGCCTGAGCAGTATCAAGGTCCCGGCTGGCTTCTCATCAAATATAAAAGGAATAATAAATATGGCAGATAAAAAATTTCAAAACCTAAAGTCTCATAATTGCCACGTGATTATGATGCAGTTGCTTCCGGTTGCATTGAGAGGGCTTCTACCGGAAAATGTTCGAGTACCCATTGTGAAGCTATGTGCATTCCTCAATGCAATATCTCAGAAGGTAATCGATCAAGAAAGTCTGCCAAGGTTACAGAGGGATGTGGTCCAATGTCTTGTTAGTTTTGAGTTGCTGTTCCCCCCATCCTTTTTCAATATTATGACGCATCTCCTGGTTCACCTAGTCCACGAGATTGCCATTCTCGGTCCTGTATTTTTACACAATATGTTCCCCTTTGAGAGGTTTATGGCAGTCTTAAAAAAATATGTTCATGACCGTGCTAGGCCAGAAGGAAGCATCTCCAAAGGCTATGGAATAGAGGAGGTCATTGAGTTTTGTGTTGAATTTATTTCTAACCTTATACCGATAGGTATTCCTGAATCGCGGCTTGAGGGGAACTTAGTGGAAAAGGTACGCTAGGAAAGAAAGCAATGATATATAGGGATGGGCATTCTTTCACTCAAGCGCAGTACATAGTTCTACAAAGTTCCACCTTCGTGGCTCCGTATATCAAGGTACACAAGAATAGTGTACGCTCCAAAAACCCAGGGAAGCCTGACTCCTGGATTAAAGAAAAACACATGGAGACTTTCGGCAGTTGGTTGCGATTACATCTCATGAATGAAACCACTGCTGGAGATCAGCTCTACTTGTTGGCCGCGTCACCATCTTCGACTGTATTGAATTTCCAAGGGTATGAGATAAATGAGAATACATTTTACGCGATCGCCCAAGATAAAAAGAGTACCAACCAAAACAGTGGTGTCCGCTTTGATGCAACAGATGAGAATGGGCAAAAGGACACATACTATGGTTACATAGAGGAGATATGGGAACTTGACTATGGACCTACTTTTAAGGTCCCTTTGTTTCGGTGCAGTTGGGTCAACATGAATGAAGAAGGGGTAAAGGTAGACAAGCTGTACGGAATGACAACAGTGGATCTCAAGAATCTTACTTACAGAGACGAACCATTCGTCGTAGCCAATGATGTGGCTTAGGTTTTCTATGTGAAGGACATGTCCTCCAGACCGAAAAAAAGAAAAAAAATAAGCAAACGAATACATCACACGATGAGCCAAAGTGTCACATAGTTCTTTCAGGGAAAATAAACATCGTGGGAGTCGAGGACAAGATAGACATGTCAGCAGATTATAATAAGTTTGATGAAATTCCGCCTTTCATAGTGAAAACTGACCCAAGCATCCCGTTACATAATGAAGATGCTCGATGGTTACGGCCGAAGAAGCGATCATAAGCAAGGCACATACGCTAGATGGGGATGTTGGTTACGCGTAATAATATATTAAACAATTTATGTATGAGTGTTCTCAAACTTGGCACACAATGTCCCATTCCTTTTGGTACCACTATGTAACTATGTTCTGAAAACTCAGAAGAAGTTGGAACAAAACACAAAGGTTCCCCTGCATGCAGCCCGATGGTGGCTAGAGAGTGCCCGCATATCAAATTCACCGTCGAGATGTATGCCGGGAATCCGAATGATTTGTATTCGGTCGATGAACTGAAGGATTTCTAGATAGAACAAAACACACGGTTTCACCTGCATACAGCCCTACAGTGGCTAGAGAGTGCCCGCATATCAAATGCACCGTAGGACATTGTTGGGAATATGCCCTAGAGGCAATAATAAAATGGTTTATTAAGCATATTCACGTTTATGATAATAGTTTATTATCCATGCTATAATTGTATTAAATGGAAACATAATACATGTGTGGAATATAAACACCCGGAGTCCCTAGTAAGCCTCTACAGGACTAGTTCGTTGATCAAGAGATAGTTAGAGTTTCCTAACTATGGACTTGTTATAGTCACTTGATAACGGAGTCATATCATTAGGAGTAATGGTGTGATGGACATGACCCAAATAAAGAGTTGCAATTAATCGTGTCACAAAAGTTTTGTTGTCAACACTTTAATATGCCAAATATAGTTTCCTTAGACCATGAGATTATATCACTCCCGTTCACCGGAGGAATGCTTTGTGGACATCAAACGTCACTTCGTAACTGGGTGATTATAAAGGTGGCTTTCAGGTATCTTCGATGGTGGGTTGTTGGGTGATATGAATCGAGAGTGGGATTTGTCCCTCCATGTGACGGAGAAGATATCTCCAGGCCTTCTCGGTAATATAGCATCAAAAGTCTGCAGACATGTGATTAGGTTGTAATCACCGGGATCCTATATTATGGACGAGTAAAGAGAACTTGCCGGTAACGAGATTAAACTAGACATGGGGATGTCAACGATTATATCTCGGGCAAGTAAAATATCGTGAGACAAAGGGAATCGTATATGAGATTAATTGAATCTCCGGCATCGTGGTTCAATCGAGAAAAGGTTTTCATTGAGTGTATAGGAATTAATATGGGCATCCCGGTCCTGCTATTAATTATTGATATGATCATGTCTATGCATTCTCGAACCCGTAGGGTCACACACTTAACGTTCCGATGAAATTAGGTTTTGCGATGAATTAAATGATGAAACGAACGAATGGTGATTCGGAGTCTCGGATGGGATCCCGGACGTCACGAGAGGTTTCGGAGGAGTCCGGAGAATAAGATTCATATATGGAAAGTGGTTTCCGGAGGTTTCGGAAAAGTTCCGGAAATTATTTATAGGGTACCGGAAGGTTCCGGAATGTTCTAGAAGGTTCTAGAAGTGGGACCACATATTGTATGGGGCCCACATGGACCAAAGGGGTGCAGCCACCATTGTGGTGTGCCGCACCACCTAAGGCCCACATGGGCTGGTGCGGCATAGGAAGGGAGGGATCCCACTCCTAGTTGGACTAGGAGTTGGGCCCTCCACCCTTTAGGAAAGGGGCCCAAGGAGGAGTCCTAGATGGACTCCAACTTGGGAGCCAAGGAAAGGGGGGGCCGGCCGGCCCTCACCCTAACCCTAGCCGCCTCCTATTTAAGGAGGGGAGGGGAGGGGTGCGGCACCACCACAAGAGGCTGCCCCCCCAAGCTAGCCGCACCCCCTCCACCTAAAACCCTAAACCCTAGTGCGCCACCCCCTCTCCCCGAAGGGCTGCCGCACCACCACCATCTCCACCATAGCCGCACCACCCCTATGCCCTAGGGCTGCTGCGCCTTGTCCTCTCCCTCTCCTCTTGCTTGGCTTGGAGAAGCCACGCTCGTGGAGATCATCATCATCACCACCACACCGTCGTGCTGCTGAGATCATCAAGGCCACGTCCTCTCGCTTGCGGGATCAAGGAGTTGACGTCTTCATCGAGCCGTACGTGTGGACACCGCGGAGGTGCTGCCCGTTGCTGCACTTCACCGGATTGGATCTCGAGGATAATACATCTCCTCGCGACTAGACGAGTCTAGTTGCGGGGATCGACTAGCCAACCCCTGCACCGACAAAACGCGTTTGTTGATCTTCAAGGGTAAGAGATTGGATCTCATCTTCGCTATCTTCATCTCGTAGATCTAGATCCTTGGGGTTTATTCCGCTTGCCACGTAGGAAATTTTTTTGTTTTCCATGCTGCGACCCCATCAGTGGTATCAGAGCCTAGATCTATTCGTAGATGTTGGTGCGATTAGAACACAAGGAGTTGTGGGCGTTGATATTTTATGTGCTACCTTCTCGCGTGCACTTTGCATCTTTGCGGTATTGTG